>OY720349.1:67525817-68125817 GCA_963082975.1 Labia minor | reverse complement strand
ATGTTTATATGTAAAAATAATAGTAAATATAATAAAAATTCATTATTTTTCAATTTGTCACACCAAACAATATCTATAATGGGTCTAAATCTAATATGGTTATGTATAATTTTATATGCGACCCGCGAAGTTATGATGCATTTCCAAAGTGGCCCGCAAGATCATTTGGGTTGGCCACCTCTGTTATATATAATGCAAATAATTTTTCCTTGGGGAATTACTATATATATATATATATATATATTATAATTTAAATTGAAAATTTCATAGACTTTAATATGTAAATTCAATACAAAAATTGCATACAATTTCAAATTTATATTTTAAATTTGGAAGTAGTAGTAATAGTAGAAATAATTAATTTAATATAATATATTTTAACTACTCAGAAAGTTTTTAAATAAAATAAAATAAAAACCCATGTGCCTTATACAATCGGTCAGAACATTATGCTTTAACACGACCAAAACAATAAAATGATTTCTTTTTTTTTTTATTACATAGTCATATTTAAATTAAAAGTTTAATTAATAACCTTTTAGAATCTTTAAATTGTTTTTAAAAAGTAAATTCATTTGTTTTTTCATTAGAAATATTTTTCTTTATTTTTTTTCAGAGAATCTCGCATCTCAATTACAGCATCTTCTTACTAATTGTACTTTTTCAACCACATCCTCATCAATAGCAGCTTTACAAACAACAACAACAACATCAACAACAACAACGACTTCATCTCTGCCAACTAGTGAAACTGAATATTACTTCCGTTGTTTCAATCATCCAAAATGTCAACGTGTTTATAAACGCCGAGCCACTTTAATACGGCATATGAGATTTGAATGTGGTAAAGAGCCAACCAATCATTGTCCGGGTTGTGGTTTACGTACAGCACAAAAATGTAATCTCTTAAAACATATTAAAAGAAAACATCCGACATTATTATACAACTTACTCTCAATTGGGCCTTAAAACTGTATTATCCTAAAATAATTTAAATTGATAGGAATGAATGGATTTAAATTTCAAAAATTATTAATTTATTTACTTATCTCTGTTATAAAATTTAATAAACTTTCTTAGAAATGAGAATATAATGTACTTATATTCTCAAAATGTACTTTTATAACATAAATTAAAATATAAAAAAAATTAATACCTAACAATCAATTTTGTCAACAAATTTTTTTATTATTCTTAAATAAAAGCCAAATAAACATTGAAATAATTAAATTTTTCTTTAACTTAAATAAATGTTTTTTATTTAGAATTAAATTAAATAGATCTTTAGAATTGTTATAAAATGTACAAAAACACAAAAATAAATTTTAAATTAAAATTTAAATTTTTATAAAGTACATGATTGATATTTTATATGTTTTTTTTCTAATTAATAATTTGGAAATTCTATAACAAATATAAATAAAGTTTAATAATAATAAGTAATTATAATTCTATTTTAGAATTAAATCATTATTTAAAATTATAGATAAATTACTGCCATTATTTTAAATTACCTGTATTATATAATAATATAATACAATTTGTTATATAAACTAATATTAATAATGTTAATTAAATAAATTGTATATAAAAATAAAAGATTCACTAACAGAATAAATGCTATTAAAAAAAATATTTTTGAAAAATATTATTTATTTAATCAACTTTATCTTTATATAATAGTCATATTTCTTTAAGTAATTATTAATTATATAAATGTTAATAAACTTTTATTTTACAAAAATCTTTTGTTTGTTTTGCATTTTTTTCTATATGTTTGTAGATTAGATTTTGACAATTTTTTTTTTGTAGTTTTAATGATTGTTTTATTTCTCAAATTTTTATTAATCTATTAATTATCAATTTCGATTATTTTTTTTTTCTTTCAGATAAAACTTGTATACCTAGACGAGCGGAATCTTCTAATTCACAAGGATACCTGAAAAATAATTTATCAAATGCATTGATTCATTCAATCAATCAACGATTTAATGATGTTTTTAGTCGTAAAAATTTCATAAATAACAATAATCAATTATTATAATAATAGTAATAATAATAATACAAAAATCGTAATCTTTTCTCAATATTTTATTGAATATTTTCATTTTTCTTTAAAATAACAAAAATATTATATAAATTAAGATATAGTGTTATATCAAGTTTGTTTAACCTTAAAAAAAAATTTATTAATAACACAACTTTAAATTTAAGGAACACTTAATATTAAATATTAAAATTTATCAAGCTTTCTGTTTTTTTTTATTCCTTTTTTTTAATTATTTTTGTAATTTCTGAACGAAATTAAATTCCAATTTTATAGTATATAAATTAGTGTATGTCTTGTGTGTGTATGTATTTATTAGAATTAGTATTCATATACTAATTTTATATATCTTAAAAATAATAAAACCATAATAAACACACTTTTAAGAAATTTGAACAAATAAAGTTAATGTTCTTTATTAATTCATTAATTACTTGATATCTTTATTACAAAATAAATGTTTTGTACTCTTCTTTATTAATTGTATAGATTATAGATAATAAATTATACAATCAACACATTGTAAAATAATTACAATGAAAATGCATGATTTTATTTTTTCGGCACTATTAAACTTAAATCGAAATTGTCGTTTTTTTAATTAAATATTAATGATAAATTTACTATACCAAATATATTTATAGCATTTTAAATTTTCTAATTTTTACTTTGACTGAATTAAGAATTACACTTTAACTGATTTAAGTGTATGTAATTACAATTTATTTATTTGTATACTTTTTATTTATTTAATAAATATATTAAATTTATTTAATTATTTATTAATTTAATTTCTATCTACTACTATAATTATTGAAAATTACTATAAATAGGTGAATAATCCAATTACATTTACTTATAATGTATTAAAATGTAGTTATTAAAATAATAATAAAAAGATAAATATATTTGTTTGTACAACTATATAAAATCATTTTTACCGACCGACGATAGTAAGGGAGGTATTGTTTTCACACCAAATTTCACATGTGGAGATTTTTACATATCTCCACGAATCATCCATTTTCTTAACAGAAAAAAGTATTTTTAGCATGATATCTGTCCGTCCGTCTGTCCGTCCGTATAGATGTGTACAGCCTGAACGGCTCAACCGATTTTGATGAAATTTGGTATATTTACTTAATGCATCAGTGGGATGAATGGATCAACTTTTGGTGCAAATCCGGAAACCGGAAGTGGTAGTATTAGCGATCGACGATAGGAAGGGAAGGGTTATTTTCACACCAAATTTAACATGAGGAGATTTTTTACATATCACCACGAATCATGCACTTTGTATTGGTTTTATCCTCGAGAAAAATCATCTTTATTAGTTTTTTCTTAATTAAAATTATATGACGTCATCCAGCCATTCATGACGTCACAGCCTGGTCTATATTCTAAATAAAATAAAATTAAAAATATTTATGTTATATCCATATGTGTTTGTTATTACATTAATAGATATATTTAAATTATTTGAAATTGTTTCTGTAGCTGGAAATTAATTTATTTCAAACCGTCGGTCGGTTCGGACCTGGCCACAGGTCAACTTATTTCAAATATTTTGTTTTTAAATGCATGAATGTATGTTACAATGTGTTAGAAAATGATAAACATTAGTAAATGTTAAAAATCGTTAAAGTTTAAAATTTTAACTTTAAATTAATTTTTAAATTCATCAATATATTTTAATATCACATAATTAAATTTTAAGAAAATATTATTGATATTTAATGTGTAATTCTACAATTATCTGAATGGGGAAAGAAGAATGAGTGCTAGGACAGAATTTTATCCCATTCATTTAGACTAAAATTAATTATTTCTAATTTATAATAATTCTTTTAAATATTGGTTTTATGTGAAAGGAAAAGTGAGGCTTCTTAAATATATATATATATATATATATATATATATACGTACATATTCGTATATGTTTGTTTTTGTTATTCTTCTTTATTAGCAGAATTTCTCATCTTTCTGGGTTATGTATTTTTAATGGTTATATCTAATTCCTTTGTCTTTTATAACTCCTTAACATATTTTAAAATAAATGGTTACATATAAGATATTATTTTATAAGTATAAATGAATAATTCTTGACTTATACTTTTATCATGTAAATATTTTCACACAATCCAATTTCTCGCTTTTTAACACAATATTATCTAATGATTTTAATTTTATTTATAATCTCCAATACTAATGTTATTTTTTTCTTCAACTGTTTTTAGTTCTGCACTTAATGAGACACGCTCAACAGATGTACCCCTGTCCTCAATGTGGTAAAATGTACCGACATCAACCGTCCTTGAGTCGGCATGTGCGGCATGAATGTGGTCGTGGACCTGAATATAAATGCGCTCAGTGTCCCAAACAGTATAAACAGAAATTCAGTTTGGATTTGCATGTGATTCGATGCCATGTACCATCAAAGTATCTATCGTATATTACCTATTAAAATCGTGATCAGTTAAATATTAGTTGATATCATATTTTCATTTAGTTCACAGAAGTTAAATTTATATTATAAAAATGAGATGTGTTTTTTTTCAAATTTTAGAAAGACCACTAATTTTTATTTTGTTACTACATCTACTCTGTTTTTCAAAAAAGTATCGGTACTCTCTTAAAGGAATAATTTCCATAAGAGCAGTTTTTCCTTGTTTTAAACAATCAATAACAACCTGACCTAACCGAATCCAAAATCAGAATCTCTCTTTTGAATTTTACCTTCTGTGGATTAATTTTAAAATATTGATACAATTTTTTTATTTAGAAATAAATTCATTTAATTAAAGTTGGTTAAAAATATTTGAAATTATTTTAAAAAATGCATTTATATATTTATTAAAAATGTTATTTATTAAGCATGTTTCAAAAAATCATAATATAATCATACATATATTATTTATATGAATATATATATATTGAAAAAAAAATAATTTTAATTAATTTTAATAAAAATATTAAATAATTTTGTTATTAATAAAATTATTTTTATATAAGAATTTGTTAGATTGTTCAAATTTTCTAAAAATATCTAGACTTTAAAAATAAGTATGTACAAATAAACAAAAACCAAAAGAAATAAATGTTAATTATTATATTTTTTTGATGAAGCATAAATAGTTGTATAAATAAATAAAAACAAAACAAACTAAACAAAAATTATACCTACGAGGGTTATTGGATGAAATTATCAAGTTTTCACATTTTCTGAAAAATAGATAAAATCTAGACTCGGATTGAATAGATTTCATGAGAATTTAAACTTATTTAAATGATATTCTTCTACATTTGTTAACACTAGAAGAACATTTAAACCAAAATATTTTACAATAACATGCACTTAATTTTTTTCTTTTTTCATAAAACATGAAAACTTGTTCGATCGTCTCAAATCAACAACTAAACAACCTTTTTTGAAACTTTCCAGCACAACATCTAAAGGATCTAAATCAAATTTATTAAAATAGTTTTGTTATTATTTTCGTGCGACCCTCATATATTGAAAATAACATTTTCATCTTGGTTTATATATATTTACGATAATAAAAAAAAAGTTCCTCTTTTTGTACTTATATTTCCTTTTATGAATTGTACACTTTTTTAAAAGATAAATTTAATGACAATAAACAATTTTAATTTATTTTTTTATTATAAACAGCCACTTTTTTTTTAATTTTATCATCAAAACAAAGATTATATATAAGTAATTTAATTTTAAATTTTATTTATGTTATATTTATATATTTCATTATATTATATATTTATTTTTTTTATTTATATACATTATACATTAATCATTAACATCTGTTAAACTATTTACAAAATATTTATTTTTATTGATTTTCTCCTTTCCTATTAAAGATGAAGAAATCTTTTATTTATTTTATTTTTATTCGCATTTCAACTAACATATTAATTAAGTAAAAAAATAATTTTATAATAATTATTTATTATTTTGCTTCAAAAATAAAACATGAATACATCTAAACTTACAATTACAATTGGAAGCTATCTCAGATTAATTTGGTTCATATTTATTCTTTTGTTACAAATTGCCTTATTATATAAATTACAAATTAAATGAAAATAAAAACAGTTAAGAAGTTGATAAGAAACCTAATAATTATCACAAACATCATCTAAAAACGCTATATATATAATTTGTGAAATAATATAAATTTATCACTTGACATGAACTTTCTTTTTTTTAATAATTAAAATTCTTATCATAAATTAACGATTTTAGTTATGAAGTACAAATAATTTATAAATATAATTTACCCACTTTAATCACGTTGTTTCGCTTTGAAATTTGATTAAAAATCCAAAAAACATCATTTTTAATTCCAAATAAATTCCAAAAGATTTCTTCATTTATCATAATGAATCCATTATATATTTAAATCATGTACTTTTTTAAAGGCATATTAATAGAGAAAAACCTTATATATCTTATTAGTAATACAAATTTCTAATTAATTTTTCAGATTCACATATGTCATACGGCTTTTATCAAGAACCACATCGTCCAGGACAAGAAAAATTATATAATTGTCCCAATTGTCCTAAAAAATATAAACACAATGGATCGTTATACAATCATGTTCATTATCAATGTGGAGTAAAGTATAAAATACATCAATGCCAATTTTGCGAATATAGTACAAATTTAAAAGGGAATTTTCTGAGGCATATGAAATCAATCCATCCAAATATGGTAACTAATAAACAAGATTAAGTTCAGTAGTTTAAATTTCATAATGGATGGATATATTAAATTTATTTTGATAATAACAATTCCAAAGCCTATGGTCAGTAATATATAATTATAAAAGATATATCATTTGAACAAAATCTAATATATTTCATTAAAAAATAATTTTATAAATCATTTTAATAAAAACATAATTTTTAATTTAAAACAATTTATTTATTTTAATAAAATTAAATAATTGCTTATAAATTATTGAAATTAATTTTTAAGTATTTTTCTAATATTGTAAATAATAATTCAAAAATTGTTAAAATAAAAATTCAAACATAAAATAATGTATTCCACAAATTACACTAAATATAATATTAGTTCCCCTCCCTTCCTATTAAATTATTTATTTATAAAAAGCAAAATTATTATTTTATAGAACATTCATAAATCTATTTTTATATTATTTTTTTATTTTATTTCATATCTATTTTCTGTATCTATCTTTCTATCTAATTATTTATGTAAATTATAATTGATGATAATATGAAATGATTTGACAATGAATGAATTTATTCTTTACACAAGCTAAGGAACTGCTAGTATTAATATTATTGTATTAGTGTTTTTATTGTATATTATAACTGTGAATACAATTATCACCTGTAAATTAATTTGATTAATGTAAATATGATTAATTTGATAAAACTAGATTATATAGTATGGCTTAATTATATGTTTTATGTAAGTACCTATGGGTATTAATGTATAAAAGTATTTATTATATATACAATCATTATTGACTGATGAAGAAATGGGTCCAAGTATTATATAATAGTAATTTAACCAAAAAACATTTATTAAAAAAATGAGAAAATTTTTTTGGAATTATATAAATTTTAAAGTATTTAAAAAAAAATAACTATTTTAACAATAACAACAATAATAATAAAATGAATTTGAAACTATATTATATCTACTAATATTAATTAAAGTAGTGATTCTCAACCTGGGCGATTGACATCTTAAGGCGGGCGATTTGACTATACGATTTTGGGGGCGGTAGTTATTTTTGGGGGACGAAATCATTTTCAACTCTTAAAAAAAAGTAAGACGATTTTAAACATTTCCGCTTTGAAGGTCAGATGATTTTGCGATCTGAAACTCGAATTTTCAATATGGCTCCAAGTATCACCAAGTGTACCTACCTTAGAATTAGGGATTATCATGCATTTTTTATCTGTTAAAATTTATAGGGGGGCGAATTATGAAACCGGCCTTACGAAGTGGGCGTTTGGTCCAAAAAGGTTGAGAACCACTAAATTAAAGAATATTCAACAAATTATTGATTAACTATTATTCAATTTATAATTAATTTAAAGTATTTATAATATATTTTTTAAAAATTGGAGATTATAGTGTGTGAATTAACAAATTATTCTTTTCGATTGAATGTATGCTTAATTTATCGGAGATCTTTAAAATATTTTATGAAATATGAGTAGAAATTACTTTCATTTGTAATTGGTTTAGAAAATTAAAAATGATATAATCATATAAAAGTGACCTTAATTAATAATTTTTTAAAGAGTTTATTTTATTAAAAAGAAATATATATATAATTTATAAATATTATTTATATCTATAGTATAAGTAAATTACTATATCAAATGTGATGTTTAGTATTAAAAAAAGATTTTAATTAAAGTTGTTAACATAATGTACATATATCTATTCAGAAAAACAATAATGAAAAGAAATTTGAATGCCAAGAAAAATGTTTTGTGATCTTAATCGTTATTTTTTAAAATATTAGATTTTTATCTAAATTTTATCACCCCTCTTCACTCATTTGGAAATTAATTTTAACATTATTTATCATATTTTTTTTTTATTTTTTAATAAATTATTTATTTTTAATGTTAAAAAAGAAATAAGGGAAAGGGGAAAAATTATCAAAGAGTGAATTATTTTTTTTTAATTCTTTCAATGGTTTCTTAAAAGTTTTATAAAATATTTAATACAATTTTTATTTTTCCCTTTCATAACATTCTTATTGGTAATTTAATTATTAATTTATTGAACAATTAAATAAAATTCTGAAATGAAACAATTAAATTTCTAAAAGACCGTAGATTATAAAAATTATTATTATTTTATTTCATTTTATTTTATATCCATCAGTAAAATTACTAATCTTGAATGATATTTTATTCTCTTTTATTTTTTTATTTTTTTTTCAGAACATTTACCCTCCTCATTTGACGACCTCTTCAGGACGAAGAATCCTAAACAACATTCCGTGGAACAACCCTCACACCAAATTTATTCATGTCCAAAATGTAATAAAAATTATAAATATAGCAGTTCTTTATATAATCATTTAAAATATGAATGCGGGGTACAAAAACAATTTTACTGTAATTTTTGTAATTTCAGTTCCAGACTAAAAGGGAATTTATTGAAACATGTTAAAAATAAACATACAAAAACAAAAAATCCACAATCTTATTTAAATCAATTTATTGTTTAAAATCACATAACATGAATATATTAATTTAATTAAAAAATAATTATTTAAATGTTATTTTTCACCGTATTTAAAATAACATAAAATAATTTATTTATTAATTAATTACAAAATATTGATTATAAATAAATCATAAGAACGTAACCTATTATTTTGTTACTACTCATATTGTACTGACATTTGCATTTAAATAATGAGAGTTGGATTTTTTTTTAATTTTTTGTAACAATTTTTTTTTCGAATAATATCATTTGTTAAAATAAAAATACAGTAAATCAGTTAAAATATCAAAAAATTAAATAAAAAATATTTTCAATTTAAAATTTGATTATTCATTTTCTATAATTCAAATGAAGATTACTTAAAAGACCCTGTTACTGTTAGAATACTTCGGTTAAAGTTAAACATTTTCAACAAATGTTTATTTTGTATTACCTACTATATATTTTAGAAATATCTGTTAAATTATTTTTTTAATTTTGCATAAAAATGGATATTTCTTAAAAATTACTATAATACTTATAATAAATAATAATTTCGATAAAATAAAAAATAAAATTTTCTAAATTCACTATTGTATGAAATGTGTGATAAAAAATTATTAAATTCTTTTAAAATGGTTACATTTTACATTTATTATTTAGTATTATATTCAATTATTATTATAGGGCAATTGAAAGTCGGACCTAATGAGGATTTCTCATTCATTAAAATATAATTGTCTTAATACAATTTATATAATCAATTTTTCCGATGTATCTATATAAGAACATATTAATTATCACATGTAAATCATTTTAAATGACAATCACATTCTTTATTATTAAATATTTATCTTTGAATCATATTATAATTAAATAAACATAAATTTATTAAAAAAATTATTTAGTATTAAAATAACTATATGTCTAAAATCATATATGTACTGAAATAGTGCCTTTTTCATCAAAATGTATCTATTCACATTTCATATTTCTTAATTTACTTATATTTTATTATTATTCTCTTTTTTTTAAAAGTATTAAATTTCATTATTTTCCGAAAATATTTATATATTATTTATTTAATATTTTCAATTATGCAACAAATTGATTTTAAATTAATTAGATTTTATAATAATATCTAATAAGATTTGTTTGTGTTTCAAAATTTGGCATATATTATTACATAATTTGGTAATAATTAAAACAAATTATAAATAGAATGTTTTTTAATCAATTCTTCTTACAAAATATAAGTAATAGATAAAAAATAAATATTTAAATAATTAATCTATTTTTGAAAAAAAAACTTGAAATATTCTTAAATATATTAATAATCAGTTTATTAATTATTTTTTTTCCCTAAATTAGTAAATTGATATAACATTTTCAGAAGTTTAGTACTGATTGTGAGTAATTAAGATTTCTCATTTTAAAACTTCATTTACTTTTCAGATATGAACAAAAGTATTTTCTGATGGCTGTGATTACTATCATTACTTAATTTAGATAATAATTATGGCTCAAGTTTAAATTAAAAAAAAATAATTTTGAATCTTAAAATCATATTTAATAATTAACTTTAAATATTATCAATTATTTCATAGCTGAATTGTTAAAATACAATAATTACATGATTAATTTATTGTGATATTTTAAATTGAAATATTGAATTTCAAAACATTTTTGTTATTGTGTTGAATTGTTTGTGTAATTTGTTGATATTATTTGTTAAAATTAACTTGAATCTATTATATTTTTTCTCCCAAATATATTTAAATATTGAACATTACAAGGTTATTTTAATAGTATTAATATTAATTTATATATTAATTTATCAACAAAACCCTGTATTCTACTTTGTGAATAAATCAATTTTCAATTTTTCTGCTAATGGTCTGTAATTTTCAACAAAAACTTTATTCTCATTTTCGAGAAATTTTTCTAATCCAGTGCCCTTTTTAATGTTTTATTTTTCCTTTCTAATTACGATTTACTTTCTCAAAATAGCTAAAAATATAATTTTAATAATATACACATAAATATAAATAATAATAATCTAATTTTTTTTTATTATTATTTATTCTGCCTTCTGACTTCATTGATTTGCTAATTCTTTTAATAAACAATTATTATTTTTCTTTTTTTTTTAATAATTTTTTAATTATTTAATTTTTTTTTTTTTATTGATATGCATGATATTTTTTATTTTCAATTCATTTCCATTAATCGCCTGGTATTTTATTTTTTTTATAAATTAATTATTCTAATGAATATTTTGTCTCGTTGGCTCATTTATGATCATTTTTTGGGCCAACGTTTTTTTCTTCTGTTACAGATTATTTGAATAGTGAATCAAATTGTGAATGGCCTATTTTACAAGCGGAAGTGATCTGTGATGAGAGTGAGACTGATTTGAATATACCTACCTTTAATAAAAAATCGACGCCGGCAAAAACATCACGAAAAAGTACCTCAACGGCCCCATCACGTCGTGGCGGACATTTTAGTTGTACCCAATGTGGTAGGTCTTATGTACGGAAGGACTCCTTACAAAGACACATTCAATGGGAATGCGGTAAGGAGCCGACCTTTCAATGTCCTTTCTGCCCGCAACGTTGCAAGCGAAGAGCACACCAACTCAGACATATTCGACGTCAACATAAAGAATCCATTCATTTGATTCATATGTCAGGGGATTGGATGAACTCACTTGATCTCTACAGAAAAAACGATTGATACTACCCTCTTTTATAAGTTACCTTGGAATTCTTTTGCTTTTTGAGTTTTTTTTTATTATTCAGTGGTTTTTAAAGTTTTTGATTGTTTTCTCACAAAAAAGTCACTTAATAAATATATTTACATGTTCATTTTTTTTAATGAATAAAAATTTCTAACCTGAAAAAATTTGCACTAAATACTCACACTACTCAATCTTGGTTATTTAATTTAAAATTGTGTTTTTCAAACTTTAAAAAATACAAAACACTTATTCACTTTTCTTTTAGTATAATTAAATAATTTCTTAATGATTATTTATAAACCTACAATATTCGAACAGGATTGATTTTTAAAATTTAAATTTTAATTCTTAATATGTTATCCCTAATGAAAAAAACAATAACATAATCTATATAAAATATACTTACTATTTATGTTAAAAAATACATAAAAATGAGTGCCTCAATTTAAAATTCTATATCTTATAAAATCATAATTATTTCATTTTTATTAAAAATCTTAAATTTTATCTTTTTCAATCTCTTGTTATTGATTTGTATAAGTAAATAAATTTCATATATATTATACATTTTTATATCTATATAAAATTAAACTTTATTTTTAGAAAATACTTAAAAAACATCTTTATAGATATATATTATAAAAAAAATTATAATATAAAAAAAAAACATTTTCTTTGTGAAATTATAATAAATACTATATTATTTTAATAATGCACTTAATCTCAAAATCATACAAAATATTTATATATATAAATTAAATTACATATGTATAAAAGGTGCTGACAATTTATAAATTATTTTTTTAATAACAGAAACTAATAAAAAGATCCAGGGGGTCGGTCAATATATGGGTATGATTCATTTGTTTAGAACAAAATTTAATCACTAGATTCATATATAATCATTAAAATTATGTTATTTGAGATAAATCCTATTTTTTTGAAATTACTAATTTTTAATTTATCTATTTTATTAAACAAACTAAATGAAAGTATAATAATTTAGCGTTAAATAAGAATCATCTGTTATTGTAATTAAATATTTTTAAATCAAAAATTTTATGCCTCTCTTATTAAATGATAATTCTAAAAAGTTTTTATAAAAATTTGAAATAAAAAAAATGTTTAATTGTTATTAACTAATATTTCTAATAGTATTTAAAATATAATATTTTGTCTATTTGTTTTTAATAAATATATTATCACAACAAATTAGCCACTAATAATATATGTAGTGATATTTTGTTTTATTTTTGGATTGTTACATTAAATCTATAATCTATATGATATATTAAAATTGTTCCTTGCATATTGGATTGAATTTCTTATTAAATCTTATAACAATTTATTATTGTTAAAAATACATATATATATATATATATATATATATATATATGTATATATTTCTTTTTTATTGTATTTGAATCGTTTTTTATATAATGAAAAATATATTTTAATATTTTTATAAATATTATTACTTTCAAATTAATATTGTATTTTTCTGATCATTGTTGTTTCAATTTATCTTTTTTTTCTATTATATATATATATATATATATATAGATATTAGACTTACAAGTTTAAAACTATTTATCCTTCTATTTTCATGTCAAACTTTAAATAAGTATATAATGGATTCTTTTTTTCTTTTATAATTATACTATAAAAATTAAATATAATACTTATAAAATTAATTCTGTCAGTTATCTTTTTTATAAATATATCTTAAAATAAGTGAAGATCTGTGTGATATTTGTATGTTCTAAAGATAATTTTATCTATATTAATAAATTTTTTTTTAAATTTGATGTTTTTTATTTTTATTTTAGTCTCTCATTTCTGGTATTCTAAATTTGTA
The DNA here is from genome assembly GCA_963082975.1 of Labia minor. Classification (NCBI taxonomy): domain Eukaryota; kingdom Metazoa; phylum Arthropoda; class Insecta; order Dermaptera; family Spongiphoridae; genus Labia; species Labia minor. The sequence continues at coordinate 68,111,941 of OY720349.1, read as the reverse complement.
TATAATATACTTTTAAAAAAATATTGTTTTGTGTGTTAAATAGTATTACTTGCAGGACTCTCATTGTGTGTTTGGAACTTTTGTATATACATAATTTCTTCTTTCTACATTCTACATCATTTATTCATTTTTTTTCCTCATTTTCATTTTAATTTTTTCCTAATTTATTTGTTCAGATTAAGGATATGCCTTAATTATATTATTTAAATAAAAACAACATAATATTATTTTGGTACTCTGATATATATATATTATAATACTAGTTAGTATTCTAGGCTGAAAAATGCAATCCCAATTTCTTATACTAGTATGCGTGCATTTTCTTGCCTAATATGTCACTAACTTAAAATCAATTCATTCCACTTTTTTTCTTTTAACTTTTTTTGGGTTTAGGTACCATTTCTTCATTTAATCAATTACCTTTCATCATTTCCTAAATTGGTACCAACTTGGTCTTGTCTTATAACTAAACTAATCAAACTCCATTTTCTTGGTATTTCTTTCAGTTCCGGCTCGATCGACACTTCGTCTGGCCCTTTGGGAAGCATGGCAATCAGCATCACTCTCTGGAAATCCTCATCTAGATAATTCCAACGGGATTCCAATCACACCCATCATTCCTCCAATTGCATCATCACTTAACATTCATATGGAAACACAAAACGTTTCGGATGCCCAGAAAAATTTCCAATGTCTCCGTTGTAATCGAACCTATAAATTGAAAAGTTCGTTGCGTAATCACGAGAAATGGGAATGTGGGATGGACCCTCAATTTCAATGCCAATATTGTCCTTATCGTGCAAAACAAAAAATGCATGTAGTGCGTCATGTATTACGAATGCATGTTAACAAAAATACAGAATTTCGACAGCGTCTACCATATCGACAAATAACCTCACCATCAACCAGTGATTCTTCAATCGTAGATATAACCAACACTCCTGATGGATCCTAAAGAAACAAGATAATATAAACAACTAAAATACATTTATCAATACCTTAAAAACTAAATACTTTTTGTATTTTTGTATTTTTTTTTATTATTTTTATTTTATATTGTATTCAAAGAAATTTATCTTGGTATTTCCATTAATTATATTTTCCGTCCGCAATATTGAAATTTTATTTTTAAATGATATACTTATTTATTTATTTTTTTTCCAATTGTATCATGTGATGAACTTTTGCCTTAATTACAATTAATAATTCAAATAAATTGGCAGAATACTATTTCGAAAATTTATTCAACAATAAACATGCTCATTCCCACTTTATATATATATATACATGTATATAGCCAAAAAGAAAATAATTTACTTATACACCAATTAATAATAATAATAATAATAAAAGGAAATAATATAACTCATTTTTATGAAGTATTTTGAAAACCTAATAAAATCTCATTATTTTGCAATGATTTATATAAAAATCATTACATACATTTTTAATAATGAATTAATTATATTGATTAATTATTAATATACAATGAATACTGATTAATTTATCTACTATATATTATTGAAATTAACTAATTTAATTAATAAAATAAATAAATATTCATATGACATCGTAAAATAATAAATTTCGAATTTTTTTAATTTTATAAATCAATTAACAATAAAAGGAATAAACTAATTAAATTATCTTTGTTTATGGATTTAGGGCAGGGCTTCTTAAACTGTAGGTCGCGACCCCCAGGGGGGTCGCGAGAATACTGAAAGGGGGTCACAAAGATCTGATACTTTTAAATCATTATAAATAAAATTTTAAAATTATTAAATTATATATATGTGAAATGAATGGGTATGTATTCTTTAATCCTTATTTTATTTACATTGTATAAAATAGTGCGATATTACATCTACATCTACGGTTAATATATATTTCATTATATGGAGGAGGGGGTCGTGTAAAATTTCCTAAGCTTGAAGGGGGTCGCTATATAAAAAAGTTTAAGAAGCCCTGATTTAGGGCACCTTCGGTTTATACTTTTAAATCGAAATATTATAAAAATATGCGAAGTTTTAAATTTACAAAAAATTTCATTTCAATGAATGAAAGAGAAACAAAAATCTATTATATTTAATTTCAATAATTTATCTGTTGTTTGAATTTATCCGAATTTTTATTTTAATTGAGATTTTTTTTTAAATGTCATATTAAATAATAAATAGTATAACATATTTTTCATATAAATAAATGTTAACGCCTATGTTTACATATATATTGTGAATTAGTAATAATAATTATAAATTTAAATTGAATAAAAATATAATTCTTAATATAATTATTGTTATCAATTAATGAATGAATTATGCAGATGATTTTACTTGACATCTGATAATTCATATTTATAAAATTATTTAAAATTCAAGTTTAAAAAACAAAATTAAAAATATGACAATCATCATGAGGCAGTATAAATCGTTTGAATTTATTTGTATATATATATATATATATATATATATTTAAAAAATAATAAATAAATAATTTATGTTTTTAAATAAATTGTGCCTTGTTGTATTAATTATATATAAAGTTAAATACTCAACATTTATATAATTTTTAATTTTAATAGATAGAAAGTATTTAATAATCTTTAAATATATGGAAATAAATAAATATATAAAGTAATTCTATATCTGGATATAATAAATAAATAAAAATTAAAATATTTATTTTTTATACATATTTCTAACTATATATTATATAACTATCTACACCTATGTTTTTTAATAAAAAAAAAACATTTAAAATGATTACCAATAGTTACCTTATTGAAAATGGCAGTTATTCATATAATGAAGTTACCTTTTCTTTTTGAGAAAAACATCTCATCTATTTTCCCAAGAAAACATGAGATTCTTTTTTGTAAAGATTTATGCTTTTTTTTAATTTTTGGAAATCCATTTTTAAATAACATATCAAAAGTTGTTAATATAAATGTAATTTACAAAAAAAATCCGAATTCTGCATTTATATAACCAGTCTTATTCTTATTCAATTATATATATAATATAAATAATTTTGAATAACTTGTAAATTTAAATTAAATTTATAAGTTGATTTTTTGATTAAAATAATAAATTTTAATAAGAATATTATTTTACAAACTTCTTTAAAATATTTAAAATTAATGGTTGGGGTTTTATTTAAATAGATTTGTAAATAATCATTAATTAAATTACATTATTTTATTATTATTCCTGTATATGATATTGATATTGTTTATCTATAATTTTATATTATTTAATTTAATTAAAAAAGAAAATGTTCAAATATACATATTTTCTCTAATATACGATAATATAAGAAATATATATATATATATATATATATATATATATTATCTTTTCCCAATATGATTTAAGAAATATAAAAACATTTTTATAATAAATTAATTTGGATGCATAACATTTAAATGAAGTTTTTTTTTTATTCTACTTATATTTCGAAAAATGAAATTATAAAAGGGAAATGTTCAGCTTTTATTTTTTTAATTTATTTTGATTTATAGTTGACTATTTTTATATACAATTTACTTTAGAAATCTTATTATATAATAATTGATTTAAACCAAGTTACCTTTTTATGTTTTATTAATTTTTTTTTAATTTTAAACAAATGTGCCATTACTAATTATTTATAACATGGAAAAATTGTGTATCTTAAAATATTTTTGAATTTACTGAAAAGACCCAAGGGGTAAAAAGTGCTAAGTCTGGTGAATAGGGGGGTTGTGCTCAATATCGGTCGAGTTTTTGATCAAATGTTAAATTTAATGTTCACTGAAATGTGAGCATTATCGTTTGATATAATTTTCGTTTACTGAATCGAGTAGTTACACACAAACTATCTGTGGCACCCAGATAATATTTTGGCTTGTCCAAAGAAAATTATAATTCACACAAACTATTCGCGATAGTCTAAGATGAAAGCTTCACCTTATTTATTTTTTATCCCAGTATTATATGAAACGAATGGGTATTGGTAAAAATTTCCTCAAAACCTGAAATATTTTTATTTAAGACTAAAGTGATATAAATTGATATATTCCGACGAAAATTTCAATGTGTATAACTATAAGAGAAGTATGGAAGAAATATTTTTGGATATGCACATTTTTTTCCAATTTGGAGATTAAATAATATTTAAGTTCAAAATAAAATATAAAGGTGCAAGGTTTTATAAAATCAATCTAAGTATTTATTTATTAACAATATTTTTGTTTTTTTTTTTACTCTAAAGAAAAATTAAGGATTTTGTAGTTTTGGCTGTGTAGGATTAGGCATTTTGTTATTTGCTTTTTTTATAGAAACATTTATTGTATAATATATTATAGAATATTTTGACTATATTATTTGTTAATATAAATATATGAAACAATATATCAACTCATTCTTTTATATTCATTAAGATAATTTATTATTCATAAATCACATATTATTATAATTTATAAATTCATATTCATAATCATATTAATAAATTATTTGTTAAAATAAACACACATGATAATTATTTTTAATTCAAATTTATTTGAATGGATTTTTACATTTTTTTAATCTATCCATTTAAGTATATATATTAAATATACAAAAGGCATGCTGAAAATATTCTTAAAACGAATATTTAATTTTGAACAATAATAAATAGAAAGATCTTGAGCAATTATAGTATTATTTATTAAGTAGATTTATAAAAAAATAAAAATGATTTATTATGTTCAATTTATAGTAAATTTATGAAAAATGGTACTTATTGTAAAAGAAAAAGGATATTTTTTTATAATTATTTATTATATTTTAATAAAATTTATATATTATATATATTTTAAATGTTTTTTTTTCAATTTTTTTAATATTTATAAAGCCCATTTTTATTATTATTTTTATTTAGAAATTATATATATATATAACAAATTGTTATTAATTTTGTAAAATTTTTGTTATATATATATATATATATATTATACAATTAATTTTTTTTGCTATGAAAATTCTAATTTGCATGTGAGTAAATATTCTGGTCTATCCATTTTCAATTTAAATTTCTAATATAAATAAAAATAACATATATAAATAGCATTAAAATTCTTATGAAATTAAACATTTGATTGAGCGGAAATAATATATATGAAAAAATAACTTTATTTTTCAGTCAACAAACGTTTTATTCTCTCTTAGTAGTATTAAATTAATATTTATTTATTCCATCCGTGTAGGAATTTTTTGAAAGCCTCTTAAGAATACATATATTTATTATAAATTTAATAAAAGATATTTAACATATAGTATAATTCTATGAGTTTTAGCCATAGATGAATGTCAGAGAAAGCTAGATCCGGTGAATATAGTGAATGCTTCAAACATTTGTTGTCTATGTCTTTTTGTCGTATCCATCCATTCCTGAACTGATTCAATTTATTTTTTTTTTCGTTAAATATTAGTTTTCTCTCTGAAATTTTACATCTAATAAATTTGAATAATACTTACCTGTTATTAGAATTTAACAAATGCAACATCCCTAACTTTCACAAAAATTTAATAATATAATTCAAATAAAAATGATTATAGGCATATTATGCAAATATTTTATTTTAAATTAGATATTTATGTATTTATTTATTTATGTAATTCTTTATTATTATTAGATAATCAAATGTTGACACAAAATATACTCATTTCATTGAATTGATAGGTATCTCTTTCAATATCTTAACAATAACCCGCTATTTGTATTTTTATTTTTTGCAGGTCCTTCGATTTTGTATATTTCATCCAATTCATCCTCTTTTCTGAATGCGACCAATGTTTCATCACCATCGTCCCCACAAGAACGTACATCACCAGTCATTCGTAGAAGATCCTCCAGGAATGATTCAAATACAGTTCATACGTGTCCCCGATGTGGACGTGGTTACAAATGGCGGACATCAATGATGAACCATCGACGATTAGAATGTGGCGTTGAGCCACGATTTCAATGTGTATTGTGTTTTAAAAAGTTCTCACGAAAACAACATTTAGAGGGTCATCTGGCATCTGTCCACTCTGAATATGTGTTTCCTATAAAAACGGATGAAAGAAGAAAATTTTATTGATATTTAAAAAAAATCATGTCACACACACTTTAGTTATTAATTAATTAAAATGCATTAATAGTCTCAATTATGAACAAATGTTTAATATCAAAAATTTTAAAATTATTTTTTTTTAACTTTAATCAATAATTATATATTTAACTAAATTTGAAAAAAATCAATAAATAAATATAAACAAATATGCCACTTTAACCGATATGTCGATACTAAATGTTAATACTTTTGTTAAATTACGATACATTCCATAAATGTCAAGGAATGACAATTAGTTTAGATATTTTTATTTAATATTATAAATACATTAACTTATGTTATGAGATAATATGTATCTTTCGTGCCAAATTGAATTTTTCATTCTTAATATTTAAAAAATATGTACTAAAAAATTAATTACAAATATAAACAATAAAATAAAACAAAAAATGAATGATTAAATTAACTTTTTTTTTAAATTTAAATATTGATAAAGAAAGGCAGTGCGCCGTTAAATTATGCAACTAATTTGCTTTTTATTTCTATAGCATTCTATTCTTACTTAATAAATAAGTAAATCATTATTATTGTATTAATAATAGATTTAATAAAATATATATTATTTGTTATTTTTTATTAAAAAAAAAAAAAATACTTTCAGTACAAAAGTTGAAATTTAAAACCAATTTCTTAATCAGAATTATGCTATTATTATGCTCAATGTTATAAATAAATGATAGACTAAATTAATTTCAACAAAAATTTTATATATTAAATTCAACATATATAATATATTTAAGATTTGGATCAAAATTATTATTTAGTCTTTCAATTAATGTGAGATGATGGAAGTATGGAACCATAAGTCTGATTTTAGTTCTACATGTAGGGAGATATTATTTTTCTATTTTTTAAAATTTTGTATTTATATATTCAAGAAATAGAGAGAGTTCGTCAACAAAATAATAGGACTGAATGTTTTTAGTAAAAATTATTAACCATGTCAAATATTGTCTTAATAGTTATCTACAAAAATGAGGAAAAAGAACAAAAAACTATGAAATTAACTCTCGTTCATATAAAATGGTTCAAAATCTTGTTCATATTATTCTTTTCGTTTGGTGAAACCTCTTTAAATCGAGCAGTAGCGTCAATATTTTACTCTCGAGGGTAAAATCTGGGGTGTAAGACGAAGTAGTGTGATGTCATGTTTTATTAGGAAGTCCATGACAACAAAGGATACTCATTTTCCAAGTACTTTCTCATTTACAATTTAAGGGAAATATCAGTCCTGCTTAATCCCGAGTAAACATGTATTATATATTAATAATAATAATAATACATAATAATCTTTCACAAAGAAATGTGATTTTTTTTAAATTAAAATTTTAAAATATTTTTTAATTCTATAAATTGTTATCCTATATATCTTGGTTAAGTTAAATTATAAATAAATAATTTCATTTGAAAACAATGAATCTATTGCATAATATATACAGGGCAATTTAAATATTTAATTCTGATAAAGCATTAAAGTTATATTTGTGATTGATTGATTTATTTATTATTATACTTTATTAATTTATTAACATTAATTTCCTTGAAATTGATCTTTATAATTCAATCAGTTAAAATAATTTCCTTATTTGTATTTGACATAATTTTTATTATCTATTTTTTCTTTCAAATATTCTATCCTAGAATAAATTTTTAAATGCATAACAAAATTTAAATAATTTTAAAATTCATCATATTATTTTATATAGAAATACAAGATCTTTATGTCACATTTGATAATATATATATATATAATGTAGTATTAATTTATTGAAGAAATTTGCTCAAAAATCGTATAAGTTCACTGTTTAAGAGATTCTCCAATGAATGGATTTAAAATCGCCCTTGAATACACTAAAAATCAATATACATTATCAATAAATTAATGGAATATTTGTTATATATGTTGTTAAATTATATTTATAATTTTTATAAATGTTTTTATGCAAATGTGATCTTGCCTACTCCCTCCTTCACCTAAAAACCTTTAAAATTTGAAATATTAAATATATTAATATAAAAAAAAATTATCGAGGTATTTATATATATATATATATAAATCAACTCGTACGCCCTCCTCCCAACCCATTTTTTCCTAAAACAATCCGAGGACCGTACTTGTTATTCACTGATAAGATAATGATGAAGATGCACTCAATCTTTCTAAAGATTCAATGATATATTAGTATTAATTTTATACATATTCCAAAAAACAATTAATTTCATTAGTTTAAATTATCATTTATAAATTTATAATAATTTTGTTTTTTTTTTTTGTTTTTTTTTTTATATTTGATTGATAAATTTTAAATTTAAAAATTTAAATTTAAATTTAAAATTCATAAAATGTATATCAATGTTATGTATTATATATATTTATAATAAACATTTATTTTTTTACATATTACTGAAATGTATTTTATAAATTATATTTATATTTATATATAAGTTATATTCTTATCTTTATTTCTGTTTTTTCTTAATGAAAAAATTCAATGATTCCTTCATTCAAAATATCTTAATCAATAATTATATGAAAAAAAATAAATTTTTTATAAGACAGAGAGCTATTTAATTTTTATTCATTTTAAATTGGATAATTAAATAATTTAGAAATATCATTTATAATTTTTAGAGATATTAATTGCTCAAAAAAAAAATGTTTACTAATTACTTAATGATATTAGTATTAAAAAATTTTATTGGATAGGTTTGAAAATCATACATTTCAAATATTCAAAATTTCGTACAATTCTTTTCTAAAATAGACTACAAACTATGTAATTATATCTAAACCATGGTGTTTTTTCAATAGAATTGAAAGTCTCACAAGTAATAATTACAGATTATTATACATATTACCATTGACGCTATCATGTTCACTCACCTAATTTAAATTCTAATATAAATGATTTATCCTGAATTTTAATCCACATAAACTTCAAGTAAAATAAACAAATAATAATAAAAAAAAATAAAATAAAAGGGTAAGTAAAAAATCAACCGTTATTAATTTCTCACAGATACCTATTTATTTGTATTAACACATCTAATGCGGTCATATTATATCCTTCCAATTCCATTAATTAATTTATTTTCGTTTTCAGATTGGTTTCCATCATCTTCTTCACTTTGCTGGTCAAAGGCTACCAGCTCAACAATTTCTACCAAACAACCAACCGAGGACAGACCTTTTCAATGTCATCGATGTTTACGATGCTATAAATGGAAATATCATTTGAGTTATCACCTGAAACATGAATGTGGAGTGGCGCCTGCATATCAATGTCCATATTGTTCGAAAAGTTACTTTAGAAATTTTGTTTTACGTAAACATATTCAAGTTGTTCATCAAACCAATTATTCTATAAAACAACATGAAAATAATCAACTTCCCTTACGAAGATCATTCTAAAATTTGATTATTCTTTAATATTAATAACAATATAGAATGATACATACATATAATTTATTTGATATTTCAAATTCAATTAAAAAGAAGTAATGATTTGTTTTAAAAATTATTTTTTTTTTTTATATTTTCTCTCAATATCTATCTGTCTATTCAGATTAATAGATTTCTTTATTAATATTTATATACTAAATAAATAAATAAATTTTCTTGAAGATTTATAGAATTATTTTAATGCTTCTATTAATTAATTACATGTAATATTATTACATTTTTAAAAAATTTAAAATTTAAAATAATAAATAAGGGTGTTTTAACGGGTGGTTTTTATCCATAAATTAAAGAAGAAAATTTTAAAAATAATATACAAGTTTAATTTAATTAAAAAAGAATTTAATAAAGTGAATTATTAAAACTGGCTGAAACAAATAATCTAGGAAAAAAATAAAGAATAATTGGAAAACAGTCAAACAACATAACAAATATGTTTGTTTAAGATTGTTTAATTTTTTTTTTTTTTTTTTTTTTTTCTATGTATGATTCATTTTACTCTAAAATTTTCTAATAAAATTATTTTTTTGTTAACTTTATAAAATTGCTCTAAATTAGAAAAAAAAATATTAAATCAAGCCACATTGTAAATCCTTTGGCTCTAATATGTATATTAAAATATTATTTTAATTCAACAATGTAAATAAAAAAAATAAAAACATGTTTTGTTTTGTTTTTTGGTTGATGTATGGGACCAAATAATTTTTCTTGCAAGGTCGACATTATTATATTTATTCAAAAGAAGGAAATTAATAAATCGTAATTTATATATTATTTAATTAATAATAATTTTAATTATAACTGTACTTGTACATAAACATTGTTGATATTATATACATTTTTTTGTTGTTTATTACTAAAATTAATTATTTTAATACATATATTATATATAAGTATTTATTGGGTCATATAAAAATTTTCCAATAAATAGTGATGATATATAAAGCTTATATATCTGAGAATTAATTTTGAAAATGAAATAAAATTTCGTATAGGTTGATTAATTTTATTATTTACTTTATAATGTATAATATTTAAAAAAATACTTTATTTACTCTACTATTTATTTCAAAAATATCTTATTGTATATAATATATATATAGATATATTAAAATAATTATTTTTAATTGATATAAAATAAAAAATAAGATATTTCATTTTTCAAATTGATAATATACATATATATAAATTAATTGTTTGATATTTTAAATTAATAAATCTTTTTTATTTGTTTTTATTTTTTTAAATATATATTATTATATAATCCTAATTATAAAAATAAACATCAATATATAGATAACTAAAATTAAATTGTTAATGATAAATACTTAAATATTTAAACAATTTTGAGCATAATTTAACCATCATCTAAGAATAATGCTCATCTGATCGTCATTCATTCAAATTTTCTTAAACGATTTATTGTTCTATGAAATTATTATTACATATTCACGAAAGCTATTTTCCATAAAACTACTGATTAATGCATGTTACAATTTATTTGGAATTTTATTTTCTAGTATAGAAGAAAATTTGTCTATCAACGTTTTTAAAATTAATTTTTTTTTTTTAATCTTAACCTAAATATTAAAATTTGTATAAATAACATTATGCAAATATTAAATTTAATATATTTATTATATCTTAATATAAGTATATATTTATTTCTTTATGCAAAAATAAAAAAATAATTTTTTTAAATCAAATATTTTGATCAATTTTCATTCTTATAAGTATAAGATTATTTTTATTTCACATATTTTAGAATATATATATATATCGTCTGACTTTTGATTTGTTTTTTTTGTTTTTTTTATTTTTGTTTTTTGTTTTTTTTCCATTTAGGCCATTTTATGGATTGGTTACCACCACCGGCGCTCAGATCAAATCCATATCGGCCATTTCAATGTCCACGATGTCCACGAAGTTATAAATGGAAAAACCATCTGAGCTACCATTTGAGAAGGGAGTGTGGTGTAGATCCAGCCTATCCTTGTCCATTGTGTCCAAAACGTTACCATCGCAATTTCCGACTTCACGAACATATCAATCAATATCATCCCAATTATCTATTACCAAAAGATAAAGAAAATTTCAGTTCAATGTAAGTGAACTAGAAACGAATGTAACATAACATAACATAACATAACATAACATAACATTTAAATAATATGTAAATTATAATGTTTTTTTATTAATATATATGTAAATATATTGTTTGTTATATAATAATTACATATTTTATCAAATTGGATTTAAGTGTATATATTTGTAAAAGTTAATTAAAAAAATATAATATAAATTTAACAGTAATTATAATATAAAATTGCTAAACAAATTTAAAAAAACCGTTAATTTTAAATATAAATTAATACTAAAAAAATACTCCTTTTATTTATTTAAAATGCATCAAGTAACTATAATGTATAGAATTTATGCTATATATTTGTTCTGAGGTTTATAAGCCTGATAAGAACGCTTGAATGTATATAGAATTTGTATAATAAAGAAATTGAATTTGATATTATTTATATTTTAAATTTTTTAATACATATATAGGTATTAAAATTAAAAATAATATTTCCTTTTTAAATTTGATCTATAAAAGTGAATCTAAAATCTCAAAAAAAAAAAAAAAACGAAATTTGTGAAATTGACCTTCTTTTATTTAATTAATATATTTATTTTTTAAAAGAAAATACTATATTTATAAACCATAGGAAAATATTTTATTATTATATTTATTTAAAAAAAAGTCATTTTATTTTGTATATTTTAAATTATTATTTTTAATAATTATATAAAATGTGAAAAATAAAAAATTTAAATATATCGTATAATATTATATAATCGATATTATACTATAATATTTACTCAAGCATATAATATTGACAATTATGCATTACTATTTTTTAAATTTTTTGACAGTATTTTTATTTCTAGTAGAATATATATTATAAATTTAGATCTTTTACGTTATAAATTACTTTTTCATAAAATATGTACTTCATTTTTATGTTTAAATTATATATATTTTTTCATTTTATTTATTTTTTCCTTTTCTCAGTTACATCATTATAAACTTATATTATTTATAAAATTTCATAACATTATCATCGTGACATAATTTTTGCATGTTTCTATTTCATTCCTATATTAATATATAATAATAATAATAATAATAATAATAATGTTTATTGATTATCACATTCGGGTTTAATATATTTTTCTTTTTATATTTATATTTTTTTATAATTTTAATAAAAAAAAAATAATAATTATATTATAAATAAAAACACTTTATTTTAATTTATATATTGAATATAATAAATCTAATACGAAATGAAATTATTTTATATTGTTTTTAGATGTTTTTATTAATTCATCACAAATAATGCCTCCTTCAATGAATTTTCATTCTATGAATACAAATCAAGTTCAAGAGAAAAATATAGAACGTCATGCTGTCAATCTAAAAGGGCCTCAAAAACCATTTCCGTGTTTGAAATGTGGAACCTCTTATACACATCGAAATTCACTTACACATCATTTAAGAAATGAATGTGGTCAAGAACCAAAATTCAAATGTTATTTATGTAAATATAAATGTTTAAAAAAGTACAATCTAAAGAGACATTTACATTCTGTACATAATATTTTATAGATTCATTTTGTTTTTAATAAATATTATCAAATTTGATATATTCTCTTAAATGGTTAAAAATATTATTTATTATTTTTCTAAAAAGTAATAATATATATAATATTAATTGAGAACAATAATATATATAAACTGGAAACAAACTCATAAACAAATACTAACTAATACATAATATATAAGTTAAAAAAATATTAAATATATTATTTTATATGTACATATGTTCATTATATATGTAATAGATACCTACATATTTACAATTTTCAAGAGACCAACAAATCCATAAATTTAAATTTTTAATATATATTTTTTAATGGTGGATGATTTCCAATCACTTAATTTATAAAAGATAATTTATTATAATTTACCTTCCTTGTTAAAAATTAATATTAAATATTTATATAGATATATTTTTTATTTAAATCTTCAAATGTATTTTTATAAAATAATTATGAAATAAATATATATTTTTATTATTATTAATTTTTTTTTTTTTATATATATAATAGATTTGATTAGTTTTTTTAAATAATCTAGTAACAGTTTAATAAATTCTAAAAATTATCTTATTTTCTAACAAATTAATTATAATAATACGATATATATAATATAATGATAATAAATATATACAACAAGATTGTAAGAGCAAATAAGAAGAGATACAATTTTTATTATATTATGATAATGCAGTTTATGATTATTTTTAATATAGTAAAACATCAAGATTATCTATCTTGTATATGATTATACATTATACCATAATTTTAACCAACTATTTTTCTTATTTAATCTTCCAGTTGACTCAACATCTTCATCCTCTTGTGGGTTTCCTTGTTTACGATGTGGTCGACTCTATCGATATATCTACACAAGAAACAATCATATGCGAAATGAATGTGGCATCGAACCTCAATACCAATGTCCATATTGTCCACGAAAATGCGCCCAAAAAGGAAATCTGGCAAGGCATATTGAAGTTATGCATGTCAGAGGTAAGTTACTTTACCATTTAATGACCACATTTAATATATATATATATAATTTATATAATTTTGTACAATAAATACAAAAAATTAATCCCATATCTACTTCCAAATAATTTCCAATTTCAGTGTTTAATTTCTTTAGAAAATTAATAAGCTTCATTATTCAATTTTAAGCTCCTTTATAATTTCAAATTTATTTTACTCTTTTCAGATATTTAAGAAAATTGGATGACAATACTCTAAAATTAATGTTTTTACTTAAAGATTAAAGTTGAGTAAAAGTTATTTTTGAAGCAGCAAAAGTTTCTAGTTAAAACTTTGCTCTGAATTACATTTCATTTGAAAACTAATCAAGTTTTCAGTTAGAATTTTAAAGAGCTAAGTCAATCTTAACTCAATAACCTCACATTTCAAACAAAAAAAAAAAAAAAATAAATATTTGTACTTATATTAAACAAATTTCTTCTTGAAATTAAAAAGAAAATATATCTTCAGCTGTGTTATATTGAATTTTTAAAATAAATGGATATGAAATTAATTAGAAATATAAAATGATTCAAATTGAAAATAATGTTACAAGTGATTAAATATTTTAATTGAAAATTATTTAATTTATTATTATTTTCAGCAAGCTTAATTGATCCAATTGCATTGGGTCGATTTCCTTGTCAACGATGTGGCCGTCATTATAGTCAAAGAACAACCCTCGTGAAACATTTAAGAAATGAATGTGGTGTGGAGCCTAAATACCATTGTTTATATTGTCCGAAAAAATGTGCACAAAAAGGCAATCTTGTTAGTCATATTAAAAAAAATCATCAAAATTTAATCCCTCCTGAAGGATTCGATATAAGTCTTATTAAACCAATAGAAGACAACCTTGATGTAGTAGATGATACAAATCAGTAATCTACTCTTATTTACACTAAAGTAATGAAATATAAATCAGTCTTAAAAAATAAAAATAAAATTATTTATAAATTATTTTAAATAAAAAAAAATGTAATAAAAGAAACACTAATATATATATATATATATAGAGAGAGAGAGAGAAAGATAATTCGCAAAATATTATAAATAAAGGTGTAAATTAGAAACATTGAAATTATGTATCTATTTTATTGATTGAACTCAGAATAGAAAAGTAATATACAAGATACAAGTAATTTTCCCTAAATGCACCTGTGGCCATTACCGCCCCCTGGATCGCTGCAGCACCCACGAGGGGGCGGTAGCGCCCACTTTGGGAATCACTGCCTTATATAGATATGTATAATGTGAGGACAGTTCAAATTAAAATGATACAGTATAAATAATTTTTTACTTAATGTAAAATACTTATACATGCCTACTAAATCAGAAATTTGAATATTTAAATCATTTAATAATTTAATTGATTTTTAAATAAATTAAAAAAAAAAAAAAATAACTTTTAAAAGCCATATTATATAAATTAAATAAATAAAAAATGGTATTATAATAAGCTCAATGAAGACTACCTCTGCTTTCACAATAATTTTTAGAATTATTTATATAATAATATTCGGCGAAGCGTTTCTAAATTTTTCCAGATCTTTAACTTTTTTAGTTTTTGTTTTGTATCTACAATTATCTGTGACGATGTGTATGTTCATTAGACTATTGTAAAATAGACAATGGAATAACCATACAATATAAATAAATGAATTCAGTATTGCAATATGTATGTAAAAAAGTTGGTACAAAAAAGAGTTGCTAATATTTGTAATTACAAAGATAAATCAGACTATTTATTCATTTTGTATAATATAAATAAATACTATTATTTAAACATATTTTGTTAAAAAAGAAATTGATTGAACCCTTATCGTTTTTTAATATATATTTTTAATAGATAATAATTTATTATTTTTAAATTTTAATTTTATTTCTTTTAAAAATATATTTTTATAATATTTAATAATTTAAATGAAAAATCCAAAAAAATATTTCATGTTTAAAAATAATTAAATTATATAAATTAAATCTTGTTTCGAATCTTGAATCTAAATTTAATATATTGAATATTATAAAAGTAATATTTTAATAAATATTATTTATTGAATTATTGGTTTTATCTCGAAATGACTTCCAGCATCCCTTCTTATATGGATGACTTAAAATAAGTATAAAAATATGAATAATTAAATTGAATCTAGATTAATTATTAATTAATTATCTATTTATTAATAATTAATAATTAATTTATTTATTTATTTACAAGATTTTATATATATAAAAAGATAATAAATAGAATGTTGAAATCAAATTGTTTTCGAAGTTTCAATAATAAAAAAATTAAGAAATTTATTTCCGGGAATATTAAATTTTTGTTCTTCTATAATACATATACATATACATATGTATATAATGATACTGAGGTTCCTAAACGAAAAATTATTTTTAGAAATTAAAATTAAATTTACATATATATTTCTCCTAAACTTGTACAAATAGTTATTAGAATCTATATAATAGAAAAAAAGAAAAATATTGTACAAAAGCAATTGCATTTACATTTTAGTTATAATAAAGAGATAATGTAGAATTTTATAAATTACATAAAGATATACTCGATGATAGATATAAATCAGTTTTTCTAAATTATTAATTTGAAATCGAATGAATATCTTACTTAAATATGATTTACGTTTTAATAATAAATAAATATATAATTTAATGAAACGGTTGTGAAATAATAATATATGTATAAAAGAATAAAAAAATAAATAAATAATTCTTTAAAATTATCTTATCCTTATCCTAAATATATATATATATATATATATATATATATATATATATATATATTTACTTTTGTTATTAAAAAAATAATATTTACAGAAAAATTAAAATTATATATATATATTAATATTGTGTTATCATCTAAATAAATTTTAATAATTATGTACTTTCGGCTGTGCCAAATATTTTAAATTTTTATTTATTTATGTAATATGAGGTACCCACATAAAATATTTCTACTAGGTGTAGCTTGGCTCCCCCCTTCAATTCTCCACCAAACCGAGTGCGCTGTCTTTTTCAGTCTTGATTGGGCAGCCAACTACGATATATGTACGTTTCCTTCATTTCTCCCGCCAATTGTAAGTTACGTGTAGTGATCCGTTTTGTTGAGTTCCAAGAACAGTATCACTATTATATTTCAACGTCAGTTATTTTAAGTTTATAGGCGATGGTTCGACCTCAAAAACGTTCGCAATTCACACTTTGCAGCGGAACTCGGGTTGTTATGTATTGAAGGGGAAAGCCAAGATATTCAATGTAAAAGAGTTTCTCAGGTCTCAATTGGCTTTGAGGCCTTATTTTATATAACTATCATTTATATAAATCTCTTTTTTATTCTTTTGTCACAATCGTTGTTATAATTTCCTTTAAAAAAAAGGATGATATATATTAATTGTATACTATTAAATTGTGTTTTAAAAACTAAATCATTTAGAATAGAATACCTCGCAGAAAATTTCATATTTAAATAGTATAGAATACAACTTATAGTTTTTATGTTTATAACTTGTATGAAATAATTTAAATTTAATGATTTAATTTTATATTTAGTGAGGCGATCTCAGTGTCACCTTCCATATACATGGTTTATTATTGCAAGTATTTATTGTTATTTGCGGTAGACCCTGAGGATCACGCTTTAAAGAGAAATTACTAATTATTGAATTTCTCTAGGCCCCAACTTGAGTATTCAGTGTGGAAGACTGTCATGCTAACCACTAAACCACACTGAAGAGTCATTATGCTAATATTATGTTTATGTTACCCTTTTTTTTTTTGTTTAAACCATTATTTCCTTATTAAGAAATGCACATTAAAATAATTTAGGATTGAATACATGTGTTTCTTCTTCTTTGAAATTCATCTGTTTTATTTTTTATATTAGTAATAAATTTTTTCTATAAAAATGTGTGATGTAATTTTTTTCAAATTTCAGATTAAATCATTTTCATATTTATTTTATTATATTAATATTAAAATCAAATAATTTATTTTTTATTCTTTTCCCAAATAACATTGAATTATGGTAACCTTTTTAAATAAGTTGTATTTATAATAAAAGTAAATTCAGTATTAATTTCTCCAAATAAAAAAATAGTATTACTACAATTTTAAAATCCTTCCATTTATTTTTTCGTTTTATTTATACCTATATATTTTTTCTTTCTACGAGGAATATTTATTGTGATTATATGATATATATGTATGTATGTTTTAATTTATTATATAATATAATTTTATTTTTGTAAATTTTATAAAAATATATATATTTTGTATTTAAATAAATAATTATAACTCAATGAATGTAAAAATCTACTTACCTATGTATATTAAATATATACTTATTTATATTTTAAATTTGTTTTAATTAAAAATAACAGAATACAAAATAAGAAAGATTTTTAAAACATTTATTTTATAGAATTTTTTTTACCATTTTTTACAACATTAACTGTTTTTTTAACTCTAGAATTTCCTATTTCCATTAGTAATATTTTATTTTCTATTCCTAATTAATTAATTATTTATTTAATTACTTTAATAGTTTCTTTGGTATCTAAATCATACATTTCTTCATCAATTTTGTTTTGATATTTTATTTTATTTTCGCATATATGAAAAGACAAATCTTATCAAATAAAATATTATTTGTAGTTTTTGTTTACAACTGTAGGAAATAATTTAAATTATTTCATTTAAAGTTGAAGTTAACTGAGGGCGCTGTGTGAAGGCTATGTAAGCGACCTCTATGCTACAATACTTGCGACCTGTGGTTGTTTTATGCACTGGTCCACTTTTATGTAAGCAGTTGAATGTAACGGACAATTTATGTTTACGTTTATTTACGATTAAAGATTGTTAATTTTGTTTGTTAAGTATTTATTTTATTAAGTAATACCCTATACAACAGATCTTTAATTTGAAAACATTTTAATGCCCAATCTAAATAGATTTTAAAAATATTAACACAAATAATCTTTTCTTTTATATTTTTATTATTTATTTTTTTAATTTTAAATTTATTTTATTTGAAATTGCGTTTTAAAAGTTTTGTTTGTACTCAGTTTAATTCATCAATGCATGTTATAAAGAAGAATATATTTATGAATTACTATGAAATGAATTTAAATAATTTTTAAATAAATTTTATTTTTATTTCCTTCTTATCCTTTTTTAATTGTTATAGTTATGTTCGTATCCTCACAACACGTATCATCCCCGCAAATCCTACCTTATAGACATTAACCTATTAATTAAATAACTCTTAATTAAAATCATAAGTAATCAAATTAATTAGCGATGGTCAGAGTTCACAAATAGATAACTACTAAAGATAAGATTTATTATCATAAACTTATCTACCCTCATTAACTTATCAATAAACAATTAACTTATCTATCCTCATTAACTTATCGATAAACATAACAAACGAAACATTAGCTTATCTACTTCATAATTATCTTATCAATAAACATAAAATCGATTATCGAACAAAACATTATTTATCTATCTTGTAATTAGCAATCGACAAATATGAGATTGGCTATCAACTTCCGCAGATAAGATAATGTTCAGGAACCCAAATAATTACCATATAACCTTTGCACTCCCTTGACATTTCCCCCACAAACCCCTACTCCCAAATTTCTACCCTCTCCATGCCAAACCATACTATAAATATGTAAACTTAGAATGTAAGCACTCAGTAGTATAATGTTAGTGGTAGTATAATGTCAGTTGATAGTAGTGTATCAGTATAACATTAACATGTGACGTCAGTATGCGAGTATGACATTAGTATTGATAATAGATTGATGTGTGTGACGTTCATGTAAAACTTTGTTATATTCAGTCAGACGACAACTTGCTCATTGTAATAAAAAACAATCTTCTAATAAAACTCTTCAAACCTCAACCAGTCATATATTTTATTTCTGATCGATTTCTGCAATTAGCGAAATTCGTTAATTAAAGAATCACATCACCTCTAGATAAAATACGTAACTTTATATAGCAAATTTTATTTTTTTATATTAATATTAAATTCTTTTTTATATTAATATATCACTAATACCTATTTGTTGTTGTTGTTTTTGTGATTTTTGTAGATAAATATCTATCTACACTTAATAATGGAAATGAAGATATTACAAAAAATCAGGATGACTTTCTGGATGATATTATGGTTCAACCAAAGAAGCCGAAAATTTGGAGATGCGGACTTTGCAATCGAACTTATCATTACAGGAGCAGCTTGACTAGACATTTGGCACTCGATTGTGGCAAAGAACCCCAATTTCAATGCAATTTTTGTCCATACAAAACTAAATACAAACATAATTTAGTGACTCATTTAAATGGTTGTCACTATGTATTGATTAAAGAAAAGATTATATCAAATAAATCAATAAATTATATCAATAAATCATAGAATAAAACCGATCTTAAAAAATATAAAAAAAAAACAAGTCACTATCACTGGCAGCGTTTATACTATTACAAAAAAATTATAATATTCATAATAATGTTTGTATAAAAGATAAAAAATAACAAACTATAATCTAAATATAATAATAAATATAAATTATTTTTTGGACAGGGGTGAAATTTTTTAATCTTGGCACAGAGGCAAGTTTTTCTTAGTCCAAACATAGTCCCACGAATACAAGTCAGTACTTTTCTATATAATTGCTCTTAACGTAAAGCTCGAATGGTTTATCTATTTTCATTTTTTTAATATTAAAATTATTTTTTGGAATTTAAATATAAGTTCAAAATTAAATTAATTAAAAATTCTCTTTAAATTATATTAATTTTTATTGTAAAACTATTATAAATTATTATTATTATTTGTGAATTACTTAATTTCCATCGGCCCCAACTCGAGTCTTCAGTGTGGTAGATAGTCATGCTAACCACTAAACCATTGAAGAGTCTACTATTATAAATTATATATATGTAAGAGCATTCCTGAGCCACCTTTGTAGAACTAATAAGGATCAAGCCACAGTGACAATAAACAAACTTTTAATCGTTCTAAATATAAATAACCAAAACAAATGTTTAATAATTTAATGTTGTTATTATAATAGACTCAACTGTTGTTTCTTTGTATTTAGGTAACTATTATAATTAACTAATGAATTAATTTTATATATAATTATAATAAAATAATAAAATCATTCTTTGTATTTAGAAAGCAACACACTGTGGATTTATTTAACAACATAATAAAACAACAGTTGAGTTTATTATAATAACAACATTAAATTATTAAGCATTTGTTTTGGTTATTTATATTTAGAACGATTAAAAGTTTGTTTATTGTCACTTGATCCTTATTAGTTCTACAAAGGTGGCTCAGGAATGCTCTTACACAGAGGTGGGCAAATACTTTTAAGCGCGGGCCAAAATGAGATTTTCAAAATGCCTCCTGGGCCGGAGGATCATATTTCGAAACACCAAACTGGGACAAAAATTTAACTTTTTTTTTTATTTAGAACCATATTGAACGAAATTGAATGAAAGATCGAAATTCAACTGGGCCTGCGGGCCGGATAAAATAAGCAAAAGGGCCGGATCCGGCCCGCGGGCCGGCTTTTGCCCATCCCTGCTCTTACATATATATTTATTCAACTAAAAAAATTTACTTTTTTTATATTTATATAACAAAAAGTCATACCATATTTTTGTTTTTTTTTCTACATGTATAAATTAAATTAATTTAGTTATAATTATAATTATATTATTTCTTTATTATTTTTTAAAGGATCCAAAATTTATCATTTTTTTTATTAAAAAATAAAATTCGTTTTAATTAGGTAATATTTCGGATTGATAATGATAAAACGCTTTGTAAATATATATATATATATATATATATATTAAATCATATTATTTAGAAAATAATTGTATTACAAAATATTGTATTCAAATTTTATTATGAATTATTATAATACTATTTTATTTATTATAGTATTTGGACGAACATTACTTATGATGTATATAAGAATGTATTAGTAGAATAAATAATTTGGTTATTTATATTTTGAATTACATTTAAATACACTTACCTATTTATTTACTAAAATTTAATAAATAATCTTTGTTGTTTGTATATTTCTATATGTTTATTAAATTAATATTGTGTTTTGTTTTGTATTTGTCTTAATATAATATGTTATTTTTTTTTTAATTATTCATGTACTGATTTACATATATTGGAAATGTTTAATGGCTAAAAATTCAAAATATTATTACATATTAAATATTACAAATATAATGAATTATGAATTAAATATCTATTTTTCATGTTTTATATATATTGTTCTCTCGAATATTAAATATAAACAATAATTTATTTTCAATCAGAAAAATTAAAAAGTTTAGCTTATTGCATTTATATGAAAAATACAATCATTATTATTCAATCCTATCTTGTCACAATTTTCTCGTGTCTTTCCTCCATTTTTCCCTTCTTTGTGCCCTAGGTCCGAATTCTAAATATATAATTCTTTCTCAGTGGTTCCTCTCTCGATTTTTTAAATGTTTAAACAAGATTCTTTCTTCCTAAATCTTCTTAAAACTTATTATTAAGAATTGTTCAAGAAATATACATTACAAATATTCTTTTGATTCTTCTTCACATCCAGACAATAAAAGTCCAGTCTAATCATTTATTCATTTTCTCTTAGTATCAAAATTCATCTTACTTTTCAGGACTCCACTTCATCTGAAAAACCTTTTTTTATAATTCCTGTCCTTATTCTGATTTTCCTTTCCTTTCTCCAGTTAGCTGAACTTTCTTTTCAGAAAAAATATGTCAACAAATAAATTTTATCAATATTCTCCTTAAAAAATATAAATAATATTTTTTTTGGAAGAAATTGAAGGGATAGAAGATTCATATTTTGTCTTTACATGGGACAAGAAATGACTTAGAGTGTAAGGCTTTTTGGTTTAATAGAAAGGATGTTGTCTATTTTTTACCTTATTCAATTTTTATGCTTTTATTGGTTTGGGATACTGGAAGAGAATAAAACACAGAATAAAGATTGGAAAGAAAATAATCAAATTTGCAATGACCTGCAAAAAATATTGAAAGGATTAGAAGAAAAGAAGTATGAACTAAAACTAAATCATTAACAAAAGTCAGGAAGAGGAAAAACTAAAATTTTATTGGAAAAGAAAGTTCAGCTAGCTGGAGAAGGGAAAGAAAAATCAGAATAAGTTCAGGAAATATAAAAAAGGTTTTTGAAAAGTTCAGTGCTGAAAAGAAAAATGGATTTGAAACTAAGAGTTAATGAATAAATAATTAGTCTAGATCAGAGGTTCCCAAACTTTTTTGTGTCGTAGACCCCTTGCCATGTTTTTCGGTTTTGGATAGATAGACCCCCCTACTTAACCTGAAATTGATTTTTTGTAAAAAGAAAATTACCTTTATTTTAGAGCCATATTGAATTGAATTGTAGATAGTATAAAGTAAGTAAATAGGCCTGAGATCCACTATCATATTTTCATTTCATGGACCCCCAAATTTTTTATTCGCTCACGTAGATAGATCCCTTGCAGGTTGCAATAGACTCCTTTGGGAATCATTGGACCTGACTTTTATTGTCTGGCTATGAAGAAGAATCAAAAGAGCATTTGAAATGTATATTTCGTGAAGAATATTTTAATTCGTATTTTAAGTATGTATATGGATTTATTAGTTTCTTAATCATTAATTGAAATTAAACAAAGATATTAAAGATATTTTAATGTTTCCTTTTGTCTCTAACTCCTGAAAGCAACAAAAAAAAAAAATTATTAAAAACAAAATGTATACTAATAGAAACAGTTATTAATTACACGTTGTTAATTAAATAAATAATATATAATATCTTTTGACTAATTCAATGATTAATAGAGATTATAGTTTTTGTTTATATATTATTTATTTAATTAATTATTATTTTATTTAAATACAATGAATCTTTAAAATTTTAAAAATGTAATCAATTTTGTATATATCTTATATTTTTTTTCAGGTAAAATGATGTCAATTACCACCTGTCCGAAATGTCAACTACAGATAATTCCTGAATTATTACATATACATTTGGAAAATTCTTGCATAGTAGAAAAACCATATAAATGTCCACTGTGCTCCTACCGAACAAAATATAAACAACATTTACAGAATCATAATTATAATAAGCATATGAAACCAAAACATACGGTTGGTTCATTTGAATGTGGGAAATGTTTTCGGAAATATGTTCATAGAGATACATTACGACGCCATTTAAGAGTAGAATGTGGAAAAGAGGCTACTTTGAAATGCTTTTATTGTGATTATAAATCTAAACATAATTCAAGTTTAAAATCTCATTATAAATATAAACATAAGATCGTTTATTAGTATTAATATTAGTCAACTAATAAGTACAAATAAAATTGGTGATTCTCAATCTTTTTTTAGTTAATTATAAACTTTACAGTGCCTGGATGGTCCGCCAAAATCAGGGAATTTTTTATTTGTTTTTATATTAATTTTTTTTTTTTTTTTATGTTTATTCTACATATCTTAATGTTTATTTCTACAATTTTTAAAAAATGTAATTTATTATAGAACTATAAATTAATTAATAATTTTGTTTGCTCACAACGCTTATAATGAGTCATTGACTTTACAGATTGGGAACCACGGAATTTATAATAAATAATATATAGGATTTTTGAGTACAATAAAAATCAATAGAGGAAACTTCAATAGTTTTTAATTTTACTGTTTTGTGCCAGGTTTAGAAAGTATTTTCTTAACTTTAATGAGAACTGTGCATATATTAAAATAATTATTTTTCAATATAACAACCTATAAGTATACTATTTAAATTAAATTAATAATATTTTTTAAAAATGATAATATATTTGTTTCATTAAATAGGTTACAAATTGTATATGACTTAATCTGTGTAGCATATTAAGATGAAACAGAGATGACTCAAAATATGATTACTCAAAAGTTCTTATCATTATCTCAAAAAACAATGAAAATATTCTTACATTATTTCAAATATTGATTAGTGTGAATGAATTAAATTAAATGCTCTTTAAAATTAGAAGAGTAGATAGAGGAGGGGGTGGTTATTCAGCTCTAGGATCTAGAGCAGAAAATGTTTTATTTAAAAATATTCAAAATATTTATAATATATTATAATGTTACACAAAACTCTCTCATGTTTAAACGATCAAATATATTTCTTTATATATGTATATCCATATACAGGGTGTCCGGAAAGTATTTTCTTTATATATGTATATCCATATACAGGGTGTCCGAAAATACTTTCCGGACACCCTGTATATATTCAAATGTGTTCAAATATGTTCAAATATATATTTATATTTTAATATTTTAATTAATATCTCGTTTAATTTGTGTAAATCATGAAATATCTTTATATTTATTAGAACTGCTAAAAATTTTTATTTTTATTTTATTTATTAAATCTTAATAAATATTACTTTTCAAACTTAAGTTTACTATATACTATACATATGCATTAAAAAAAAATTATAAAATAAGAAAGTATAAAAATTAATAACTTTTTCCTATTATTCTTAAATTATTAAAAAAATAATAAACAAACTTTCTAAAACATTTATTGAAAAGAAAATAATATTGATAATATTGATAATAAAAAATTCAAAAGAAAGATTTTTTTTTTAATATAATTTTGTTATTTTATAATAATTAATTATATTTATTATAATAAAAATAAAAAGTTTTTAACAAAGATTTTATTCATTTTGTCAATCAAAAAGTTTATATTCTTTTACACTTTGATAAATCTCTATCCTGAATGGGGTTCATCTCTCTTTACTTTACATTAATAAGTTTTTCTAATTTTTTAATAAATTTTTGTTTTAATTCATCTTTATTAAAAAAAAAAAAATATTTCTCATTTCATCCCAACAATTTCTTAATATAGTTAAAAATGTAACTTTCCTATTGGAGAAATGAATAAATTTCAAATTTAAATTTATCTAAATATATACATTTTTTTTATAAATAGCATAGTACATCTTTTGTTACAAAAATTAGGATTTACTGACATATTTTTAATCAATTTTTGTTTATTTTTTACCATTTAAAAAAAAAGGTATAAACTTACATATTGTCACTAAAGAATAGCATTTGTTAAAATTGTTTGGACCAGCGGTCGCCAAACTTTTTGACCTCACAGACCAGTTAATTCATAATTTAAATCCCGCGGACCACTAATAGGATTTTTTAAGAGTGTTAAATATATATTTATAAATAAAAATTGTGATCAAAGAACACATAAAATGTACCTAGTTAATAAAATGTAACTATTATCACGTATTGTTATGAATTGAATCATGTTTTAATGTATCTTAAAACATAACTTAACTTAACATGATGAGTAAGTAAGTAAGTATATTCCACCAGCGAAATTTTCTCGCGGACCACCCACCACTTTGACAACCGCTGGTTTGGACAATAGAAATATTTCTGCAACAATGTCATATGAACAATACTACAATATTGCCACGGATTAGAATACATTAGGCTAGAATACGAAATATTTATTGAAAATTAAAATTAAACAAAAAGAAATAAGATGAGAAACCACTGATTTGAATGATTGTCTCTCACGATAATTATACTCTTCCTAAAACACTAAATTATTCAGAATTAATTTTATAATACGTATTACAAATTGTCTCCTGTTATCCTCCGAACTTCAAACAAAAGATAAGAATTTTTTATTGTAACTAGCCAGCTCATGTGTTTTTAATCATAATTTCAAAATTTCGATTAAATTCCTAAGATTACATCAAAAATTAAAACAAATTTTCAATTTACTATATAATACTTGTTTACCTACATTAAATAATTACAGACATGCACGTAATGATATTAAGTATTTAATTATACTATTAATATTGTTTTTATATTTATTTTACAGCCCGAAATGAAAACTACAAGAAATTCGAGGAGATGTTTCCCAATGCGTTTAATTATGATAAATGTATTTATTGTGATTTTCGGCCCAAAACCAAATATTATCTTAAAAAGCATATTTATCATCGCCATTTGAAGCCAAAAGACAGTGCGGGTGCTTATCAATGTAAAAATTGCCATCGTCGTTATGCCTATGATTATTGTTTAACACGACATTTAAATTATGAATGTGGAATTGCTCCACAGTTTTCCTGTTCTTATTGTACATACAAATGTAAACGCAAGGCATCTTTAAAAAGACACTTAAAAAGACATTTTCGTGTCTGAAAAATAAATAAAATTTTATCTTTTTTTTTTTTTGTCAAGAGCATTCATATATTGTGATACATATTTAGAATATTAAAATGAATGATATTGATATTAATATTAATAACTCTTTAATCATTTTATTATTTATTTTAAAATATATAAGTATCTTGAATTAAAACTTAAAACAATTATATATGTAATTATATATTATCTCAAGTTTATCTCTAAAATTTTAGAGATAAGATTTACATTTATTTCAAATTTTATTTATAATAAATACATAGATAGATATGTATATGTAAAAATAAATATGAGCTGTGGCCAGGCACAGAATCGACCGACGATTTGAAATAAATTAATTTCTAAACAACATTATATAAAAAAAAAAAATATTTTTAAAACTTGAATTAAAATGAGACTAAACTCAATAATTAATTACTACTCCTATATTTTAAGTCAAATATGATGGGACAATGAATAAAAAATTAATACATTGTAAACTACCACTTCCAGTTTCCGGATATACACCAAAAGTTGATGAATTCATGGTACTGATGCATTAAGTAAATATGTATACCAATTTTATCAAAATCCGTTGAGCCGTTCAACGGACACATAACGGACGGACAGACAGACAGACTTAACTAGAATAAATTCAAATAAAATAATAGAATTTTCTTATATTGAATTTATACCCAATCTAAAAATTAATTACGAAAACTTCGATTCTAATAATATATTATTTAAAATAATGACTTCCATTTTAAATGATGATACGAAAAAATAACATTTTCAATTACATTAGCATTATTAAGCATTCATACATAATACTTTCAGATTAAATGTTCATTTTATTTACTCTTTTTATGGAGAGTATAGATATATTATACGTATTAAATTATTTAAATAAAATGAATTAATTTATGGTTGTACTTTTCAAATATTTAATTGTATTTCCAATAATTTATTTACATTTATATTTATTTAAAATTATTTTTTTTTAAGATAACATTTTAATTTATGTATATAAAAAAATTGGTTTAATTTAAGTTTTTATCATTAATAATCTAAAATGAATTTAATTGTTTCTTTAAAAAATTACGTACTAAAGAAACATTTTTTCTAAGTTTTACATCTTTTAAGTTCTTTTGTTCAATTTTTTTGAAAGTTGATAGTTACTATTTTAAAAATTATTTCCAGTTAAAAATGTCTCCGGCCCAAATATTAAACAATCCAATAATTTATATTTATTAAAACAGTATTTTTCATCAAATTGTTCATCATTTACTAAATAGGATAAAAAAAAGTATAATTGTTTCAAAGAATTGTTTTGTTTATTCATGGTCAGATCATTGTAATAATTTATTTATTTTTTTTTTTTAATTATTATTATTATTATTCAAAACATTCAATTAGTGTCAATTGAACCATTAATGATATGTATGATTCAAATCTCATAAATATGGATTAACTTAATTAAATAAGATTTAATAGATTTAATATTATCCGGAAAGTAATATTAATTTTTTTTTTTAAGATGATACAATATCTTTTTATTCGATATTACTTTTTCTGTCTAATGAATAAATTGAATACCAGCAATTTTCTTTTTTTTTACATCAATCTAAATATATAATGTTTACTTTTATTTATAAATTTATAAATTAATAATGTGATCAATAATTATTTTATAGTATTTTTATTTATAATATACATATCAATAAATTATACTTTTGAATATTTAATGAAATTTAAATAAAGTTTCCATAAAAACAATGTAAATTTCATTAGTATAAATAATAATATTTATTTTTAAATGAAAAGTTAAAAATTAATTTAAACATTTTATTTGATGGATGACCATTGGATAATATTAAGGTGATCAATTGTCCTCCTTTGGTACTTCAATAAGTTTCCTCTAATTCGAAAAAACATGATTGTAATAATAAAACGCATATAGTGCACATTCTGAGCATAATAACAACATAATTTTTGTATTTTTTTAAGTTAATAAAAAAAAAGAAATATTTATTTGCGATCTACATTTTTCGTTAATTTTTTGTCCTTCTTTTCATTGTAAAAAAAATTGGACACCTTAATAATATATATATATATATATATATATATATATACAATACATACTATCAAGTGTTCTATAATAAAAACAATTTTAATTTATTCTTTTATTTCATAAATTTTTAAAATTTTAATATATTTATCTTTTTTTCAGGATTTAATTTTGATGAATTATACCCTGGGCGAAATTCCTCATCTAACGAAGTTGGAATGGATTTATTAAATCATTATTGGAACACAGCTCATCTATATTCGAATCCCAAACCATACATATGTCATCAATGTAATCGTTCTTATGTTCGAAAATATGCTTTAAGTCGGCACTTAAAGAGAGAATGTGGAGTCGCTCCACAATTCCCCTGCCACTTTTGTTCCTATAAAGCCAAACATAATTCGGATCTTAAAAAGCACATACATATCAGACATAGGAATCACTTATTATTAAATAATAAAGAAGCTCAATAAATCCCTTTATTGAGCTTCTTTATGTGGCTGTTGCAACCCGAATATAATAATATTATAGATGGCACCGGGTCGGCTAAGCTGCAGGAATCTATGGGCCACATCGGCCACACTGAATAGCAATTTATATGGAACGCGTGGCCGATAGCCCAAAAAATAGAGTCAAAGCTAGGTATGGCGACACGGCGTTAAACGTGTTAACACGTTTATTATATACATATTTATATTTATTCATTTTCAATGTGATAGATAATAAAAATCATAAGGGTTAAAATACTATATAACATAATTTTTTTCAATTAATTAATATCATTATATTAAATTTCACCTTTTGATGGAACCAGAAAGATTATATTTTTATTTTTAGTTCAAGAACATTTACAAGTTTCTCTGGTCGAAAAAAATAAATCTAGGGAAAGTTTTTGTAACACACACATTTTCTTTAGAAAGTATACTCTTTTATTTAAAAATTTAATTTTGGTTGAATTTAATAATTTAATTATCAATATATTTATTTTGGCTAAATTGATAAAAAAAAAATATCAGAACAGAACCATATCTTTGATAAAGACCATTTGCTATTTCCAATAAATACCGGGTATATGATCTCTCTACAATTGTGCATTGTTGAAGTTGTACAAATTTATTAATTATAAGCTATACACTTTGATAATTCCTGTTCTAATTCTAATGACTATCCACTACTCACTATCCATACCAAAGAAAATATTCATCTTTCTTACTCATTGTTCGGTTTAATTACCGACATGTAAACCAACATTAAAAAATTACTAGGATTAAGCAAAGAAGAGAACAATAATTCTGAGTGTGGCATATCATGAGAACTTGGAAACTCTAAAAAACAAATGTGAAAATATTTTACCATTTTTGGAGTATGTTTTATTATTTATATACTGACTAATAAAGTTTAGTGTGGATTTATCAAAATTTAATCCAGTAACTCATCATTTTTTATTTCATTTAATAATTTGTTCTGATATATTTGTATTTTCTATATATGTATATTTTCTTATATTTTTCCCACACATCAAACAAAATATTACAAATATATTTTGTTAAAAAGAGGTACATATATATTCGTTTCATAGTTGAATGTGATCGAATTTGTTAATTATTTTATTTATTATTAATATGTATGTTTATTTTCAGTTATACTACACTATTATGTTTGACAATATATAATAAAAAGTCTTTTACTTTAATTAAATGAATTTTAAAATTTATAAATTAAGGAAAATAAATTTTGAGGTGAAGGGTTCGGTTAATTAATTAATCATAGTGCAAAAGAAAAAAATAATATATTTTTTATTGACTTTTTATAATATTTAATTTAGATTCACTGTAATATAAAAAAAAACAAAAAACAAAACATATTTATATTCACTATTCAAATATTGTTTATTTTTATAGAGATATATTTTTATTCAAATCTATTTGTTATATTGTAACTACATATAATCTTCAATATACATATATTATAAAATAAACAAATATTATTTATTGTCTATCTTAATGTATTTATATAAAAATACAATTGGCACCTTAAAACGTTTATAAAAAATAATTTTATTTTAATGTATGTAATTATTTTTAAATAATTTTTCCTATATACCTGATTTTTTCTACCCTTTTAACTGAATTAATCTTAATTAAATTTTCACTATAATCTAAATTGAAAAAAAAAAAATTAGTTTGGATTATATAATTAATTTAAAAGAATAATTTTATACACAAAATTAAGGAATATATATATATATATATATATATTTTAGATTTCACACCGTGAATGTTATTGTTATAATTACATACTATCAGATTTATCAATGATATAATCACGTATTTTTGTGAGATTGTTTCCTCGACGTTTCGGCACCATTTTCAAGAGATTATTTAGGTGGGAATATTTTTGGGATTCTGGATCTTAGTCTGTGTGACCAAGGGTTAATATCGGGATTTTGGGTTGACCAGTCAGCCTCAGTGCGGACGTGTGCCAGTCTCAGGATTGTCCAGGATTCTTCGGAGCTCAACAGCAACGCAGTGAGTACAAAACCACCCAACCTATCAACCCAAAATCCCGATATTAACTCTTGGTCACACAGACTAAGACCCAGAATCCCAAAAATATTCCCACCTAAATAATCCCTTGAAAATGGTGCCGAAACGTCGAGAAAACAATCTCACAAAAATAAGTGATTATATCCCTGATAAATCTGATAGTAATATATATATATATATTTCTAATCATTATTTAAAATAATCATTTACTACAAGGTTTGTATTTATTTACATATTCCTTGATAATACTTACTCTAGTTTATTTATCTAATTTTGTTAAAATTCATAAATTATTTATAAATATATAAATTAACAACCAATATAAATGAATTAATTTATTTTATTTATTTATTAAAATAATAATAATTATTATAATAATGATGAAAAATAATATATAAATTCCCTCGCAAAAGATGTTACAGTTATCAACATTATAAAGTTCTCTTTCAAATAAAATCTACATATCTTTTACAACATAGAGGTGTGTGTCTACTTTTATTTTTATTTCCTCTAAAGAGTAACCAAAAAAAAAAAAAAAAAAAAAAATCGCGCTCCAAAATTAAGGCACCTATTCACAAAATTCCTTGATAAGTAATGATTTACAAATGTAAATTATAATTTTAGTTAAAATTTTAGAATATTGTAGTTTAAATAACCATATTATATGTTACATATTATCAAAATAGTATCAGTAAAAATAAAATCACAATCATTTAGATTTAGAATAATTATTTAAAATTTAAGTCCTTCATTATTAGTTACAATAGTTACTTCTTCTTGATTTAATTTTAGAATTATTTAACTTTATTTTTTTTTTTACATAAATATATAAAATATTTTTATATAAATCATTAATAGAGATTATATTTTCTTTTTCCAGGATTCAATCATGATGTTGAATTAAATTCTGGACAGGACCAGTTCCAATTTATAAATATTGAAGATATTAAAAGTGACTCGCTAAACAACTTTTGGAAAACTTCGCATGTATATGCCAAACCAAAACCATTCATCTGTCATCAGTGTAATCGTTCATATGTCCGAAAAGACTATCTAACTAGACATTTAAAAAGAGAATGTGGCGTTGCCCCACAATTTCCATGTTTTTTTTGTTCTTATAAAGCCAAACATAAATCTGATCTTAAAAAACATATACATATTAGACATAATAATTCTTCCCCAAAAATAAGTTGGTAATAATGAAAATCCATAAGTTTATATGTATATAATTTATTATAAATAAATAAATAAATATATATTGTGTAAATGTGGATATAAAATACGTATAAACAATTTATTGTTTTCATCTTTCAGACATAAGTACAAGTATTTATTCTGTTACAACAAACTTTCCTGACAATTTGTATCTCTTCATTATGAAATCTTAAATGATATAATATTAAAGAAAAACTTAAATATATGTATTATAAATAATTTATCCATCAGAAATCATTTATTTTACCATAAATGTTATATTTTTCTTTCAATATTATTGTAATTTTCAGATTATTTATTTAATATTTTATTTCAATTTCATATCATTTTTTTTTTTTTATAATATTAAACAACATAATTGTTTTATAAATATAAAATTCCATGCACTTGATTGTTTTGTTTTGTTTGATCACATTCAAATTTTATATAAATATATATAAATACTCTAAAAAACAAACCAAATCATTATAGAAATTTTTACATTTGATTTTTTTTTTTTTCATTAGTGAAATTTAAGAAATTAATAATATTTTATTAAATATTCCAATTCACTATATCATAGATCATTTTTTTTTTACATTTTTAATATTCCTATTAATGATTTGAATTTTTTATTTTTTGATTGAATAAAATATAAAAGGTCATTATAACTACCCTTCACTTTTATTATGTCTAATTAATTTAAGCCTCAACTCTAGTCTAAAAACATTATTAATTTGTTATAGAATCTCACAGAAATATTTTATGTATGTACTAAACTATAAATTTAATATGTATATTAAATTTTATTATATATTCTTAAATTCTTAAAATATTTTATTAATTATCACACTCAATGATAAATAGATGGAGAATTTAAATGAAATGAAATGAAAATTCAATAAATAAGAATATTTACTTAAAATTGTATTAAAATTAAAAAACAAAAACAAAAAAAACAAACTTCTTTACTTAACTCAATACTCTTTGTTTATTTTTATGTAAATATATCTTTTTGCAAAATTAAGAATCGACTAAGGCTAGACTGTGTTAACATCATTTAATTTTAAATATGATGATATAAAAATTACTAAAATATTACTATGAAAGTAATAGTAAAAATAAATATGTGATTGGTTGTATATTTTAAAAAAATATTAAAATATAATATATTATATTAAATATTAAATTGATTGATTGATTGATTGATAAGATTAAAGATTAAAGATTTTTCATATTCAATATTACAGTAATATAAAATTACGAAACAATTATCATACTAGTAACATTATTCTGTGATTGTTTTTGGAAGGTAAAATTTTAAATAAATTACCCCAGGATATATATGTACATTTATGATTAATGTTATATTTGTAATATAAACTTATATTACAAAGTAAAATTATTTATTTTTCTTCAAAAATATTTCATAGATAATAATAATAGATTTTTCAAAGGAATTCTCTTTCTCCTTTCTAGCTAGAATCAAAGATAAAGGTATTCATAATAATAATTGTCCATTGATTATTCCATCTTTTAAAATTTGTATAATGATTTGGTGGTCTAAAATTCTCACTATTTTATTTATAAGATTGGATATTCTGTTCCATTTATTTATATATGTATGCATGTAAATGGAGTATATTTGACGTTCAATTGTATAGAAGGGAAATGAACTTTTAAATATCTCGATGTATCACTGTTTCAATTAATAATTTCAATTTCATTCAAGGGCATGTTATTTATGTTTGTTTTTTTTTTTTTTTTGTTTTTTTTAATAAAATTGAGGTGTAAAGAAAAATGTTTGATTGTAATCACAGTTGATCATGAATCAATCAAATTAAATAATTGATTGTTCCACACAAATTAACAAATTCTCCAATCTATTAATAACAATTGATATTTTTTTTCAGGATTCGAAGACGATATTGAATTAGTTGATGATCAGGATGATATAGAAAATACAGATGCTGAAAATGAAAACAATTTCAATCAGGGTCCAAATTATTGTAATCTGATGGCCAAGCCAAAACCGTATATATGTCATAAGTGTCACCGGTCATATATGCGTAAAGTTCATTTGACACGACATATAAGAAGAGAATGTGGCCTGGAACCTCAGTATTTTTGTGATTATTGTCCATATAAAGCGAAACATAAAGATCATCTTAGGAGGCATGTGTGTTTAAAACATCGAGATCAATTTTAAATTTTTTAAATGGAAATAAAAATATAAAAAAAAAAAATAATATTTTTATTTTAATGATATTTATTTTTAATTGGTAGTTGAATGGAGTGCTCAAAATAAAATTAAATAGATTTAATTTTTTATTTAGAAAAAAAGGACACAAAGCTACATGAACTGAATTGAATAAAATTCTTGATTATTTATTTTCATACATTTTTTAAATAAGAAAATATTTAAGTAAAATTTAAAATTGATAAATATATAAATATAGAATTTTATTATACATTCAAATTGAATTGAAATTTGATATAATAACATATTTTAAATCAGGGCTGAACAACCTTTTTTATTAAAGGATCCATCGAAAGTAGACTTCTTGGCGGGCCGCAGAGAACAAAAGCACAATTAATAAACTATTAAACATTTTATATATATAATGAACAATACATGTCATATACATGTCTCTTTCAATGTCTCAAAAAATTATTTCAATGTTGTAGCAATTATTATCATATATATTAAACTTTAAACTACCTTTAAAATGATATTGTACTATTATATAATACTTGAAGGCCGCACAAATTTGTTCTAATAGATATTTGATTTTCATTTGAAAATTTCAAATTTAAGATTTCAGAACAATTATTTTTTATAATTGTGCTCTGAAAGAGGAACTCTTTTTACTCTTAATGTTCATTTTACCTGATAGGAAGGTAAAACTAATAATAATAAGAATAACAATAATTTAAAAATAGAAATAAAGCAAAGCTAAATAAATATATTGTGTCGTTAAAAGTAACAAATTAAAGACACTCAAAATACGGTTCTCAAAAAAAAAAAAAAAAAAAAAAAAATATATAAATAAATAAATAAATAAAGGGATCCGACGTGTCAATTCGTTTAAATGTGATGTGGTCTAGCAAAGAATTGCATTTTATCTTGTAGTAAAAATATATTCTATATATATATATATATATATTTAAATATATAATATTTATAAATTCCAATAAAATAAATAAAATAGTCATTCTATGTGAAAATAAAAAAAAAAAAAATCAAATATATATATATAGATTCTACTCCAAAAGGTGAAAAGAATCTAAAAGTAAGTTGTGCTAGGAGATTCCAGTTTTTAAAAATATATAATATTTATTAAATTTAATAACTTAAAGCAAAAAAAATGAATTAATCAGTGTATTATTAAAATATTATATTATTAAGTAAAAATTAAATTAAAATTTAGAAAATAATTTTCTAAATTATATTTTATAATCATGAAATCGTGAAAAACCTCTTCAAATTTCATATATATATATATATATATATATATATCTGTAGGCAATATAAATATATGTATATATATATATATGTATACAGTTTAAAATAAGTTGACCTGTGGCCAGGTCCGAACCGACCGACGGTTTGAAGTAAATTAATTTCCAGCTACAGAAACAATTTCAAATAATTTTAATATATCTATTAATGTAATAAAAAACAGATATGAATACATAAATAATAAATATAAACATTTGTAATTTTATTTTATTTATAATATATATGTAAGACCAGGCTGTGACGTCATGAATGGCTGGATGACGTCATATAATTTTAAATCAAGAAAAAACTAATAAATATGATTTTCCCGAGGATAAAACCAATACAAAGTGCATGATTCGTGGTGATATATAAAAAAATCTCCTCATGTGAAATTTGGTGTGGAAATAACCCTTCCCTTCCTATCGTCGATCGCTAATACTACCACTTCCGGTTTCCGGATTTGCACCAAAAGTTGATTAATTCATCCCACTGATGCATTAAGTAAATATACCAAATTTCATCAAAATCGGTTGAGCCGTTCAGGCTGTACACATCTATACGGACGGACAGACGGACAGACGGACGGACAGACATCATGCTAAAAATACTTTTTTCTGTTTAGAAAATGCATGATTCGTGGAGATATGTAAAAATCTCCACATGTGAAATTTGGTGTGAAAACAATACCTCCCTTACTATCGTCGGTCGGTAAAAAGAATGAAATATATATATTTATTTCATGATTTTCTGAAATATATAGGTGTATATGAATGTAAAATATCATTATTTTAGCATTATTAACGAAATTATCTATGTATTATATGTGTATTATGTATATATTATGAATATTTTATAATATAACAAATTCCACAATCATCCCGTATCATAAAATAATTTTTTAATCCTTAAACAATTTTTTTTTTTCTGATTTAGCAATGGCCATCTGAATTTTGTTTTTGAAAGAGAAATTGTCTCATTCTACTTTAATAGGTGAGTGGTCGAACTTCACCTAATTTACTCTCACAATAAAAACAAAATTATTATTTCTAATGAATAAATTTATTTAGAATCTGATTGTCATTCATCTAATTATCTTGTTAAAATGAAAAAAAAATAAAAATAAAAGGCATTTAATGTTAAAATAAATATACACCCTCCATTCCAAAAGAAACCAAACTTTTTAAAAAAACTAAAATCCAATGTACATTTTGGAAGGAACAAATCATTTTTATTAATCAATTTATTCCCCTTCTGCATCGATACACAAATTTGCACGCTCCAACAAGTTGTCAAACGACTTCTCCATGTTCTTTATTGGAATGGTCTTTAGGACGTCAATTTACTCTATTCACAAATTTTTCAGTCATTATGATATTTCCATATTTCAGGAAATAATAAATATGAATCTATAAGCTTGAATATTTCACTTAATAGTAATGAAGAAATCGATTACGCAGTTCATTATTTAACTAAAACAATTCAATGTGCAGCTTGGTCATCCTCTCCAGAACCTAACAGCAAAGATAAATCTGTAGCTCGTAGCTCTGCCTTTGGATATCCAGGAAAAAATTGTAGAAAATCGACTTTTAATTTAAAATATGGCAAAGAACCCGATTACCTCTCAATAAAACGAAATTAAAGAAGGCGATACGGGAACTTATGACCTTATTGGCAAATCACAAAAACTTCAATATACAAAACTATTTATCTCAAATAACAGCAACTGAGGCAACGGATTATCCACTATGGAAAGCAACAAAAAAATAAAAACGCCTTCAACTTTCAACTCACCAATCCGAGCAAAGATTAGATAGAACTGAACTGGGCTAAAACGGATAAAGATAAAGCAACCTGTTTCGCTGAACACTTGGTGGATGTTTTTAAAGCTCACCCATCAGATTATCAAGATGGTGACGAGATGGATATTATTGTCTATTTTGAGACCCCCTTCCAAATGGAAATACCACCAAAACCATTTAAAATGAACCAAGTTAAGGAACAAATAAAGAAAATAAATCCAAAAAAATCACCAGGACTCGACTTAATTACAGCTATATAATATACTTATATAGCTATATTGTAGCTAATAGCAGCTAATATACTATTATAGAATTACTTGATAAAGCCCATCCGAACAATTACAAACTAAATATCTTAAAATAAAAAGATTGGCACTCAAAATGGAGAATCAAAGTTAATAAAAATAAGTCAACTCATGTGACATTCACCAATAATAAGAAAGGTTCCTGTCCCTCCATCACAATTAACAAGCCAAAGATGCGAAATATCTTGGGATGCATCTAGATTCTAGATAGTAAACTGAAAAAAAAAACATATATTATTCAAAAGGAAGCAACTTGGACTTTGGCTACATAAATTATACTGGCTGATTAGTCGTAAATCACGTTCTTCTTTATAAAACAATACTCAAGCCCGTTTGGATATATGGAGTACAATTGTGGGGCTCTGCAGCCAACTCCAACAAAGAAATACTGGAAAGATTTCAGAATAAAGTCTTTCGTAGAGTGGATGCCCCCAAGGGGGGGGGGGGGTTTGTTCCAAATGCCGACATCATTCGAAATTTAAATATCCCATCAGTCAAAAACAAAATAAAAAGATATTACCAAAAATATTCTAATCGGCTTGTAAACCACCCCAGTAATTTAGTAAAAAAAAACTTTTAATCCCACCTAATGAACGTAGACTCAAAAAAAAGTTCCTGTCCAGAAATCCAATCTCCAACAACTGATTTTAAAGTAAGGGAAACATCCATGGTCGATCATAGCCCTTAAATTTTTTCAATCTACCTGTAAAAAAAAAGCTCAACCGTTTTTTGGACTAAGCTTTTGAACAAAATTTTCTTTGGTGATCGCGAAACATATTCAAGAAAAATAGTCGATTCTATATATAAAGAAGTTGGCCACCCCTGGAGGGGGGGGGGGCCTACATTACATGACTTAGGTATTAATAATAAACAAACAATCTATTTAATGTAATCTTGTAACTGCTTGTAAATTTATATAATAATAAAAAAAAATATGATATTTCTTTCTATAATCTCATCATTATTTGGCAAATAATTTGATTTTCAGATACCTTGAATCTATTCTCGTCCCTAAATTAATGGACTCCGCCTTACAACCATAAACTACAACCAAAATAATAATAATACTTATATGTACCTAAATTAAAATACCCTTCGAGATAATAATTCCAATGAAATCATCTCCCATTACCGTATGACAACATGACAACTTTAATTTAAATATTATTCAGTTACTAATAATTCCTTTTTTTTATATTATATTTGATTACAAGAAGAATCTACTTGTTTCTGTTATAAAAGTTTTTGTTAAGCTAATAATTAATTCGTTTCATGATTTTCAGATTGTAATTTTGACTACTTCTTTATGTACAAATGTGATATATGCAATACAAGATACAAATCGCAAATTACTTTCGACAGTCATCAGTACAACTATCATCGGTTGGGCGGAAGGAAAAATGCTACTTTTCAATGTCACTTATGTTTTCGTACCTATAACCAATCTGTTAATCTATTACGACATTTTCGACGAAAGTGTATATAACAATAAAATTAAAATTAATTTATGTTATTAGAAATAGAAATATCTATAATTTAATATCAGATACATATATGCAATTTAAGATTGACGAAATAAATTAAAAAAAAAAAAAAAACAAATATACTTATAAAACTTATTCATATTTTATTACTTATATTCCCATTTTTATTTTATTTTAACCACCATTGATATTAATTTTAATCAACTTGAATAATTATCAGAATTTACAGGAAAAGATCTTTGGTAATTTTTATTTTATAGCTATCTGTATAAAAAATGACTAAATTCTAATTGTATTTGCAATTAAAATATAATTGTTTTGATTTTTAAGTCACTCACTCGTTAAAATATTTATTATCTTGTCCATAGTCATAATGACGTCACATTTTTTAAAACAAATAGTTCAAAAATTGAAACAAATTAAAATGAGAACCAAATTTTACAATGTTTTATGTTGTTTCTACATATATGTCCAAGTACATGTATTTTTGAATTTACATACATATTATATATATACTTTGCATGTTATTTAAAAAAATTCAATCAAAAATCTACCAATTGACAGACACACATCAAGTTATTTATCAATATTTTTTTTTTTTTTTTTTTTATTAATTTTCATATTAATTTTTTTAGTGACTCCGACCCTATACAACATGGAAATTGATTATCAATTGATATTTAACTGTGATCAATGCAACTATCAATCGCGGAGGAAATTATCTTTAGAGAGTCATAAATTCAACTATCACAAACGTACAAAGATAGGAGGAATCGATACTTCAATTGGAACGTATCAATGTCATAAGTGTTTTCGAGTCTACAATCGCCAACAAAATCTTGCATTACATTTAAGACAAGAGTGTGGCGTCCACCCGAAATTCCAATGTCATTTATGTCCTTATAAATCCAAAAGAAAGCATAATTTGCAACGACATATTTTAATTCGCCATGATGTTGAAAATGATCATGGAACAACCCAATTTGGGAGCTAGTATTTTTTTTATTCATTTGTCTTTTATAGAATATTCCCCTAATCACCCCACAATATTAATTTTAGATTTTCAGGAAGAGAATTAAATAAAAAACTTTTTTGATTTTTCTTAATTTTGTTATAAAACCATAATTATAAACCATAATGAAATAAATAATCGCCAAGAAACCTCCTAGAAAATCATAAATTAATAATTTAATATCTTGTCTGATTTATTATTATCACTACATTCCCAAATACTACACTTTTCCCAAAAACAAAATTATAATACTATATAATAAACATTTTTTTTTGTTTAATTAACATTCAAGAAAAAATACTGAATAATACAATTTTAAGATTAAGTAAAATATTAATACACATATTTATATATTATTTATTTTTAATTATATTTTCGAAATTTAATAATTTTATTTTTTATTTAAATATGAAATAAAGAGAAACTTTTAAATTATTATATTTATATTGTATTTTTCTATAAAT
Source organism: Labia minor (assembly GCA_963082975.1). NCBI lineage: Eukaryota > Metazoa > Arthropoda > Insecta > Dermaptera > Spongiphoridae > Labia > Labia minor. Next base: position 68,069,997 of record OY720349.1, on the reverse strand, counting down.
CAATAAAGTTGATAAAATTAATTGATATTATTCATTTTCATATTTTATCTTATTATAATATAATAATAACCAAACAAATTTTAGTATTATGTGTACAAAACTGAAGTATTATATTAAATAATAATAAAGTTAAAGATTTTAAGAGAAGTAAAAGTTATAAGTTATAAAAGAAAATTATATATTAGAATCTCTTAATTATATATATATAATATTTACCTTAAATTCAAGTGAGTTTGAAAAGAGGGAGAAAAAAAATATTTGTTTTTATAATGAATAAAAATTATCATTAATTCAATAAATTTCAATTAAAAACTATTGAAGAAATTAAAGAAAATTTAAATTGTTTTTCAAATATATTTAAACCGCAGAGAAAAATTGTAAATAAAAAAATAAAATATTTTCTTCATTTATAAAAAGCCAGATGTTTGAGACCCGCTCATTCCAGGTAAATATTTGGGCTCCTTCAGAAAGATGTTTAATTTTTATGAAGATTTTTTTTTTTTTTTTGGATGGTATATAAAATGACGATGATAATAACAAAAACAATAATACAAGATTTACATTCTATTTAAAAAAAAAAAATTCTACTTTTTTTTTATATAAAACATTAATTTTTACAAATCTTACTTAATGACAATCGTCGCCCCAAAATTGGGACACGCCTCATAGTTTTCGCATCTCTCGCTACCCTATAAAAATAGCCCGTAAGGGCGTTGAATTCAACTGGTATCATTAAAAAATGAATCATATAACTTGGTGGAAAAAAAATAAATGTTTAAACCCTAATCTTTGAAAGATGATTTATTGTTCTCATAAAGAAGATTTGTTTACTATTTTTTTTATAATTAAACTAACATTATGAATATGAATATAATAATATATAAATATATAAATGTGAATATTTTTATTATTAAAAAATGTATAATAATATGTTATATTTTTAGAAATCATCTTTAAATATTGGGTTTACTAAGGCTTCCAAGTAAAAAATAAATAAAATATTCTGTACCTCCTTATATAGTAAAGTAGATATTTTTCATAAAATAACTTTTCAAAATATGCATTTATTAGTTGAATGAACAAATTAATTTTATTTATTTTTCTATTTGTTCAGTATTTTCAGTTTAAGTTTGTGATTGTTGTTTTCAAGTAATATTTTACCAACTTCATTCTGAATGTCTCTTGGTGACCCGTCCTTTCCTCTTTCCATACTTTAACAAAAATAATTTCGTTTTCTCTTTTTTTTTTTTTTTTTCTTTTAAACTTTTACCATTTTTAACCATTTTTAACAATTTTTTCGTTTTACTATTAATTGAATAAATACTTTACAGAGGGCGCATATCAAGTTGAACTCTCCTATACGAAACCATACAAATGTAATAAATGTAACCATCGGTATAAAACGCAAATGGCACTTGAAAGTCATCAATTCAATAAACACAAACGGTCCAAGTCAGAAAGAAATGGTAATGAGGATTCGCATCAGTGTCATCAATGTTATCGTGTCTACAATCGAGTAGAAAATCTTTGTCGACATTTACGTCACGAATGTGGCGTACAACCGAAATTTAATTGTCCTTATTGTCCTTATAAATGTAAACGTAAATTTAGTTTGCAACAACATATTATTTTTAGACATAATTAATTTTATAATTTATTAATTATTATATTAAATTCTATTTTTTGACAAGGATGCAACTATTTATAATTTTTCATTGTGATATATACATACATATAATATTTAATTAAACAAGACGAAATAAGTAAATCTTTAAAATTTTCAAAACAAACCAACAAAACAAAAAACAAATATATTTAAAAAAAATAATTTTTTTCAATTAATAAATCATGATATCTAATTTAATTAACAAATATAATTTTGTTTCTATTGTCAACAAATTTTTAATTTTGAATGCTTTTGATAAGACATTGTTAAATCACCTTGTTTACTTTTTTTTCAATTTTACGTTTGTATAGAATTTTCAAAACTATTTACATTTTTTGTAAAGAACCCTAATATTAATATAAATAAAATGATAAATTAAGTAAAAAGTTTAAAATTAAAATTATGATAATATTTCTTTTAAAAATTTTTTCTCCCTTCCCTCTAATTCAGAGGTTCTTAAATTGTGGGTCCGCGAAGCCTCTACTGGGGGTCCGCAAAGTCATCGTACAGGTGCACGAGAAAATGATGAGTCAGTTAAAACTTTATTTAATATAAAAGGAGCGATGGCATGGCATGGCATGGCATGGCTTTGTGAGGAAACAGAAATTCAACGAAATGTGCAAGAAAACTATTGCTACCGTTTCCATCTTCATATTTAGCTGAATTTTCTTTCTTCAATATTATAATTTCTAATAAAATGTGTTCTACAATATGCAAAAAAATCGTTATTCACCAATCACTATTATAACACAAATATTCATCATATATTCTTGTTCTTATGAGATGGTAAGCCAGAAATTAACTAATAAAATGACGTAAAGTACCTAAAGTTGGGATGGGGTCCGTCAATAAAAAATTTTTCAAGTGGGGGTTCGCGGAGTACATAAGTTTAAGAACCTCTGCTCTAAATCATTTGAAAAGGAGATAAATTTTTTTTTTTGAAAGTTTTCTAATTGTTAAACGTTAATTAAGAACAAATTTTAAATAAATAGTTGCTTCTATAAACAAATAACAAAATATGAATTAATTAATAAAAAAACAATATTTACTTAGTATATTTGTTCCTATTGACCCTTTTGTTTCCGGTCCTGTTTACTCTTCTTACATTAAACATTAAAATTCTTATGAAATCAAAGAGAAAATATTAATATAATATAATAATAATATAATATAATATTAATATAATTTAAGTGTACTTATTTTGATTATTTTTACACCATTTTTATTATGATATTCTTTTATTACAATATAATTAAAAATTAGTCCTAATCCCTATAAATTATATATAAAGGTTATATTTACATATTCGAAATTAAATGTTCTTAATTAAATACTTTTCAAGGCAAATTTGAAGGGGCCAGAATCGTGAAATTACCTTCTACGAACTTCTAAAAATTGTTCATATAAAAAAGTATGTTTTTCTTAAATAATTTTTTTTATTGATATTTTTTACAAATCTTGAATATTTAATGAAGAACTTTTAAATAAATTTAGTCGTTCAACACAATAATACAACTGAAAATGCATAAATTTAAATTTCATTGTTTACTATTATTTGGATTATTATACATTACAGTAATTATTATTCCATTACATATTTTTAATAATTAAAATGCTAAATAATAGATATTAATCAATGATAAATCATCTACCTATTATATATAATGCAGTATTTTGATATTTTTTTTCATTTTAGAAATAATATTATACACCTACATATATTATAATTGAAATAAACATTATTTTTATTGTAAATTATGTATTTAGTAATAAAAATAACATTGTGATATTTTGATAATTATTAAGAGAATTTTTATTAAAAGACCACATTATTTGTATAAAATTATTTATTAAATTAAAATAATTGTACAACGTTTCAACTGCTTATTCTGCAGTCGTTTTCAAGTAACCGTACGCTTGCTCCGATTCAGTCCGCTTGAAGCAGTTGAAACGTTGTACAATTATTTTAATTTAATAAATAATTTTATACAAATAATGTGGTCTTTTAATAAAAATTCTCTTAATAATTATCAAAATAACCACAAAAGCTTTAATAAATACATTGTGATATTTTCATTAAAAATTTTATTAATTTTTTTTTTTTTTTTTTTTTTTTTTTTTGTTTGCTTAAAAGATAAATATTGAGTGACCGGATTTTTTTTTAAATATGAGTGTATATGTATTTCAATATAGAAATTAAATATTATATATATATATATATATATATATATATATATATATTTTAAATTGTCTTTGTATATTTCCAGATAAAAATGTTATTTCTCATTTTATTTCTATTAAATTAAACATAATTGTAGATATATAGTTTTTTACTAATGAAAACTACACAAGTTTACTAAACATTATTTTATACGAGTAGCAAGGTTAATCTTCATTTTTGATTTTTTTTTTTTTTTTTTTTTGATAACTTTACAAGAAATGTCGATAGAAGGGCTAAACTCACAACATCAGTACTTTTTTATTTCTTTTTATTTTCCTCTAACCAATTAGAATAATGAAGTTGTTGAATTTTGCCTTTAAGAAAATATTAATTAATTATTTTATGAAAACCTTTTTTGTTGAGTTAACTCTTCGTAAATAAGAAATTTTTCATAATTTAGATTTATTTATTGAATAATATATTTATATAGTTAAGTTGCATGCTAGAGAAATTAATTTCAAATGGTTATTTAAAATTTAAAATAAATACTAAGTATTAAACATAAACAACATAAATTTTGTTTACAAATTAATTTTATAATTTTCAGGGGCCGATTTTTCACTTATCTTTTATGAGAAGCGATTCCGGTGTGATTTATGTAATATCCGTTTTAAAAAAGAAATACTTCTTACCAGTCATCACTTCAATGTCCATAATCGACTTAAAACTAACAACGATAAATCCTACCAATGTCATCTATGCTGTCGTACTTATAATCGGTTAGATACACTTTCTCGGCATTTAAATCAAGAATGTGGTTTAGAACCGAAATTTAAATGTGATTATTGCTCATATAAATCCAAACTCAAACATAATTTACAAACGCATATAAAACTTCGTCATAGAAAATCATATAAAACTTCGTCATAGAAATGTAATATGATTAAATTAATTATATGAATTTATTTTGTATATTAATATGGGTTTTATTAGTTTATTAATTCATCAAATATATATTTATAATTATGTTATTGTATAAAAAGTATAAATAAATGAAACATCAAGTATTTCTTCAGTAAATTTTTTCTACAAATCTCCTTGTTATGTTTTCTTCCATTGATCTTATTTGACATTTAAGTATGAAATGTGAGGAAAAGATTTTTTTTTTGTTTTTTTTTTTATTATTTTTTTCGAAGATGAAAAATTAGCCAATTTTTGGCCGCATCTCAAAGGGTTTTGGGCCGCAATTTAGACACCCCTGCTTTAATTACTTAATTACTTTTTTTTTTTTTTTTTTTTTTCTATTTCAGATTTGTTACACAACAATAATGTTCTAAATATATATTCCCTCTATTTTCTTTCTTAATTTATTGATTTTAGTTCTTTATTCAAAAGAATTAATTAATTAAATTTTGTTTTATATTTAAATTTTATAAGGTTTGTCGTATTATAACATTCTATGATACACACACACATATCTTGGTATACATATATATCTACATAAATTATCATATATCATAAAAAATCTAACAAGGTAAGTTTTTTTTTATTTGTTATCAAATTATAAAACCTTTTTTTAATCAATATCAATATATATTATTATTATTATTATTATTATTTATTATAAATATTTTCAATATAAATTAATTAAGTATATAATATTTCAAATTGTACTAATTATTTTAGTTGTAGTTTAATTACTTTATAAAATTAGACGAGTAAGCCTTGAACAACATGCATAAAGCGATCTGTTCGATGTGAACTACAGACACTACTTGAAACTATTTATAATTTATTATAAACTATTATATGTACTCTTTACTACTTTTTACTAATTATTTACTATACTCACTATTTCCTTTTACTACTTGACATTGATTCAACAACGTTGGATCTCAGACCATCGCGATAGATCGCTTTCTGTGTGCCCGAATACAGGGGCGGACCACCCACCTAGGCACCTGCCTGGGGCCCAATAATTACGTGTCTATGGCCCGTGTATGCCAATGGTGGCCAAACCGTGGCTAGCTAAAAAAAAAAAGGTAAAATTTGTTTTCCGTTAGGCCTGGAATTACAATGTTGCCTACCTTAGTCCACCACCGCCCGGATATAATAAAACAAGAGTCTAATCCTGTGGGAAATCTGAAGAAAAAGAGAAGATTTAAAATAAACATTTTTTACCATCCTTTATTTACTTTTATATTTATACTTTTTTTTATTATATATTGTAGAATATATATATATATATATATATAATATTATTAAATAAATATATTTTATTAATTATAAAATATATTTATTAGATAATATTCTAATCAAAATGACTTTAATTTTCAGATGGCGGTTATTTCTATGGCATCTCTAATAAGAAGCTTTTTAAATGTGATAAATGTAATTATCGATCAAAATTGAAAATTTCTCTCGAAAGTCATATATTTAATAAGCATCTTCGGCCAACAACCAACTATAAAAATCAAATTCATCAATGTTTAAGATGTTACCGTATATATAATTCATTAGCTGCTTTAAATCGACATTTAAAGCTCGAATGTGGCATGCAACCGAAATTCTTTTGCAAATTTTGTCCTTATAAATCAAAACAAAAATCGAATTTACAACGACACCAAATACATTGTCATAAAGAAATAAATCATTACAATCTAAATACTTTCTTATAATAATTTGCTTTATTTTTGTTTGTTAAGTCATTTTCACCGACCGACGATAGTAAGGGAGGTATTGTTTTCACACCAAATTTCACATGTGAAGATTTTTACATATCTCCACGAATCATGCATTTTCTAAACAGAAAAAAGTATTTTTAGCATGATGTCTGTCCGTCTGTCCGTCTGTCCGTATAGATGTGTACAGCCTGAACGGCTCAACCGATTTTGATGAAATTTGGTATATTTACTTAATGCATCAGTGGGATGAATTGATCAACTTTTGGTGCAATTCCGGAAACCGGAAGTGGTAGTATTAGCGATCGACGATAAGAAGGGAAGGGTTATTTTCACACCAAAGGAGATTTTTTTATATATCACCACGAATCATGCACTTTGTATTGGTTTTATCCTCGAGAAAAATCATATTTATTAGTTTTTTCTTGATTTAAAATTATATGACGTCATCCAGCCATTCATGACGTCACAGCCTGGTCTTGCATATATATTATAAATAAAATAAAATTAAAAATGTTTATATTTATTATTTATGTATTCATATCTGTTTTTTATTACATTAATAGATATATTAAAATTATTTGAAATTGTTTCTGTAGCTGGAAATTAATTTATTTCAAACCGTCGGTCGGTTCGGACCTGGCCACAGGTCAACTTATTATATATATTTAAGAAAGCAGATATTTTTATTGTGGATTATACAATATTATTTTATTTTACATAAATCAGAAAAAAACTACAATATAATATAAGATAATAAGATTCAAGATGTTAATCTTCATTTTATCAGATTTATTATTTTTCATTAAAAAGTTATATGAAAATCTTATTGAATTTTAATATAATAATGATAAAAATAAATACTACATTTTATGAAATAAATATTTCTAATAAAATTAAAAAAAAAAAAAAGTGATATGTATACATAAAAGGACTTAACTCTTTAGAAAATTGTAAAATGACATTAGCTATTAAATAGAAGATTAGAAGATTAAGATTAAGTATATATGGATATATATTCATATTTTATGTAAATTAGCCATGAATCAATATATTGGAAAAAGTAATTCTAAAATTAAAAACATAACTGCCAAGAAACTATGTATTATATACTTCTTTAAATTAAATATAAATAAATAATATTTTTTTTATATATTTTTTTTTTTTTTGAATTTCAAATTCTATTAAAATAACAGGTGGATTCTAACCCACAGATGTAGTTCTGTGAGTGCATACATAGATATATGTATCTATTGATGAGATTAAGTCAATAGTTAGGGATGATCGACACAAATAAATTAAATCTAATCACATCTTCCCTTTTTACCGGTATATGAAAGTGAAAAACTATTATATTATTATTTATGAATCGTTTATCAATTGATTTGTCTTTGTTAATCTATAGGTTATATATTTATCTATTAATAATATCCAAAGACTTGGTCACCAAATTTGAATTTAGAATCGATTAAATCATTTTATCAATTCGATCTGTAACGAATTCAGGTTTGGAAAACATTGGGCTTTCAACATGGTTTGAAAATAGTTCCAATATTTGCCCGTCTCAATTTATTTGTATTGAACTTTTTAATAAAATCAAAATATAATACCTAGAATTCATTTAAAGTAAAATAATAAATAAAGTTTCACAAATATAATAAAAATAAAATTGTTTAACTTCAATTTAAAGTATTTAAGATTTAAGTAATATAATAATATCTCTTAATTTTAAAATTTTTTATTTTGTTTAAATTCATTATAAAATTATCATTTTCACAGTTTAATAAATATACATATATAAAAACAAATCTCTTGTCAATTTTCTTCATTTCTAAGTAGATAAAATATGTTTGTAATTTATTTATGAATAAAGCTTAATATATATATATATATATATATATATTTATTTATTTATTTATTGCGATTTTGGAATTTAATTTTTTTTTTAATTTGTTGAATATTAAATATATAAATTTATATTGAATTTATTTTGTTTTTTAATAATTCAAATTTATAAAATATAATTTTTTATAAAATGTATGTTTTATCTATTTTTCTAGCCACACGCTTTTAGTTTGTTTGTTTTTTTTTATGTCTAGTACGATTATAAAGATTTTTGACTTTTTCTTTCCAATTACAAATACTTACACATTTAAACCATTTCAAATTTATTTTGTAGTATATAAATGTTCCATAATTCTGAAATTTGTTCCTTTATTTTTTGTTGTTACACATCCTGGAAAATATTTTTAATTATTCAGAGTATAAAGGATTAAATGTATTTATTTATTATTTTTTTAAATTATATCATTTCTCATTAACAATTACAAATACATTTTTTTTAAATTTTTCTTATCAAAAAGATGTGTCATACAAATTTTGAGGAGAATTTATTGATTTGTCTAATTAAAGACTTTCATGCTCCTTTACAAAATTTGTCCGATTGTTCACAGATGATAATTATTATCCGACGTTTAGATGGGAAGATAAATTCTATTTTTTCTCATGAAAAACACAACAACTCTGTATCCTGATGCTTAAAGGAGAGAGAAAAATAGAACATTGTATACTGCTTCTAGCGTGGATAAACCTGATCTTCATCCTGGAGATGTTTTAAAAATATCATAGTTTAAAAAATGATAAATAATTAATGTAAGTAAATTGATTGAATTAGAAAATTTAGGTTTCTTTAATATACTACTTTTGAATGCTACAATACAAATTTTTGTTGTTTTTTTTCTCTATTTAGCAAATGAATTTAAGAGATGGTGGTTGGTAAAGAGAAAAAAAATAAGTAAGAGATCTATTCTCTATTATCTTATTAACGAATGTTTGGCAGCAAAAAGATTAATCTGTAGAGGTTATTCTCTCTCTCTCTCTCTCTCTGTGACTGTACGGAACTCGAAAGTTCTTGGCCGCAGCAACCACACCCCTCCAAGTACATATTCCTATTCTGAACCACAACCTTCCAGTCCCTATCCTCTCCTCGACTTTATAATTCTAACTATTACTATCTGAAGATGCATAGAGGTCATGCAATTCCTCGTTATACAATCATTGCCATTCCCCGGTGACCTCATCTTTCTTTGGCCCATAAATGCTTCGCAGAATCCTATTCTCAAATACTCTAAATCTTCTCTTGTCACCTAAAGTCATAGACCATGCCTCACATCCATATAATACAACCGGTAAAATAATTGTTTTATATATTTTTAACTTTTATCCCCTTTGATAATAATTTTGATGCGATAAGCCCCTTTATTGCATGATAACAGGCGTTTCCCGATTGTAACCTCGCTTTAAACTCATCTCGAATATTATTATCTTTCGTTATCACAGAACCTAAGTATTTAAATTTTGCTACATTTTCAAATTCTATATCTTGTATATTAAGATTTTGTGTGTTAATACTATTCCTCTCTGTTACTAAATACTTTGTCTTAGCATTATTAATTTCTAGTCCCATCTCTTTTCCTTCTTCAATTAATTTTTCTACACTATCTATAATTGCAATTGCCGAATCTCCTATTATATTTGAGACGTATGCGTAACCTAATACTTGAATTTTTTTGTTTAATTAGATTCCGTTTGACCTCACCCCAATTTGTCTAGTTACATATTCCAGAACTAAATTAAATAAAATTGGTGTTAATGCGTCTCCTTGTTTTAACCCATTTCGAATTTCGAAAGTTTCTGACAATTGATTCCCACATCTTACTCTTCCTTTACTACCCTTAAGACAAATTTGAATCATACGTACTAGTTTTTTTGGAATTCCCATTAAGATCAAGATTTGAAAAAGTTTTTCCCGATCTACTGAGTCATATGCTTTTGTAAAGTCTACAAAAAGCTAGTGAACAGAAACATTGAATTCTCGATTCTTTTCTAATATCTGCCTTAATGAAAATATTTGATCTAAAGTCGATCGATTTGGCCTAAACCAAATATTGATATTCTCCTAGTATCTCCTCCGCATATGGTCGTAATTTTAATAAAACAATATTCGAGAGAATCTTATACGATGTCGTCAAAAGAGAAATTCTCCTCTAATTATTGCAGTTGGTTCTATTTCCCTTCTTAAAGAGTGGGATAATAACTGCCTCCTGCCATTCGAATGGCCAGATCGAAAGAACTAATTTGTGTAAACTCTCTACTAAAGGTTTTCCTCCATATTTGTATAATTCTGCCGGGATCCCATCTATTCCTGTCGCTTTATTATTTTTTGATTTTCCTATTATCATTTCTACCTCATGTAACATAGGAGATTAATTTCCGCTGAGTCTACAGTTAAGGTTTCTGATCTATTACCTAGATTCGAATTTAATAATTTTTCAAAATAGTTCCTCCATATATTTTTAATATCGCCCGCGTCTGTTTTTAAATTATTATTACCATCTCTAATTAAGTCTAACCCTTTTTAATATTTTTAATTCCCATGTATAGATCTCTACTACTCTTGTTGCGGTTACTTTCTTCTATTTCTAATATTTTATTTTTTAGTCTTTCTCTTTTTTTGTCCCTAATGATTTTCGTCACTATTTTCCTGGTATTAATATACTCCAATCTATCTACTTCGCGTTTACTATTAACCCATTGTAATTTTGCTTTTTTTCTAACCTCTATTACTTCTAAACATTCCTCATCGAACCATGGTTTACGCTTTTTGTTATTCTTAAAACCTATACTACTTGAAGCAGCCATTTTAACATTTGTTTAATTTTTTCCCATAATTCTTCCGGATCCTTCCTCTCGTCATTCCTTTCAAGGATTAAACTATTAAATCTATTTATGATTTTGACCTGATATTTTAATTTATGTTCCTCATTTGTAAAATTATCTAAATTGTATCGTATTTGATTAATTTCCCCTAACTTCGTGTTACGCGTCGAGAGCCGTTCTCTCAATTTTATTACAAGCAAATAATGATCCGAATCACAATCTGCTCCTCTAAACTCTGACATCCAGAATATTAGGCTGGACTACCAGAACATGATCAATTTGATTACATGTTTTTCTGTCTGGTGAGCTCCATGTACCCTTAGGAATATTATCTGTGTGATAAGTCTTGATCCCCATTGAAAACACCACCAAGAACAAATCGATTGTCAAGATGGTCAAAAATGGTTTTAAATTCCAATTTCGTTAACTTGTGACGTGGGGGACAAAAAATGCTTGCTACTGTTATAGGATGATCACGAGTCCTTATAGTCACAGCGGTGATTTGCGTTTTCTCTGTGTGTTTCTATTTTGTTTTTCTCATAATGATGAATTACCTGTTATCAGTATACCACTTCCTCCTCTTTCCTGATTACTCGGATGGTTTGCACGATAAAATTTATAGCCCCGTATCTTACATATTGTTTCTCGGGTTGCATGTGTTTCCGAAATAAGACACACATCTATATTGTTTAGATTTAAAGTAACTTGGAGTTCATCTTTTTTATTATTTCGAGTTTAGAATCAGAAATAAATGATAATGATATATAATTCATAAATTTAACGTTTTTATTTAAAAAAGTAGCATTTTCGCTAATATTTTAGTGAAAATAGTCGTTTTTTCTATGATATCAATGAAAATAATTGAGATTCTTATTCAGGACTATTTGGAGTGTCGCATTCAGGCTTGCGTCATTTTTAAGTTTATCTCAATAACTGTTATTAATTATTAATTATCTTTACTTGGGAGTGGATCTATTTTTTCTATCACTTTTGATTTAGTATAAGTTTGCTGGAAACCACATGTAAAAATCCCTAAATAAAAAAATTCTTTATAAAAAATTTCCCTAATTTTTTTTTACTTTAATAATGAATAGCCGAAGAGACTTGAATGAGGTAGTTAGTTATAAATCATGCTTGGTGACATCCCATCTGTTCCATCTTGTTTTTTCATGGTTTGCTTTCATTATGGTCAGAAGCTCATCATGCGAGTCGCGGAATCGTTTCCTTGGTGGATCAGGCTTCTTATCACCAACATCACGACAGATTTCCAAAGAGATAAGTTTATGCTTAATTAGGTCCCATATTGATGTCTTATAACCTCTTAAGAGCATTGTTGTAACCTTCCAATGCATTGTTTGTTCGAGGCAAACCCATCAAAGTGGCGTCGTAGATGTTCCAATGATAAAAATAAAAATATATAATTAATACAACTAGAAAAATAATTCAAATACTTTTAATTCTTTTCAATGAGAATAAGTAATACATTTTTTTAATTTTTCTGGTTTATTCCGATATATAAAAAACAAATTAAATAAATAATATACAAAGTTAATTGAAACAAAGATTAGTTATAATTGGAATAAAATTAATTAAAAATAAATACGTGAATGACAAATTATGGTAAGTTAATTTAATAAGATTTATATTTTATTATTATGTTTTATTATTTATTTTATTTTATTTATATCTAGACAGAGGAATAAATATTACCTTGAGCTCTTGTGTGTGCTGGGAGTTTATAACCTAGACCCCCCCCCCTTGATCTTTGTGATAAATTGTATATGTACATGTATTTTTTAAAGTTATAATTAAAAATTTAAATATTTTCAATTATATCATAAACTATAATTTATTTATTATTATACATATTATAATAACATAAAAATTAAGAATATATCATTATTTAAATTTATTTTATTTTTATTCAGTTTATTGATTTTACTATTATTTATTAATAGATATGTTTAGTATTGTTTTCAGTTGACTAATTATTTATTTATTATAAATATGTAATAAGTATAATTTTTAAAAATGTATTAAAACTAGTAAAATTCAGTAAATACAGTTCACTAATATAGTAAATTCAGTGTTGTTAACAAGAGTTATATTTATAATAATGTATTTAAATTTATAAATATAAATTGAATAGTTTATCGAATTTTTTAATCAATTTCAAAATTCATCTACTAGTTTGAGGTATATATATTTTATTCGATATAAAACACAATTATTACATATTATTCAAAATTTTATTGAAAGTAGTAAAGAAAGAATAAGATGCGGGAATCATTTGTCAGAAACTTTCGAAATTCAGAATGGAAGGAACAAGGAGTCGCATTATGTATACATAATTTATTAAAAAAATTTTACTTATCCAAGATCCATGTTACTCCAGCTTATTTACTATCTCGACAGAGATAGTATTGCGATCACGGCAATTTTTGATGTTTCTATACGTTGTGAATGTCCCTGAGTCATTTTCACTAACAATAAGGTTGAGAAAAATGTCTCTTTGTGTGTGTGTGTGTGTGTGTGTGTATCTGTGTATGTAGACAAGATTACGCAGATTACGGTTTGAGCTAGAATAATGAAATTTGGTAGACGGGCATCATTCAAAATTCGCAGTTTTCTATCAATTTTTGAAAAATGTAGCTCATTCGGAAGAGGAACAATTATGCAGAAAATAATAACAACGAAAACGACGATTTAATAAATAATTAATTTAATAGATAGTAACAAAAATAAATAAACAATAATAATAAATAAATGACACAAATTGGAGTGTAGAATATTTCAATAAGAAATGAAAAAGAAATAAATAATTCAAAACATCGATCAACTGCAAAATTAATAACACATAAAAAAAACAAAAAAAAAAAAAAAAAACAGACAAATTAGATAATATGTATAAAATTATTTAAATAAAATAATTATATTCTAAGGGGGCATTATTAAAATATATTTTATTTATATTTTTATTATTATTTTTTATTGTATATATAAAATAATAGATATAAATAAAAGTCAAAAAATCCAAATTCAATTTATTTTCTATATAATAATTTGTATAATAATTTATAAATATAATTATAAAATAAAATATTTCCTGGATAAAAATGTTGATTATTATGGATAATTAATGATTATGGGATGTAAAACTTGTCGGATATTCACTCTTCACCTCTTCATACGTATCTCTCAATATACTTTTAATATTATATTATATTATATTTAATATATTCTCATATAACTTGTATCTTTCTTTTCATTTCTTTTATTCATTAATCATACCGTTAAATAATTATCAAAAACCAAAAAATAATAATCATAATAGTAGATATTTTAATAGTTGTCATTAATTTATTTAATTATTTTCAGAGAATTTTCTACAATATGAAGCATATGATAAAAAACCATACAAATGTTTGGTATGTAATTACCGATCGAAAACACAAATATTTTATGAAAGTCATATTTTCAATAAACATCAACGAACAATTTCTTTAGAAGATAAGGACTCGTGTCAGTGTCATCAATGTTTTCGCATTTATAAAACAGAAGAAAATCTTCATCGGCATTTAAAAAGAGAATGTGGGGTAGAACCAAAATTTAATTGTACTTATTGTCAATATAAAACGAAATATCGGTTTTCATTAGATATTCATATTCAAAAAAAACATAATATTATAACACTTAAATAAATAAATTTATTTTTTTTGGAAAATTGTTTAGTGACAGAAAAACTGTACATATTCATAAGAAATTTGCTTTGAATTTATCAAAAAATTCCTAATCAGAATATATTTTGATTATCTATTAGATTGTTCGGTAAGTAATTTCGTTTTTTCAGCCTTAGAATTTAATTTTTTTTTAGAACTCGATATTACACTTAAGTCACATAATCATTAATAGTAGTAGTTTTTGGTTGAAGCCCTTGTAAATATCAAATTATTGAGGGACCTTCAAAACGTATAAAAACATCAAAAATTTTCATGATAGCAATACTATCTCTGGCGAAATAGTAAAAAGGACTTAACCGTTGAGGATGTGGAAGAGTACATGTGACAGTATACCAGTGCCATAACTGGTTTGCAAAATTTAAATCTCGTAATTTTGATATCGAAGCCGCGTAATGGAAGATTATTTGAACATGACAAAGACATGATAAAGACATTAGTTGATTTTTTAGACGATAAAATCTTTGCTTCAAATGATGAGGACAAAAAAGTGTTTTACCAGCAAATATTTATTAATTAATATGAAAATTGTCTTTCATTTTCACAAAAAAAAAAAAAAAAAAAAAAAAACGAAATTACTTTCCGAACAAACTAATAGAATTAACATGCCAAATAATAACTAATTACAAGATTTTTTGTGAAAAACATTAATTATTATTTATTTTATTTTTTCCAAAAGAACCGAAAAGTAAATCAATTTATTCAAACCATTTATTATTTAATAAATATAGCAAAATATTTGTAGTAATTTATTATAAAAATTATAGATTTATATATTATAGATATTTAAGATTAAAGAAATTTAAATTATATAAATATAAATAAATTTTATTTGTATATATTTATATATTTATTTATTATATTTGTATTTATATAATATGTTTACTAGATAATTTTATCGTAAAAATTGATTGTTGTTAATAATAATAAATATAATACAAACAATTTGAAAATAATTTTTTATAATTTTTGAAATTTATTTTTAAACACTATCAATTTTTTATTACACAAAGTTAATAGATTTTTTGATCTAATTGATTTTCATTATATTTACTTTTGTATTTATTATAATCGGGGTAAATTTTAGATTTTATTATTAATAATTCATTATTAATACTCAAATACTGAACTTTAATGTTACTTTCTATAACAGTTTCTATTGAATTAAATAAAAAATATTTTCAAATTGTTTCAAGACAATAATTAACGTTTTATTAAAGTTTAAATAACATTTTAAATGTTTAAAAGAATTTTCAATAACAATTATATATAATAATATTATATTTCCTACTTGTAAAAATGAATTACACTTAATATAGAGAAGAACAGTGATGGCGAACCTTTTTGAGAAGTGGGCCATATTTTGATCATTTAGTATTTATAGTATTCACGACCCAATTGTCAATCATAATTTTCATCGCGAAATATGAAAATGTTTTCAGAGCGGCATCGCAAAATCATCTTACCTTTTTTTTAGAACCCTATTGAAAAAAATTGAAAGAAATTGAAAAAATTAAAAAAAAATCGAAAAACATTGAAAATATTCAAAAGTTTGGAGTGTCAGTGTCTGACCCACGTGTCATAGGTTCGCCATCACTGATATATAGAACATGTTTTCTTTTTTTATCAATTTACTACTTTTCATACTAAATTTGAAAATATTTATATTTAATTTTTTTAATAATTTTTATTTTCTACCTAAGATACAAAGATTTTTATATATTTATACAATTTTGTTAATTTTATATAAAAATGCAATTTTTTTATTTGATCTACATATAATAAAATAACTTATTATTATATTTATAATTTAGTTTTTTGAAATGTTGAAATATAAAAAAAAAATATTTTTTAGGTCTTTTTCTTGAAATTACTAAATATTTCTGTCCAAATATTAATAATAATAAATTGATCATTTACATTCGTACTATTTGATTTCTAGTTGCTTCAATTTTTACAAATATTTTTAAAAAATATTTAGGACGTTATTTTCACGTAAGGGATGATTATTCCTAAATAATGGTATTGATAATATATGATGTTCTGATTATATCACGAAATTTCTTTGAGGCTATTTTTCATAACATTTGTAATTTTTTTTTTTCTTCTTTTGATTAAAGATGGGCAAGTTTTCCAGTGACAAGTTCCCTTTTTATCTAACCAATTTAAAAATGAATTAACGATATAGTAATGTTAACATTTCTAGAAAAGGTTCGAATGCCAACATTTAATTTGATTAAAAATCATAGATTGTAAGTTTATAGTATGGAATGTTTAGTGTTTAGTGTTTGTGAATTCTTTCAGGAATAGTTGTACTTTTGCCTAATATGACTCTTTCCTTCCTATCCATTGAAGATCTCTTCTACCTACTTGGTTTTGCTATTCCATCTTTGAATCTTCCAATTATATTATTTTAAAACATAACACATTAAAGACAGACAGAGCTCGATCTCTGGACCCCGATCCTTTGTAGACACTCTTAAATTTTTATTTAATCTATGTAACTCTTTTCTTTGAATAACTAAAAACATCGTGAATTTTGATTTTTATAAAAATAATCTTGAATTCCCTTAACTAATTCTAATTAATTTTGTTTTTTTTTTTTTTCAGAAACTATCATTGACTTGTTCAAGAATTCTAAAATATTCACCTGTGATTTCTGTTGTTATCGATGTAAAACACAAACATCTATTGAGAGTCATATTTTCAATAAACATCGTATAATGAAAACCAAAGAAGCATCTACGACCTTATATCATTGTCACCAATGTAATCGTTCATATAATCATAAAGAGAATCTCAGCAGACATTTACGTTCCGAATGTGGAATTGAACCTCGATATAAATGCATATATTGTCAATATAAATGCAAACATCGATTTTTATTAAATAAACATATCCGAAGAAGACATTAATTATTAATTAATCGAAAATTTCTTACATTAGAAAATTTTCACCAAAACTACATATTTTTTTTATTTCTTTATTTTATATACGTACGTATATACAGACAGGGTGTCCGAAAAGTCTTACCCAGATTATACATAAATTAATTATTTATTAATTTAAATATAATTTAGTAAATAGAACCTATAGTAATAGTAAAATTTATTAAATTAAATCATTTTAAATTTATGTAATCAGGGAAAGATTTTTCGGACATCCTGTATATCATTATACTACTTAACATTATACTTTATTTTATACATATATTTATTTATTGTATGTTGTGCCATTAAGAACAATTAATAAAACCATTTTATAAAAATAAATTAATTATTATTAATCTGTGTCCATTTAAATTTTAAGAGTGGTGTTTGCGAATTCTACTATCCTCCTTATATGTACTAGCTGATCAGAGCGCCTTCGGCGCTCTTCACACCTAGACGGGGTCTCCGCCCACTGTACCCCGGAAGTAATACATAGTATTTCGTTGGAAGACTGTATGTAAAAGGTTTTCATCCATTTTGTTTCAATCAGTATATTACATTATATTATCATTAAGATATTTTAATTTAATCAGTAAATATTAATTATATATTACTATTGTACATGTTATGTCTATCTATCTCTGTGCCTCTACGGATCTCGAAAGCAACCCCATTTCTCCAAGTATCCCAACCCTGAGCTATAACCATCGAACTCCTACCCTGTCCCATCTGTCTACGTCCCTAAATTGTCCACTCAGCGCGTCCTTGATCTTCTCAATCCTACCAGACGTTTCCCAATATTTTTAGCCGATCTTTAATCTACCATTCTAGTCATGACCCCTTCCCATCCCACCCTTCTCTATTTTATAACCATAACTATATCTGGAGATGAAATTCCTCGTTATGCCATCTCCGCCATACTCCGGTGACCTCATCTTTCTTTGGGCCTTAAATGCTGCCAACAATCCTAATATCAAATTCTCTAAATCTTCTTTCGTCTCCCAAGAACATCGACCACCCATATAATACAACAGGCAAAATAATTGTTTTAAATATTTCAATTTTCATCCATGTTGATAAAAGTTTTGATGAGATAACCCTCTTTACTGTATGATAATAGGCGTTACCCGATTGCGATCTCCATTTTATTATTAATATTATTATCCTTTGTAATTACAGAATTCAAGTACATATTTAAATTTTTCTACATTTTCAAATTCTACATTTTGTGTTAATAATGTTTTTCTCTCTCACTAAATATTTTGTTTTATCCCAATTATTAATTTCAATCACCGTCTTATTTCCTGCCTCAATTAATTTTTTCATGCTATCTTTAATTACAATTGCCGAATCTCTTATAATATTCAAGACGTCTGCTTAGCCTAACTTTTGAATTTTTTTGTTTAATTGCATTTCGAGTGATTTTTTCCCAATTTGTGTAATCACATACTCACAACATGCAACATATAATTGGCCGTGGGAAAAACATGGGGATTGCAAATGAATTCCACAGCACTTGAGTGTCTGGCCCTGAGCTTTGTTGATAGTTTGTTTGTTTCCTTAGAAACTTTACCTCCACAAAACATACCCACATTGCACTTTTATAATATAATATAGTACCGGGACCCCGAGCTCTCGCTCTACCCTTTAAAAAATATTGATATACAATTCTTTAATTATTTATTACAATTATTAAATGTTACACATTTGCATCAATCTGATTAAAATGAATGAACTTGTGCTCCTCAATAATACATAAATATATAAATAATATATACATATTTTTTTTTTTTTGTATAAGTATTCCTTATATTATATAAAATAAATAATTTCAGGCTTAATTTTAAACATAAATTTATTTTGTAAAATATCATTCATATTAATATTTACTATTATTACTATATTATTATTATTATTATTATAAACTTAAATAATGGGTTTAGTATAATTAAATTATAATTTAATTTTATACAAATTGTTTTCCTTTTTTCTATTGAAACATGTTTTATTTATTAATATACGTATATTACATACACTTAAAATGATTAATTCAGATATTTATTTCTTTGCAGGATACAATCGCAACCTTGATTTTATTTATGGACAAAATAATACATTCAAGTATATGCCTCAAGATTATGGATATCATTTTCAAACTGTTTTGAAATCACAAAATTATTTTTCACATTTTAAAAAACCTTTTATATGTCCTAAATGTAAACGTGGTTATGCCCAAAAGTATATTCTAAATAGGCATTTGATAAGAGAATGTGGGGTGGCTCCACAATTTGCATGTCATTTTTGTCCCCATAAATCCAAACATAAATCGGACCTTAAAAAACATTTATATAATATACATAAAGATCAATTTTAAAAAAAAATAAATGTGTAAAGTAAATATAGTTACTAATATATATCATTCTATATTTTAGAAATATGTAAAATATAATTATTTTGGGTAAAAATTAAATAAATTTGTATACCTTCAATCCCTACCTGTATATTATAATATGCCCTTAAATTATGTTTTTTCTACTATTTATCTACTCTTTTTTTAATCCATTTTTAATTCTTACACACTTTTTTTCTTGAAATTTTTATATTATCATTTATTTTAAAATTACTTAATATATTAATCCACAATTTTTATTTTATTAAATGAAAATAAATATTAAATCTTTTGTAAAATTCTCATTAGTCACACTCTTATCTTTTCTTTCGGAAAATATATCAATTTTAAATTACATTTGATTCCTCTATTTATTTATTTATTTAACCATTTCATTTTACAATAATAAATATGTTTTATTATTATTTGTATACATTGATTGTGATTATACAAATTATATAATAAATTTCATACAAGTTGAAATTTGAAGGGTGAAGAAAAATTAAAACTAAAGAAAAAGCATCTCTCTGATCTAAATTTGCTTTTTGTTATTCTTTTATACAATTAAAAAAAATGTATAGATGATCGTATTTCAAGGTATTTTTTTTTCAAAAAAATTGATTAAAAAAAATATACAATACCTTTAAAGTTATTTTTTACTTTTATTGGTGATATTCTTTTCTGAAATCATCACTTGGAAAATAAATTTAATTTACAGCACTCTACAATCTGAAGTTTGTCAGACATAACCCAAATAAAATTTACTTATAATGCAATTATGAAACTTTTAATTGAAGAATATAATCTTAAACTCAATGATTTTAGCAAAATTGAAAAAAAATATAGTCAAATATTATTAATCCATGTTGTCAATAGATGTCAATAATTCTTCGAGTATATTCCAACTGGAAATGATTAATTAATTAATTAATTAATTAATTAATTAAATTAAACGAATGTGATTCTACTTTAAATGAGCTTTATATCCAGAAATTCTCTTAATTAAATAATAAATATGTAAACCTTCGAGTTCTTGCTAGAAAAATGCTAGTAATTTTTGGTTCTATTTATGTTTGTGAACATTAAAAAATGTAAATCAAACTTCTCTAGTCAAAAAGTTTTGCCGTGGTCCATTAGGAAGAAATGATGAAAACTTTTTTTAATCAGAATTATTTAACATTTCCTTGTCATGATTTTTTGCATGTGAAGAAGTTCGTCGTTAACTAATTAACAATTAATAACTAAAAATTGAAAATTAAAAATAAATCATCATCAAGAATCATCATCATAACTTATAATAAAATCATTCTGATTAATTTTCAATGGTTAAAATGTATATATACATAATTTCATTTCATTTAAAGGGTTATTTTCTAATAAAATTGAAAATATGTGTATATCTTTATTATTTATTTATTAATCTATGTCTTATTTAAAATACATATTTTTTACTGATTATTACACTATATATTAATTTTACATCCACTTTGAATTCTTCAAAGTACTTATAGTAATTTATAAACTTGTTGTATTACTATGTATCAATTTTATTTTTATTTTTATAAAATATAGATAATTAATTTAAGTTTTTCTTTAATTTATTTATTCAAAGACGTCATTAGTTTTTAAAGCAAATATTTATCATTTTTTGTACATATAATAAGTATATGTTTTTATCAATTTTTTTTTTTTTTTTTTTTTTTTTTTTTTTTGATTTTATATGAAAATTATTAAAATATTTTATTCGTAGTATTATGTATATATGTCATTTAATCATATAATTATTAAATATTTTATTAAACTGTTATTTTTATAAACTATTCTCTTTTGTTTCAGAAATAAATCGAAATATTTATTTTACTAAAGAAATAAATGATAAATATGAAGAAATTTCTGCTGAATATCGTGGTTATAATAATTCAAAAAACGAAACAAATAATGCCAATCAGTATATATGTAAATTATGTTCACGTAACTACAATCATAAACGTAGTCTTAATAGACATTTAAAATTTGAATGTGGCATTGAACCAAAATTTGTTTGTGAATATTGCCCTTATAGAACCAAACAAAAAGCCAATTTAGAAAAACATATATTTTGTAGACATAAGCAAAATGTTTATTAATTATTTATTTTATTTTTTTTAAATAAATTACCGTTCAAAATATTTTTTTTATAATAAAATCAAGATTAAGAAATTAACTTTGAAGTCATTATTTTTATCAAGAATTATTTAATATAATAATTCGTTTCATTTGATGAAAGAATAGGTTTAGTTTTAAAAAAAATGTCCTACTATATAACATGTAACATGTTATTCTAATATATCTTCATGTTAGAATATAATAAATTTGATGTATTTGCTGATCTCTTAATATTTATAATGTTTTTCAATTTATAAATATATAGTGTTATATAAATGTGTATAAAAAAATGATATTAAAATCTATTATAAGGATATGTAGGATGAAATAAAATGATTTAAAATTTTATATACCTACTTATATATATATTTATATATTTTGATATTTGAGAATTATATTTCTTAATTTTTATATATTTTCCAGTAAATTCCAAATTATATTATGAATTTTGAAAAATAGTTCCCTATAAAAAAATCAAAGTTCTAAATAATAATTAATTATTAACTAAAATTACCATCTATTTTATAGTTTACAATATTAAAAATAATTTATACATATTTTTATTATATCGAAAAAATGCTTTGAATCTTTAACTTTTTTAAATCTTCACGTTGTTTTTTGTCTACAAGTACAAATTTTTATTCTTTGTTGAACGTTATAAATTATTCAAATATTCAATATTTACTTTTAATAATTAATTCTACAATTTTCAGACTATTAAAAAAAAATATTTTCTTAAAAATTGTTTCCTTTTATTTCAAATAATAATTACAAAAACATAATTTATTAAAAATGAAAATAAAATTAATTACAAATGAGCATTTTTGTTAAAATATTTTTTATTTTTTCTCAAATTTGTATGGATACATTAATTTGATATATTTTTTAAATGAATATATTATTAATATTAATTTCTCATCCTATTTGTTAAATGTAACAACAAACTAAATTAATTAGATATTTTCATATTCTGAAAAAACTGTTTTTTTATATATCTACTTGAACCTCACCATATTTGACATTACATATAAAATATAATAATTGTACATTAATGCAAATATAAAAACTCGTCATATATATATATATACTATACTTAAATATAATATCACATTCTATTTACAATATTACATCATTATCCCAAATTATATTTACAAAATAATAATAAAAAACTATGTACAAATGCCTTTACATATCCATTTAAATTTTGCATTCCATGTAAATCTTTATTTCACTCTTACTTATAATATAGACTATTTTTTTGTTTATAATAATAAAGTTCAATCAATATATTAATATTTACTTTAACTTTAAAATCAATCAAAGCTATCAGCGTATTTAGATAAATACACATTCTTCATCTCACCATACAGACCAACTTATCAACTTATTTCTTTATCCTTTTTCATTATATATATATATATATATATATATATATCTATTCATATTATGAATTATGATTTAAGAAAAATCTTTTCGAGAGAAACAATCTTTGCTAAATAAATTTAATAAAATAAAACATAATTTTTTCGTTTATTTTCTGATAACGATATCCTGTATAAATTAACCACAAAATGTCTTCCATATAAAATTTTCAATTTTTCTATATATTGAAAATATGTATGTAAATAAAATTATTTGAATTTATTTTAAAACCCTTATGTTCATTTTCAAATTAAAATACTGTTTTTATTTAATTAAAAAAAGTATTTTTAATTTTAAACCATATTTAATATATAAAAAAAAATTTCTAGTTCGGTTTATTTTTATCACGTTTTTCTTAGCTTGCTTTCTTGTTTATCTGTTCGGATCAAATCTTGCAATCGAAATTTCGATCACTTCCAGTCATCCAATCGCTCTGAAACTTTTCAGAGTTATGTATTCTGGATGACAATACAATAAAATAACACATTCGTAGCTTGCAAGTGATTAATTAGAGCATAATTAATGAATATTTGTATTTTGTTAACTTAAAAAGGAGAAACAATAATAATACAACAAAAGGCCCTTTCCAAAACTTACCTTTCTCAATACATAATACAAAAGAAGAAAACAACAAAAGGGACTTTGTCAAAACATTAAAAATAAATAATACAGATGTCCATAGTCCGCTTGTTTAAAAAAATATTCAAGAGTTGATTCTAGTATGTATTAAATATATTCAATATATTAAATATTAAATATATTATTTTTGATCTAAACGAATAGAGAATGGATTTTACATAAAATTTGTAATCATTTCACAAATTAATAATATAATAAATGACACATTGTGAATTGACGATAAAAATAAATATATTTCATTAGATCTTATTTTATTATACTAGCAAAAATTGTATAAATATATTTTTAATTTTCTTTCGAAATTAATTAAAAAATTTTAAAATATTTTAAATATAAAAAATATTGATACAATATCTAATACAAAAACGAGGCGGGATGCAAATATAATACATTAATTAATAATAATAATCAAAATATTAAAATCCGTTTAAATAAGAAGTTTGAAAAAATGTTCAGGTCGCTCCCCTCCAACTAAATGACAGTCCTGATCGTATGTTCCATGCTGCGAATTAAATTTGGATTAAGCATCATAAATTCTAAAATAATAATTAAATAAATTTCAAATAACGATTAGATATTTATTAAATGAATTACTAATAAATAATATTCAATCTAATGAAATAAAGAATCTCTATATATTATATACACGGTAAATGTATTAGAAAAAATAAAAAGCCATTTTTTTTTATGAAGAATTTTGATTTTTTTAAATTATAATTTCTGACTTTTGATTGATTACATTTAAAATCATTTTAAAGTTATAATTTCGTCTTTACAAAGAGAGATAAAAAATTAATAAAATCAAAATATTGAAAAAATATAATAGGGAGGTAGAAAAAAGGTTCAAACTCCCCTCTTCTTATTTTTACTTAACGGGTCTTCTGATTGGTTGCCTGTTTCGACACACCTTTTTTCGACTTAAACGCCACCCTCAATTTCCTTCAGCTATCATTTGCTCTCTGCATCTCACCAAGTCATCATTAGCACTCTTGCTAACTGAGTGTATTTTACCACGTTTTTCTTAGCTTGCTTTCTTGTTTGTTTGTTTGTTTATTTATCTGTTCGGGTCAAATCTTGCAATCGAAATTTCGACCACTTCCAGTCATCCAATCGCTCTGAAACTTTTCAGAGTTATGTATTCTGGATGACAATACAATAAAATAACACATTCGTAGCTTGCAAGTGTTTAATTAGAGCATAATTAATGAATATAATTTTGTATGGGAAAATCAAAACAAAAAGTGTAAATATTTAAATTTGAAAAAAACCGTTAAAAACCCGTTAAAAGAATAATATAATATGTATAATATTTAAAATGTAAATAAATTTGAAAGAAGGTATATTAATGTTTTGTACTGTAATTTAGAAAACAAAATTTAAATTTATGAGTTTTAGGCAATAAAGAATTAAAATATGACAAATTTAAAAATTTCTCTTTATAATTCAATTTAAATTTATTACTT
Organism: Labia minor; assembly: GCA_963082975.1. Lineage (NCBI taxonomy): Eukaryota > Metazoa > Arthropoda > Insecta > Dermaptera > Spongiphoridae > Labia > Labia minor. Next base: position 68,044,045 of record OY720349.1, on the reverse strand, counting down.
TCAGGATAATAGTATTTCATGACTATTAAAGTCAATCAAAAAACTTAAAAGTAGTATAGGTCAAGTGAAATCGATTGCAATATATGAAGACTAAAAAGTAGAAAATAATACTTTATATAAAAAAAAAACTTTTTTAAAAAACCACGTTTTTAACGCACTAAAAAGAAGAAAATAATTTTTCTGAAACCCCATAGGTACTGACATTACAAACAAGAGATATGATTTGAAGAAAATTTTCTATAACGTAAAACGTGGGGCGCAACTATGGCTAAAATATTCTGTATCGTATAAAAATTTATAAATAAATGTTATTAGGTACAAATTAATAGGATAAATGAATTCATATTTTAATTAGCTTCAAAAAGTAAAGCTTATAACTTATCGAAATTTTTAAAAGAGGTAAATTTAATTTATGAAAAGATTACCTTTAGATTACTAATAATATTCACTTTTAAAAAATTCTGATAAAAAATGACATCCTAACAATATTCTGGTAAATAATATAAGAAATTTAACTTGAAGAAATCTAAAACTAAATTTTGCTACTGCAAAACTTCTAGCAAATATTTAATATTTATGTTAATAAAATTTCTAAAGTGTAAATTGAAGATGTTTATTTAATATTAAGGAATTAATTTTCCAAAAAAAATTTACATTAATAAAAGTATTCTGTTGGATTACTAATAATATTCCCTTTTACAAAAAGTCTGGTAAAAAATATAAAACTTAAAATATAAATCCATGGATATTGAAATAAATTAATCAAAGAAATTATATTGCATTTAAAAAATTTATTATTATTTGCGCCCCACGTTTTACGTTATAGAAAATTTTCTTCAAATCATATCTCTTGTTTGTAATGTCAGTACCTATGGGGTTTCAGAAAAATTATTTTCTTCTTTTTAGTGCGTTAAAAACGTGGTTTTTTAAAAAAGTTTTTTTTTTATATAAAGTATTATTTGTTTTTCAAATCAGGAAATTTGAAAATATACTAATTACTTATGTGTTTAGATAAAACAGGTTTGGAATGATCTCTCTCATATTATTAGTCAAGAAAGAAGTAAAAAGGAAGCTCTTGGAACATTGGGAATGATTCATGCCATAGGAGCAATGGGCTTATTAGGATTTATTTATTAGGTTCATGGACGTGGATACACGGGCTTATTTTACTTCTACTACAATAATGATTGCGATTCCAACGGGTATTAAATTTTTTAGCTGGTTAGTCACCTTACATACTCAATTGCAATAATCTTCTCCTTCTAAATGCATAGGACTTTTTGATTTTAAAAAAAATATGTTTAAATCATTTATGAATGAATGTTATATACTCTAGATCTCTAGATAATCCATAATTCTTGAAATTGAAATTTATCCCTTTAAAAATTTTAAATTTAATAACTATATATATTAATATATGTGAAATTATATGATAAGAATATGTAGAGAAGATGATCACTCATTCTAAAGATTAACTTCTCCTCCGCTTTATTTACGATTTTAACTTAATCATTTTTTATTAATAATTATAATAAATTGTCCTCTCATTATTAAAGAAATAATCTACCTATATATTTATTTTTTATTTTTCTCTACCAAAGAATACCGATAATTTTTAATAATGGTACATATCAATACACCAAATTCGATTTATATATAACATCTTTTTTCTTTTCTTCTCAGTAAATTTTTTATAAAAACTTGATTGTGAATATGGCAAATTCTTTAAATGTATCTTTTATAATTAACAAACTAAAGAATAATGAATATATAATAGACAGATATGCGGCCAAATCAGGTCCCTGGTTATTTTATCTGTTCACAAAATCAATGTTCTTATCTTCATAGTAATAATCTTCGTCGACATTTTGAGTATAGAATATCAACTCTCACCATAATTTCATTGTTCTCATTGTGTGTGTGAATACCGTATCAAATAGAAAATAACTCTTAAAAGCATTACCAAGAAATTTCGAAATAATTTAATTATTTGTTAATTTATTTTATATTATAATATTATATGTTAACTTCTGTAAGAAAATATATTAAAAATTCTAAAGTTTTTATTTAATTTTAATGATATGTAACTATTATATGTAATTTATTTAATATGAATTTCCTTCTTACTTTTCTCTTTTTTTTTTGTTGTATATAATAGATGTAGAAATAAAATAAATATTTATCTTTCTACTAATCAGAAAATAAATCATAATCTTGGGACAACATAAATTAAGATAAAAATATTTTTTTAAACGTACATAAATAAATTTAATTAATATTGAACGGTTTGGACACATGCCTTTTAATATAAACTTATATTATCTTTGTTATGTAGAGGGTGTTTAAGGAAGAAAAGGAAATATTTTAATATAAGAGTTATAAAATTTAAAGTTTATTAAAGCACAACTTCACAACTTGAACATCAACACACTATTGTTAACAATCGATAAAATAGCCCTACTTTGGGTTACCATAGTGGTAGGTGAACCAACACATTACAAACGACAATTTCAACTCAATAAAAATTGACACTCGTGATTTGGATTTTTTTATTGCATTTCGTCGCAATATTACCATCTCCTAAAATATTTACTATTTCCATTGTAATACCCATACTTATAACAAGATATATATATGAATGAATATTTTTTTAGAATATGTTATCTTTCACAAATATGTTTAAGTATATACGATATTGTTTTAAAAATATAATTCTAAACGTTAATAATATAATAATTATATAAAATAACCAAAATTAAAAAAAAATTTTAAAAATTTATTTCAAAAAAAAAAAATAAAAAAAAAAATAACAAGTTTTATTTTTTACTAAAAATAAAGTTATTTTTTGTAAAACAAATATTTCAAAAACATTTTATTCTTTAGCATTCTCTTTACAAAATTAAGTTTGAGAAAAACATATTATTTATATATTATTATTGTTAGCTACATAGTATATTATAAGAAATAAAAGGACTTCAGATGTTATACAAAAAAGGTATAGGTATTTATTTATTTTAATTTAAATAATTTATTTATCTTATTTATTCTAAAAAAAACTTAAATATTATATCCAATTTACTCTTCTGGAATAATAAGTTTTTCATTTATATTTGTTATTATTTTTAATTCAATAAATAAGGGGAAGGAATGAATGTATTAAATAAGAAACATGATTTTTGTGCATATGGAAATATATGGAATGATTTTTCTCGAAGAGTTATAAATTTTTAGGTAGTAGTTTTTTAAGTGGTTGCATGAGAGTAGTTGCATGCAAACTTCGAGTACAAGTTCACTAAAACAACTAATTATATGTGTTTTATCGTTTTTTTTTCTTTGTTTATAGCTTCTTCGACTTATGAGACATTATTTTGTCCCAATTGTTCGAAATCATTTCAAGGGCAGATCCAACTCCGGTACCATATCCAGGTGGAATGCAATAAAGTCCTTCCTACGGATTATCAAAATATTTTTAAGAAAACCGTGTTCAATCAACAAGATATTTCCTTTAAATGTCATAAATGTCAACGTGATTTTTTAAATATTGATAATTTGAGAAGACATTTGCGCACTGACTGCAAAAAGGAAGCCAACTTTAAATGTTCCTATTGTCCTTATAAATGCAAAGAGAAATGGACCCTCGACAAACATCTCAGCAATGTCCATTTCATGCCTCTACAGAAAAATTAAAAAAAAAAATTCTATATTTTTTTTTAATCATTATTAGTATTAGCATTATTAATATTCAAAAATGAATTAAATGGTAAAATCTGTTAAAGAAACAAAATTCAAATATTAAATAAGAATTAAATTATAAGTTTATAATTTATATAAATTAAATAGCTCTTATAATTAAAACTATACATTTAGCATCAACGGTTCTGATTAATATATATTTAGAACATATTTCTTTTCAAAATAATTTATAGGATTGTTTTATTTTTATATCCATAATATACATATATATTGTATTAAATAAATGATATTTTATCATTTTGTTTTTGAAAATTGAACGAATCTCCTTTTTGGGTTTTCATTTCTATCTTTCTCTTTAAAATTCAACAGATTCTACGAATCATTTTTTAAAAGTTAGATTACTTAAATATAATTCATTTTATATGTTTATTTATAATTAATCAGAGTCATTTGAAACAAAATTAATTAAAGTTAACATTCCAAAAGAATTATAATAATTTAAATTTTTAATATAGGAAGTAAATTAAGTTTTATACAAAAACAAAAACAAAAAACGAAATTATATCAAATGAAATTAGAAGCTATATTATAAAATGGAAAAAAAATATTTTAATATTTTAAAAATAAAATTCTTGTAAATATTTAAATAAAATTAATTAATTTATGATTTTCATATAACAGTATAATCTAAATAAATACTGATAATTCCAAAATTATATTATTTATTATTATTAATATTTTCCAAACAAATATAAATAATCAATTTTATTATTATTATTATTATTATTCATAAATTAAATTTATTATTAATATATTATATTAAATACAATTTAATCAATGAAATAAATTAATAGTTACTTTGTAAATGAAATTTAAATAAATATTATTATACAAAATATGACAAATTCTTTTATAAGATATGTTTATTATTATCAAATATTGTGAATATTTTTGTCACTGGTTATTCGATATTTTTTATTTCATGAGAAACATATATGAAAAATTTATATGAATTATCAAGATATATATAATATATATATATTCTTGTATTATATATAAAGAAAATATTTTGAGGTTAGTCATAATAATTTCTATTATCTAATTCTTTATATTTTTCTTCTGTAGAGATTGAATTTTAAGATTTATAAACATTTGATATGAATTATAATTATAACAGAATTATCTTTAGAATTTATTATTTCCTTAATTACTTCATTCACATTAATATTTTCAAAAATTAAATATACTTTTTATGTGATATCTAATGTAATAAAAGAACTTCATTTTCTGTTTTAAATTTTGATTTTTGAAAATCATTTAAAAATATATATTTTATATATATTTATCAAAGATATTATTTTACATTAATATTCTAGTCATATTATAATTATTAAATATATATATATATATATATATATATATATATATATACTTCCTATTATATACAAAGCCACATTTAGATAAAATTATTTGAAAAATAGATTTGGATTTCGTTTTATTTAAGAATATCTGTGACTTGAAATATACATTAATATTTAATGAATATAAAATATACAAAACTATTATATTGTATATAATAATAACTTCACGTAGAATTTGTAACGACAAAAGGTCAAAATTTGACACAGATTATTTAAAAGTTAATAATAAAAAACACCTCAACAGTATTCTAGAATTGTTTTTAACTTTTAATACTAAAATATAATACGTTCCAAAATTGGTGACGATTTATTTAGGAATCATAAAAATAAAGTTCCTGATGTGGATAAATGTAGGGAATCAAATAATTCAATAAATTTTGAAAATTTGTTTCCTAAAAAATTAATTCCTTCAAGTATGATACTACTTTAGTTTTTTTTAAATAGAAAAAAATCAACTTTTTCAAATCATAAATTTGGAGGTTTTATATTAAATTTTATGAGTTTTCTATATTTGAGTGTATGTAAATAATTAAATAATCCTAACTAAATACAAAAAACAAAAAATACCAATTAAGCCACTACTTTACATAACAATAAATACATAATACCTAAATAAAGTTTACAATAGTTATGAAAATAATTAAAATAGAAATAATCTTTTTTTTCTTTTTTTTTTTTTTTGTAAATTTCTATAAGTATATAAATTATATTATATCTTATTTAAATATTATCATCACAAGGTGCTAAAAAAACAAAACAAAACAAATAACAAGAAAAACGTTTTTATTATAAATACATAGAGATTACTTCAGAAGTGTAACTTCATTTAAATAGTCAAATAATTTTATAATAAATTTAATATATAAATACAGGTAGAAATAAATGTTTTCTACAAAAAAAAAACTCCATTAATAATTTAAAACAAAAAGGATTCATTTAAAATATTTTTCAAAAAATAAAAGATGCAAATAAAATATTTATCATTCTATTTAAAAATAAAGTTCAGGTGCCTGATTACAGAAAAATTTACTGAATATAAAATCCTACAACATACTTCGCACAAAATTAAAAAAAAATTCCTAAAAACAGAAATATTATTAAAAATTAAAAAAAAATACAATAAAATAGATAATCATTTATTATAATGAATAACGTATATATTTTCATAAACAAATAAATATATTTACATATCAGAATATTAATAAAAAAGTTCCATTTCACAATTTATTATATACTATAAAATAATTATAATAAAATGTTAGTTCTAAAATTTGGATTTTATATTCGGGAAAATAAAATGTAATCATTAGACAATTAAAATTTTATTCTAAGTTCCTCAATAGATTAAAATGATAACAATTCTAGTATAAAAAAAATATTTCCTATTCAATTATTCTTCTATTTGTCCAAAAACTAAAAATCATCTTTACCTCTCTCTCTCTCTCTCTCTCCGAATCTCTCCTCGCATTCAAAATAAAAAAGAATAAATAAAACAATTTCAATCCTTCCCTAAAATCAACAAAGAAACAATCTATTTTGAATAAATGAATTTTCATATTAAATATTTTTGTAATTTTAAAGTTTATTTCAAAAATAATTAATTTGCGATTTAATTACACTATTTTTTTTTAAATGCCTATGAGTTTATTTAAATAATAATAATATCTAATAAAAAGTTATAAATATTTATATATATTAGAATGTTTAACAATAAAAAATAGAATATATAATTTTTATTAGAATAATAATAGTCAAAAATAATTTGCATCTTTGCAAAGATGTTTGCATTTACTAATTTTCCTGTATCAGATTTATTTAAATTTATTCAATTTTTTTATAAGCTTAGTGAGCAATTTTTATAAGCAAGGTATTATTATTTCGAAAATATTTAATGCAAAATTTTGATAATTTTTCTTAAATTCTAGTGTTTCCTAGTATTTTCTAATATTTTCTAATATATATTAATTATTAAATAAATTTCTTATAAAAATTGGTTATTGATATTATAAAAAAATTGTTTATGTATATATTTTTATTTAAATAAATATTAAATTATAACCTGTGATGAAGCATTAAAAAAATTATTATTTCAAAGTTAATTTGATTTATTCATATTAGTTATTAGTTAATTCTAATTTATTTATCTATGAAACTACAAAAAAAATGTGATAAAATTTAATTTCTAATCCAGATAATTGCAATTGTATGATAAACAAATTTCAATGTATAAACATTTTATTTTTATTTTTTGTGATGTCCTCATCTCATATAAACGTTTATTTTTAAAACAACAAACAATTGAGTGCCATATTTATTTATTTTAAAACTTGTAGTTTGAGGACTCTTGAATTATTATTAGTATGTAACAAAAATAATATGAAACATAATATTCCTTCAATTCTGGCCTTATGTATAAATAAAACGAATAAAATAATAGATTAATGAAAGAATCAAGTCAATACTAGAAAATAGCCAGTTTAGAATTTAGATTTATTAGTGTTATAGAATGGAATAATAATTGCTAGAAAAATTATTTAATTTTAAATTTATTTATTAGATAGAATAAGTACATATTTTCATTAAACTTTTTTTTTAATGTTATTTAATGTATTATATTTTGTGTTTTTTTGTGTCACAAATGATAAAAGTTCTACAATTCTATTATTGTATTGTACATAAGGACAAAATAAATTTTTTATGTGGAAAATAAATCTTTTCTTTATTATTATTTTATATAAATTTAATTTCTGAATGATTTTAAATTTTTAATAAAATAATGTTTTATAATATATATATATATATATATATATGTACAAATGTTTGCTTAAAATTTTATTTTTTTAATTTAAATGGTCAATCTTCAATATCAAATTTGTTTGCCCTCTAATATTGTTCTCTTTCACTTCTTTTAAATCTCATTTATTGAATCTTCCCCATGGTTTTTGGTAATATCAATAATTTCTGATCAAAATTTAAATTTTACTATAGAAATTGTAGAAATGCATCGATAATACTGAGGAGAGCATGTCAGCATCAAGAGATTTCGGATTAGAACATTCTTTTTTATTTTATAAGACAATGATTGGATTAAGAAACATCATTGGAACAAATTATTTTGCAAATATTTTATTAGTGTGACTGGTTATATATCAATTGTATGTAAATTTTTTGAAAAGTAGAAAATAGTGTTGTTAATCAATTCAAACAAATTGTGTAATAAATTATTGTTTTTTATAAAAAAAATCAAAAAAAGAACAATAATAAAAAAAAAAAAAAAATTAGAAATTCAACATTTAGTGAAGTTTTAACTAAATTTACTTGTATTATGTCCATTTCAGTTATTACATCAAACTTATTTTCTTTTATTAACAAACATCTCTTGATGAACGAATTAATACCAAATAACCAAAGTCAACTTTTCATTAACATAAGTTTAATTACTTATTTTCCTTATGCTTTATTTTAAATACATGTTCACCTCTGTACATCCCTGTCTTACACATAATATTTAGATATTATTAAAGAAATTCTTTAAAATATGTTAATCCAGTCCTTCTTCTAATCTCTATTGAAATTTCTTTTTCTTTTAATTTATTTTTTTTTATTTTATCTTAAAATTCTTAAGTATTCAAAATTAATTAAATCAATAATTTTTTGAAGATCTTAATTAGTACAAAAAAAAAAAAAAAAAAAAATACTCCACTGCAGTAAATATACGCCCGATCTTTTGATTTTTACTAAAATGTATTTTTATTTTTCTGTTTCAGATCCAAATTTTTTCAATGAAGAAATGCTACTCGAGCACAATTATCAAAATCAAATTCCAAATCAAATTCGTGTTTATCAATGTAATATATGTGGTTATATGACAAAAAAGCAGATTTTGCTTAAAAATCATATATATAATAAACATGAACAAACTGGTGGCCCCCAATTTCAATGTCATAAATGTCATCGAATTTATCGACATCGCCGAAATTTACATCGACATTTATTACTTGAATGTGGTATGGAGCCTAAATTTCAATGTCCATATTGTTCTTACAAAAGTAAACAGAAGATTACTATGAAAACACATGTTGCAGCTGTCCATTTGACTAGGTAAAATTTTCTAAAATTGTTCTTCACATCTTTAAAAGGAGAACGAACATTCTTTGATTTCAAAAATTGAAATCTAAGAAATTATATTTATTTTTGTTTTATTTAATAAACTAATATATGTATTTTTATTTTAATTCTAAGAATCTTCTTTCATTTTTAATTTATATTCATTCTTATTATAAAAAAATTCTATTTTTATTCTAAAAAAAATTATCATATTTTTTTATTTAACTTTTCGTTTCTTAAATATTAATAGAAATAGATCGATTTATTTTAAAAATACAAAATATTTCTATTTTTCTATTTACTTATTGTTTAAGTATCATCAGACAAGGCGTATAAATGGGGCATAAATAATTGTTTTTAAATTAAATGTCGAAGAATTTTTTAAACTCTGTTCCTATTAGCCTTGGTTGACATTAGTAAAATTATCCAAATAAAAGAAACAATGTTAGATACTAGTTACAAAATATTTCTTTTGTAAATATGTATTTTAGATATTGTATTCTGCGGTCTATTTATTTATATTTTTCACATATTCTTATGTATTATTTTTTTAATATATATTATAATCACAATATTCTGTATTTATTTCAATCATTAAAATATATTTTTCTTCAATTCGGAAATAATTATTAGTACCTAATATTATTAGACAAATAATTGATATCTAATTGATATTTTAAATTTGGAGAATAATATTACCTAAAGATAAATATATTGTTAAATAATTTCATTAATATAATATTTCTTTATTTATATTTATTAAAATAAATTAAACCTTTATATATTGTATTGTAAGACCCACTTTCCATTCTGAAGGTATCATAAAAGTTGAGAGAATGGACATTCGAATAGATGTGTGGAACATCGTCGGTGTCACGCTCGCCAATAGTGTCATAAAAATCGGACAATGCACTTGAAAGAGAATTGCCTTTAGGATTTTATTTAAATGGGTATTGTGTCTTTCAAGTGCCTCATAAATTCTGCAAAGACATCGTGAGAACTGCCGATGATATGAGAGTTATCTGCTAAGAGGATATGGTTCAATATATAAGGGAGGAGGAACTACTGCTGATCAGGGATATACTTCCTTATCGGGAATCAATACTACCAGGATGAACAACGCATTGTGCTGGAGTGGAAGCACGGATGCCAACCGAAAGATCAACACTCCACACCAGATGACTTTCTCTGAACTTTATGCTTATTAATTTTACAGTTAACATAAGTGGTCGACTCTTATCAATTGCAATTGCTTATAATATTTATAATTTATAACTAGTAATATCCAATAAATGATCTTTAGTTTTTATTTGTTTTTGTAAATGTGTGATTCACACAATTGTGAATATTTCTTGAAATATTTTAATAAATGTTAATTTTATAATAATTTAAACTTTTTTAGCATTGTGAAAGGAATCAAACTTTCCTTCTGCTTGATCAACAGTCGCTGAATTCTCCCTATTTTCTACATTTAATAATCCAGAGTGATACTCATCAAATTAAATCTCAAACTATCATTTTTTACTCATTTTTAATCAAATCAATGAATACACGACTATATATATATATATATATATATATATAATTTTGGAATTGAAATTTTAAATTTTTATATTTATTATTGAATTGTAACTGTAATTGTGAGTTAAATAAAGATTGATCTAGTTAAATTATTAAAAAGTATCACAAAATATAATCAATAAAATTATACTTCTGGAGATTAATTGTATTGTATTAAAACCAGGCTCAGAACCGACCGTCGGTTTGAAATATATTAATTTCCAGCTACAGAAACCATATCAAATAATTTAAATGTATCTATTAATGCAATAAAAAAGAATATAATCATCGTTATTTACATGTGTTTTATTTTATTATATAGATAATATATAAACGTTGTATATTAACAAATAATAATGTTTTTATATTATTACATTAATTTCATTTATTTTTTTCAGATAATTTACTAAAAAATTTAATAGTAATTTTTTTTTTGATAAATATTTTAATTATTTCAATTAATCTTTTTTTTTTAGATAATCTTTATCATTGGTTTAATTAAAAAAATAAGTGTAAAGAAAAAAGAAATTTCACTTTAGAATACATATATTGTATTAATTCGATTTTTCCAATTTTTTAACAAAATATTGCCAATATACTTTTTCTTAAAAATATTTTTTCTACCAACAATGTGGATTTTGATGATTGATTTTGCAAAGGATGTTTTATTTATTTATTTATTTATTTTGCACTTTTTAGATCTATGTTTATGCATTTTTTTCTATTTTATTAATTATTATTATTTTGATATTTTTTTAGATAATACAGAGGTTAAAACTTTTCATGTTTATAAAAAAAAAATCGAATTTCTTATAATTATGATTATCATTGTGACTATTCATTATCACCCATATGGATTTTTTAGGAAAACATTTATATAATAGTCATGACTCGAAAAATGTCACTGTCATCAATGTCAAAGGACGTATTTCTATCAAAATAGTTTAACACATCACTTACGTTTTGAATGTGGCGTTCAGCCTAAATTTAATGTTCCTATTGTTCATTTAAAGCGAAACAAAACGTTCATTTAAATGATCATTTTCGAAGTAAAACTTATACTCAATAATTTTTCTCTTTTTAATAATTCTATTTTAAATAAATAATTTTATTCAAATAATTATTTAAAATTAGAGGTTAAAATTTAAATTAAAATATAAAATGAATATAATAAATTATTTTTATTTTCTTGATGATGGATTGTCTTTGGCAAATATGACTGTAATACTGTAATAATGTTAAATGCTCTACATGCAAATTGGAGTATTATTTTATTAAAAAAAACAACTGAATTTTTTAATAGAAAATTCTGTGATGATTATCCAATGAAATTTTCTCTCTTAAGATTAATGAATGAAAGAAATGATTGATGAATAATTAAAATTCTTTTGTTCATATATATATATATATAACAAAATAATTTTATTTCATATATTTAATTCAATATTATTTAATTTTGTTACAATAATATTCAACCAAAATTTATTGTATATTATTAATTAAGATAGAGGTAAATGAATAGTAATGAAAATAAATCTCTTTGCTTAATTGTCTTAATATGGATTAAAAAATATTCACGATATTAATTTTTTACCGACCGACCAAGTATTTTAGCATGATGTCTGTCCGTCCGTCCGCTGTGTGTCCGTATAGATGTGAACAGCTTGAACGACTCAACGGATTTTGATGAAATTTGGTATATTTACTTAATGCATCAGTATGATGAATTGATCAACTTTTGGTGCAAATCTGGAAACCGGAACTGGTAGTATTAGCGATCGACGATAGGAAGGGAAGGGTTATTTTCGCACCAAATTTCACATAAGGAGATTTTTTTACATATCACCACGAATGTATTGGTTTTATCCTCGTGAAAAATCATCTTCATTATATTTTTCTTAATTTAAAATTATATGTCGTCACCCAGCTGTTCATGACGTCACAGACTCCTTATTATGATCCCGGGAAAGATCACGCGCAACTCCGGTACTTCATCTATATATTATAAAATTAAAATTAAAAATATTTATGTTATCTATTTTTTATTAATAGATGCATTTAAATTATTTGAAATTGTTTCTGTAGCTGGAAATTAATTTATTTCAAACCGTCGGTCAACTTATTTTTATTTATTTTGAGTGTATAAAGATTAATTTTTATTTTCTCTTTTTAATTAACAATTTTTTTTTTTGAAAGTTTTCGAGTTATAAATAATTTGTTATTGTGTCTTTGGCTTTATCTTATTCGTATAAATACCCAGTTTGTATTAAGATCCTATATATAATAATTTTTATAATAAATATCCTTTATTTTCTTTTGTTTTATTGAAAAATTGCATCTTTGGATTCTAATAAATAAATTATTAAACCATTTTTATTATTCGTTTTTTCATTATTATTTATTTTAATTTATTTTAATAAAGAAATATACAAAAAAATTTAAATGTTTTTTATTCGTATATTCTTGTTATACAATAATTGACTTAACCAAACTATTAAATCTTACTACTATATATATATATACAGTGGCCCAAAATATTAAGATAAAACAGGAGCAGAAGATATGTAAGTTCATGACTGTCTTAAAAATCTTAATTTTTTTAGTTATGGGCTGTTTTTGAAAATCTAAGAAATTGCTAACCTGCTTTAAATATCGAAACCTTATGGCGTACCTATATCCAATACTTTCCATTCAAGAAATTTTAATTTCAAATGTAATTTAATATTGAATATTAATAGGGTTTCAATATTTAAAGTAGGGTATCGATTTTCAAAGTTTTGTTACAAAGGGACTTATTTATTTTAAATATTTTTTATTTTAGATTGTTCTGAACTCATTTATCTTCTATTCGTGTAGTTTTAGGACACACTCTGTACAAGTTACATTACATAACTATTATGCCAATACTTCTTTGCTTTTTAATTTAATTTTTTATAAAAAAAAAATAAACGACCAAAAAATGTCAATGTCGGAATTTGAAATGATAGCAACTTAAAACTATGAACAAATTTTAATACATATATATAAAATATTATTGTATTCAAATAAATATATTAACCATATACAGGAATTTTCATTTTTATTTTAAATCATTAGTATACTGTTAAAAATTTCTTGTTTTATAAATTATATAATATTAGTAGTTAATTGATTCAAAAAATATATTTTAAGAGACTTATTTTAATTTAAATTTAAAGTCAAGAAAAATATAAATATAAAAATTCTTTCACTATAAAGAAAAGTTTAATTGAATTTTTTATTTTGCCGAAAGAGGAACATCGATCAATAAGTTGGTGGTTAGCAACAACTCGAGTAGTAAAGTACCACGCCCCAACAATCCCGTCAGAGCTTAATTTTAATATCCTTTTTGAATATTGATTTTAGTTTGAAATTATGATTCATAATCCTTCATTCATCTAAAATTTTCTAGAAATATTATATTATATATCTTATCTTTAATATTAAATTATAAAAATTAAACTTAATTTATATTTAGAATATTTTTTTCTTTTTATTGAATAGTAATATAAAATAATAAAATAAAATATATTTTATATTAAAGATAATTTCTTCATTATTCTTAAATTGTCTTCAAAGTTGTACTCATCAGCAATTTTCTCATTTGAATTTGCCTATCTCTCTTTTCACCAATCTCTCTTCTTCTATTCTAGAAATACAGTCCCTGGCCAAATTATTAGACGCACTGTATTTTTTTAATAATTTTATGATTCTTAAGAGTTTTTATACAGTCATTGTATATTTAAACTACAATATTATTGATTTTTATTTAAAAGATTTGTCGTAGACGACCTATTTGTATTTATTTTAAAAAAATGACAACACTGTGTTGACAAAGTGATACATGAACCTAAACAAGTACAAATCTGTATCAATCGTGATCGGTATCGCGGCAGGTAGGTACGTGTTTCTGTGACTTTATGGACTGTCATTGTTTGTTTAACTACTCAATTATTACTTTATTTTGTTTAGAGTGTTTGAAAAAAATATTTGGACTATTTTTATTATGGGTAGAAAAGTCGATCTTACACCACGTAAAAAAGCTGAAGTGAAGGCCCTTGTGAATGCAAATACATTTACAAACCGGGAAATATCACGAAGATTGAAGGTTTCTGAAGCCAGTGTACGCCGCATAAAAAAGAAAATTGAGCCTGGGGAGGAATTAAGCTCAAAAAGAAAGAAAAGATGCAGTAGAAAACCAATTTTCACTCCATGGTCAGAGAGATGTTTGAAGAAAATATGTCTAGAAAACAGATTTGCTACCACAAAGATGATAAAATCACAACTCCAGGATTCTAGCGTAAATGCTTCTGAACGCACTGTTCGAATAAAATTAAAAGAATTATATTTTAAGGCCTGTCGCCCCGCCAGGAAGCTCAAGTTAACAGCTGCCATGAAAGCAAAGCGCCTGAAGTGGGCCAAACAATGGAAAGACAAAGATGTGGACTTCTGGAGATCTATAAGATTTTGTAATTTTATAAAAAATTGATACATTATAATCATTTTCAGTTAAATAAAGCAAAGAAACATGGAAGTTTATATATTTTGTTTATTTTTGACAAGTCTGCTTCAGTGACGAAAGCACGTTTGAAATTTTGCAGAATAAAGCTCTGTATGTGCGTCGTCGTCATGGAGAAAAGTTTCATCCTGACTGCGTCATTCCAACGGTGAAACATCCAACCAAAGTGATGATTTGGTCGGTCATCAGCGGCAAGGGTGCTGGACGTCTATACGTCGTAAATGGAATAATGAGGCAACACCAATACAAAGAAGTATTACAAAATCGGTTAATTCCGCAGCTCAAAGAATGGTTTCTAAATGGGGAACCATTCACTTTCATGCAAGATGGAGCTCCCTGCCACACTGCTCGGTCTGTTTAAGCTTTTTTGGCAGAAGAAAATATCCCTCTGTTGGATTGGCCGGGTAATAGCCCCGATATGAACCCAATTGGAAATGTGTGGGAGATAGTGAAAAGAGAAGTGGCTAAAGATATGATCACCAACAAAACCCAGCTCCTAGAAAAAATTATTCATGTGTGGAATCATCACCCTCAAATGCAGGAGACAGTACAGTCTTGCATTGATAGCATGCCGCGCAGAGTTGAAGCTTTGATAGCGGCTAAAGGTGGCTCGACTAAATATTGACTTTTATTTACATTATATATTTTCATTTCTTTAATACTTAATAAACATATAATTTTCTAAATTAATGCTGTTTTATTTTATTTTCATTGATTAATATAAAAATAAAAAACAATTCAATTTATAAGTACAATATCACTCGGTAATTAATATTTTACATGAAATCTTGCAGTGCGTCTAATAATTTGGCCAGGGACTGTATATACATATATTCCAACCATTTTTAAATTTATCATTATATAATTAAAGTTTCCTAATTAAAATAATTATAATTCTTAAGTTATTATATAAAGTCTATAATATACAAATATTTCTTTACTAATCAAACTATATTTGGAAATTAATTTACTAAAACACATGGATTATGTTATATGTATTATATTATATTATTACAGAATATTTGTGTTACTACTTTGCCAACCTTCTAAATTACATATATTATTATTTAATCTTAAATATTCATTCTTTCCCATAAAAATTCTCAATATTTATTTATAGATTATGTTTATAAAAATTGATATTTTGAATTTTTAACATCATTTCTTTTAATAAAATACTAATGTAATTATGGACTAGTTAAGTTAAATTATTTTCATTATTTTTGTGTGTTTCAATTTTTTCAGATTATATCAACATGCCTGATTTACAAGATTTCAATTATTCAAAATGTATTAATCCTTATACTGGACAAGAAAAAAGTAAACGTACTAAGGAAAAACCGTATGAATGTAATTATTGTAAAAATCATTTTACACGAAAAGAGAATTTATTAAATCATATTCGTGCAAAACATGAATTTTGTAAGAATAAACAATTGTATAATTGTCCTAATTGTTATCGAAGTTATCATCATAAAAAGGATATGATACGTCATTTGCGTTATCAATGTGGAGTGGAGCCGAAATTTCAATGCGCCCATTGTTCTTATCGTGGTAGTTTCAAAGTGAATCTGAAAAATCATATCATGTCCTGTCATATAAAAAAAATTTAAAATATTTGAATCATTCTATATGAAATGATTTGCTTTATATTGATGAAATTCTTCTCATGATTTCAACTCATGGTTATTTCTTTAAATGGTTAAAATGTACAATAGCATTTTTGAGAATAAAAATGACATCAAACCTTTTGTTTTGATTATTATTAAATTATTACATATTTTTATTAAATATTTAAATTAATTTTTAACTCTTTATTTCGGATAGTAGTATTTATCTTTTAAAACTGAAAAAAGAATTGTTAAAATTGATTAAATATTTTCACAATTACCACTTAAATAAATGAATAGATATTAAATATGTATATTCTTGTTGTAGAATTATTTTAAAATTATTTTTTTTATTATTTATGTTAAAATGTTAATATATTAAAAGTGATTGTGTGTATAGATATTGTAAATAATACAAATTACCAATTGTAAATTTTAGTTAAATAATTTGTGATTTTCATTTTCTATTAGAAATTATTCAATTTAGAAAATAGATTGCATATAATTATTATTATATTAGTAATTAATTTAAGAATTCGAAATACTAAAAATAGCTTAAAATACAATTTGAAATATACACATTTTTAAAAATTTTTCAATAGTGTATTTAAAATTTTTAAAATGTAGGTTTATATTAACAATTGGATTTTAATGTATTGAATTATTTACTCGTTGAAGTATAATTGAATTAAATATTTTTTTTTTTTACAAATGTTATTAAAAATAAAAAAATTATGAATTAATATTTTTAATAAATAGTTAAATATATATATATATAGTTTCTTTTTTTTAATAATTAAATAAAAAAGAATTGACTAAAGTTGTGATAAATAATTTTATACGTAGATATAAAAAACAAAAATCACATAAAATAACATAAAATTTGAAATTTGTATATTTAGTTTTAGATATAAGCAGTTTAGCAAATTTAAAACGAAAATTATTATTAATCTTAAGAAACTAATTGTTCACTTCTTGATAATATAAAATAAAAATAACAAACTTGTAATTTTTTTTACATGCTTACATTCCTTTTTTAATTTTAATCATCTATTTATTTTAGTTTTTTTTTTTTAGAAAATGAATATATTTATGTACATATATATATATATATATATATATATATATATTTAATATTGATGAAAACACTATTTTTATTTATATATATATTCTATATTAATATTTTTTAAATTATTACATATTTATTTACATATTTTTTAATTTAAATTATTTTTTTTCTTTTTTTTCAGCAGACGAATTAGAATCTTTGTTGTCATCGTTAACTGTCAGACCGTATAAATGTCCTCACTGCAATTATTGTAGTAAATCCATTAGTAGTTTAAATTCCCATATCTATAATCGTCATCAACGACCGAAAGGCGCACCTGGCAAATATGAATGTCATCAATGTCAACGAACATATAATCATCAGCCGAATCTAATTAATCATTTACGTTTTGATTGTGGTGTTGAACCAAAATTTCAATGTGCTCTATGCGACTATCGATGTAAAAGAAAGGGAAATTTAAAAAAACATTCAATTTTACATCATCCATTAGCAAAAGAATTTTAATTCCTATTTCCTATATTTTATGTTTAATATTTAAATTCATTGGAATAGATAAATTATTTGTTTTTATTCGTTATTTCTCCTTTCATAGAATTAAAAATTTATTATTTAATAAATTTATGATAGATATTAAGTTTAAAAATGATTTTTTAATTATTAAACTTCAAAAAATATAAACGTATATCAGTTTTATAGACTAATATTATTTGATTGATTACTACTGGAAAGTTATGCAACCGTTAATTTCTTAACTTTATTTTCTTATATTATTTTACAGTTAAGAAATTTCAAGAGTAATTAAATATTCATAATTCATATAAGTTACATAATTTTAAAAAATAATAATAAAAATAAATAATTAAAACAATATTTACTTTCATTATAATATTATTATATAGTATTTTGTTGTTCCAAATCTTATCTAAATATTTATTGTTCACATTAATACTTATTCGAAATTGTAGGTTTTATTAAATTTGTAAAAATTTTATTAAAATTAACCTTTTTCCCACATTATATTTTTTTATTTCTTATTTAAATAATAAACTATCTATTAACAATAGTATTTATAATTTGTTTCAGTTATTTTATGCACCTTTGAAATTGGAATTATGCTTAATTAAAGATTATAACTTTTTAATACTCAAAATATTAATATACTGTATCTGTTTCACCGAGCAGCTGCTGGGCAGTTTAAAAGATATTTTTTTTTTTGCAAACTGAGAATATTATTTTAGAATATTACTTGTTTGTCCGAGAATATTAATAAATCAGATGGGATGATTTATATTGAACAATCCCCATTCTACTTTTCTTATCTTATTATTTTATTTGCACATAGTATAATAATCAATTAATATTGTATGTTTACAAAACGAGAAATTCTTTTTTGTTATAAAACCTTTTTTAAGATTTTATGTAAAGCTCCATGGTGTTCACTCGACGTTTATTTCAGTTTCAAGAATCCTCCGACCATGAATATAATAAGTTGACCTGTGGCCAGGTCCGAACCCACCGACGGTTTGAAGTAAATTAATTTCCAGCTACAGAAACAATTTCAAATAATTTTAATATATCTATTAATGTAATAAAAAACAGATATGAATACATAAATAATAAATATAAACATTTTTAATTTTATTTTATTTATAATATATATGCAAGACCAGGCTGTGACGTCATGAATGGCTGGATGACGTCATATAATTTTAAATCAAGAAGAAACTAATAAATATGATTTTTCTCGAGGATAAAACCAATACAAAGTGCATGATTCGTGGTGTGATATATATAAAAATCTCCACATGTGAAATTTGGTGTGAAAACAATACCTCCCTTACTATCGTCGGTCGGTAAAAATATGTTGACTATTCTTGAATGGTTTATTTTATGATATACTCGTATGGTTTAAGTATTGAAATTAGAAAGTATAAACATTTATATTTTTAATTCAATGAAAATTTGGGAGAATTTATAAAAGAAAAATTTGGTTAAATTATTTTGCACGAAGATGCAACTTTCATCAATATAATCAATAAAGAGTACATGATGTTGTTCAGCACGTATTAGCAATAAATTGTTTATTGCTGTCATGGCAATTCATGCCACTTCCAAAGACAAGCTCAGGTATGGCATCACATGAAATGCCACCCCCCACACGATAACCTATTCCTTCTTCCTTAAGCCAAATGCATTAAACAAAGTGTTCTCCTGACCTTTGCTAATCTCTTTAATGTCGATCAGAACCACTGAGTCAGATCATGGTTTCGTCGGTGAAGTCCTCCAATCATTAATCGTCCAATCTTAAAGGTCACGGGAAAACTGAGGGCTTGATTATTGATGTTTTCTGGATAGTTTAGGTTCAGGCATAGATCTCTTACTTAATAAATTTAGTTTCCTTTAAGCCTAGTTTACACGGGCTTAGTTCTTCTAAATTCTAAATTGGGCTAAAAGCCTAATTTACTCGGGCTTAGTTCTTGTCATTAGTTCAGAGGTGGGCAAATACTTTTAAGCGCGGGCCAAAATTAAATTTTAAAAATGTCTTCCGGGCCGGAGGACCATATTTCGAAAACACTAATAAAAAAAAATTTATCTTTTTTTTACGTTTAGATCTAGATTACGTCTAGAAATATAACAATTGAAAATTGACATTTCTAGATGTCTATATAGACGTATAAATTGATATTTCTAGACGTCGATTAGACGTCTAATCGACGTTGTCGTTCTGGCTGGGTTGAGCTTACACATGACTTTGAAGAAGAAAAATCTGCCTTTTAATTAATCATACATTTAATATCAAGTCTATGTAATTTATTTTAATTTTATTATACCATTTGAATCAAAAAATATTAAATATTATTTATTTTAATATCAAATTTAAATTCAAGATATTATATATAAAAATATTCAGTTTAGATTTATGTTTTTATATTAATAATATGTACAATACAATATGAATATAAGTAATTCCAATTTTGTTAAAACTCACAAAATATATCCTTTAAAAATAATAATAATTACTTAATAATTTCAGTACATTAATTGAAAATTATTTTTTTCATTTGATGCAATTTTTTTCGAATTCATTAAAAAATAAAAAAAATATTAATTTTTTTTTTTAATACAGAAATAATTCATATTTGATTTTTTATTGAATATTTGTTTTCCGAATTTTTTTTTTTATTAAATTTATTTTTAAACATTTCTTTGGTACTATTTTAGGGTGCCGCTTGTCGAAATTATGAGATAAAATAATAATCCTCCGCATCGTATGGTTCACTATTGATCCAGACTCCAGAAGGCCACGCCCTGTTATTGCAGTACTTTTTTCCTCTGTCTCACTCCCTCTGTACATATCACATTTAAAAAAATATATAAAAATAAAATATTTATTACATTTATGTTATGGCGGTAAGAACATAAAAAAAAAATAATTATTTATTGTAGAGATCATTTTTATTTCATATTCTAAGCATATTTTAAAATAGTAGGTACATATAATAATTAAAACTGTTTATTTTATGTTTATTTGTCTCATTTAACCATTTTTTATAGGTTAATCATTCTTTATTATCCTATATAGGTATATTTTGTTGAATTTACGACAATAAGAAAATATGTATTTCATACTCATAATTATTAATTTTATTATTATGATTTTAGTATAAAATAGAAATAGGAAGTTCATCAACAGCGATAAAATCACCTGCCACGCCCGCCTATCCCGCGCACTCTCCATACAGTTGTCCCAGAGGTGGTTTATTCCAAGATACCCCTGGCAGAGAAAATGGTTTTGGCCTTTATAGAGCACCTCGATTTTTTTAATAAATCAGAGGGCCCTTGGAAATATCCGCATACATAGATATATCTACCAATTTAATATAAAAGAATTTCTAATTTTAAACTCTTATACTTACAGTTAGTTATCTTTTGTAGACATTTTGTTTGATCTTCAGGGAGCCCATGACTCACTCAACAAGTTTAAATCTCCCATTTATATATGAAAGAATTTTTCATATTTTGATAAGAAAAAAACACTTGAAATTTATACAATAATTTTATTACATAAAATATTTTCAATTTCTTCAAATCTTAAATGTTAAAGAATAAAGGAAAAGTTCAAAACAAGTTTACCATTGCAATTTTCACTCTTCCTTATTCTTACTCATTCTTTTTTACAACATTTGAAAAAAAATTGTACACTCCACATACGTACACCTTCGCAATCTCTATCCCCGTTTTTTCAAACAATTCATTAAAAACACATATTTTTCCAACAAAAATATTTGAATAAATACATACTTAAATAACATATTATAATTTTTTTTTTTAATATCCATCTTTTTTTCAATTTATTAATTTCAATTCAATTAATTTTATTGCAATAGATTATTATAAATTGTTAGTGTAATTTATTGAACCTGTTTTATCTGTTTACAATTCTTTTTATGTATATTCATTGTCTTTTGTTAACGTTATCGTCTTTATATTTTTGCTTATTGATTAGAATGTGTTTGTCTTTTTTTTTGTGTGATTTAAACAGTTAATTATTTATTAATTAGAGTTTATTCTTTTTTGTTATCATTTTCTATTCCTTTTCAGAAAACTCAGTGAATCATTTAATTAATAAACAACAATGTGCTGAATGCATGGAAACAATTGAACATTCGTTACTGGACCATATTCGCTTTGAATGTAAACCGTTTCGCTGTTCCAAATGTCCTTATCGTGGAAGACTGAAACGTTATCTCAAAGATCATATGAATCATATTCATCCAGAAAGTCGGACTAATTTTTCATGTGTTAAATGTAATCAAGTGTATACGTTAAAACAAAATTTGAATCGACATTTGCGTTTAGAATGTGGCATAGAACCACAATTCAAATGTAATCTTTGTGATTTTCGTACAAAACGAAAAGGGAGCCTTAAAGGGCATATGCTCTCATTTCATTCTGTAAATCTTACTAATTTATTATAAGCATTTATTTCCACACACATATTATTTTATTCTAATTTATTTATTATATAATATTTCAAATTTATGAAATAAAAGCAAATATAAACATGTAAAATTATAATCAAAATAATCAATTATATAAGATATATTGTATAAATATATGAATATTCATTAATTCATTATTTATTATTATATTTTTTGGCATATTTATTCAATTAAATAATCCTTAAAAATTTTATATAAAAATAAATAAATAAATAAATATATATATATATATATATATATATTACATATTTTAATTTTAATGTAAAATTGGTTCCTTATCCATTAATCAATAAAAACTTGATTATGAAAACCCCAAAATATAATCAATGAGGCTTGCTAATTATATTTCTGATCTAATAATGAAAAACTAATATGTAGTTATAATCGAAATTGACTCTTCTGCTTTTCAACATCAAAATTAAAAAAATAATACATTTTTACATATGTATGTTAATTAATTCAATCCAATCTTGGTCCATTTCCCACTCCGATTTAGTCGAGTGTTGATTTGTTTCAGGATCATATGCATATGATCTATTTACATAAATGCTATACAATCTTTGATTGACCTTAGACATATTTTCTCAAAATTTCCATACAACAAGCATTTTTCAGGCAATGTGGGATCCAAGTCGAAGATTTTTTCACAATATCCGATTTTGGACGAACTTCAAGAAATATATTCTGGAGTCAATGAATCAATGAATCAATTGAATCGATTGAATTCGTTATACCAGTTTTTAGGGTTGTAGAATGATACTTAACACCCTGTAAAGAATTAAGTTCATTAATTTACGCTTATTCGATCATAACTATTCAGAAATTTAAATAGTAACCTTCGTATAATTATTATAAAATAAAAATAATCAAAATATTGATTCGTTATTGATGAATTTTTCATGTTATACATGTAATATATATTAATGAAGAAACAAAACAAGCAAATATTTATTAAGAATTTATAAAACAAACTTTTTTATAGTAATCAGTATAAATTTGATAATTTATAATAAACATATTTTTTAATTTTTTATATACCTGTTTATCTATTTATATACATAATTTAGTGAGAAAAAAATTGTAATTGGAATGTAACTGAAAATTATATTTATATTATTGTATCAGAAACATATCGAATTAAAAAAAAACAATTTCCTTTATGTGTTATTTCTAATATAATAATAAAAATAATGCCAATGACAAATTTATTGTAAATATTTATTTTTATTTTTAATTTTATTTTTATTTTTAATTTTAGTATGTGAAGTAATGAATAATTTTATAATTAGTTCAAATATTCGTACATACATGAAAATAAAACTTCAAAAATAAACATTTATTAAGAGTATTATTTTAATTTAAATAATCAAATTAATTTTGAATTGATTTATTTACTTGAAGCGCATTTTGTTAGTTACATTTTATCTATTCATAGATTTCTTTTCTTCTCACTAATTGTACCTTTAAAGAAAATGTGTTTAAATTCCAAATTACTTTTAATTTAATATTTATTTTTGAAATTTAATTTGTATGTTTAAATTAAAACCAAAATTCATCCATCATTCGAGACAAACCCTTGAATAAAATCACATACAACTTCATTACCCTCTAAAATATCGTAATAAGAGTTTGAAATACATACATGTTAATTTATTTTTATATAAAACAAATTATGTATTTTTAGTTGTTTTAGTATAAAAATTCAACAAAATGTGTCAACAACAGTAGGTAATCGAAATAATTTAAAAAACAATATAATAATAATAATAATACTAATAATAATTAAGGTTTGTTTTTATAATTTTACTATTGAAGAAATTAGTTTTATTTGATTTTTGTATTTTATCTAACATTATATTTAATATAATATTTTTTTATTATTTTTTTAAAGGAATTTTTGGTAACTAACATAGATAATTAAATTAAATCCCAATTTTTGTAAAATTAATAATTTTCTATTTCTCTTCTTTTCAGTTCTTTTCTTTGGACAATCATTGAAATCTTCAGAGATGTTTATTAATATGAGACAACCGATCGGCACAAGTCGACCTTTCCAATGTCCCAAGTGTATGAAATTTTATAAAAATATGAATTCTTTAAGAGCCCATTGGCATATGGATTGTAGTGTGGGCAGACCCTATCATTGCTCCTATTGTGATTATCGAGCGAAACGAAAAAAAACATTGGAAAGTCATATCTACACCAGACATCATCAACTAGTCGCATCGAATGAAATACGCAAGAGTTCAGAAAATTAATCTCTTTTTGTTTTGGATTTTTGATTTTTTTAAACTTTATTTATTGAATAGTTTATTTTTTTTCATTTTTTGTTCTCCTTTTTCTTAACCTATTTAGTATATTATTTATATAATAATATACATACATATTATACATTTTTTTTTATCAGTTACGCATATAGCTCTATAGCTTTCAATGATTAAATTTATTATTAACATCAAATTGTCCATTGATATAAGTAACAGACGCATCAAGTGTAAACACTCTCATAGTGCCAATGCACAATTTGATTGTTCTGACGAATTTGTCAGATATGCTTTCGCAAAATAAGCATCCAGTGTAACCGTAGCTTAAGGATCTTATCTACAGTGTATAAAACGAATTGTGTATTATTAATAAATTTAATAATTTAAAGCTAGCTATAGAGATGTGTAATTGATTCTTATGAAGAAGCAGACACATCTATTGTGTGCAAAAAAAAAAAAACTTATAAAAAATCCATGTGATATATGATAAATTTGAGTATATGATCCACAACTTTAAAAAATCGTGTAAGATGAACGAAAAGTACTGTAATATTTTCACAAAGTGTACAAATTACCTTAATAATGAAATCGAAGTTATCACTAAAAAATATACATATACAAATTGAAAATTAACTTTGAACTAAAAAATCAACTTTAACTAAAACATCAACTTTTAGAATTTTATTGAATTATGTATTGCAATTTATAGGATTCTCTTCGTAGTATTTATTGGACCAAAAAGATTGAAATCACCGGGGTTTGACGGAGATTGCCTAACAAGTAATTGCTTGACCTCTAGAATACATCTCCAAAGATAGTTAGGGTCTAAAAATCGGGAGAGAGAAAACATGTCTTGAATGAAAGAGAAAGGTATTATCCGATCGTCTTCTGGTTACATTGTCAAAATTGAAATTAACAATAGTTTTTTTCTTTTGGTTCGTTTAGAATGCTGTTATATTTCAAAATCGTGTAAAAAAGAGGTGAATGTATTTAATTATTTTAAAAAATGGCTTAAAAATTTAAAAAAAAAAAAAAAAATATAATAATAAACAATATCTGTGATCAAATAAATCATTAATCCAAAAATATATATATATATTTTGTATTTAATACATAATATAAAAATAAAATCTATAATCAATTTTTTCCTTACATAAGTATTAATAATATTCATATTATTTCTAATTATCAATATTTAAATATTTATTTTCTCTATTTGTTAGTTTTTTCAGATATTATCAAATTTGAGAAATTGAACATATAAGTGTACAATAAAAGAACTAAAAAAGAAAAAAAGGTTAATTAATAGTTTTAACATAAATAATATTCATTGCAATAATAATAATAATAATTTGTTTTATAATGTTTAAATAAATAAATACCTAAATTAAAGATTATAATCAGTTACCATATTAATTTATTGTATCATTTAGATTCATCTGTGTGAAAATAACTTGAAAAGTTTAAAATTTATTTAAAACAAATACTTATAAGAAAAAGTTAAGTTATTACGGAAAAATTAATTGCTTTTTACAGAGATATGTAAAAATCTCCACATGTGAAATTTGGTGTGAAAACAATACCTCCCTTACTATAGTCGGTCGGTAAAAATCTTACAGAAATTTATAAAAGGGGAACGCGGGGGAACGACATTCCCTTACCTTTTGTCAGAACCGCGTTCCAGTACTTTTTCATGTCCCAACGACTCCCACTTGAATCTACTGTTAGAATTTCTTTTTTTGGGTCTGTTAATATTTTTTTTAGTAATAATAAGAAAAAATAAAAACTTATATGGAAAAAAATAGTTTACTGAAAATACGACTTTTTCGTACTTCTTATTTTACCAATACATCATTGGTCTGATGTTAATCATTTGATCATCACAAAAATACATCGACTTTAATGAAACAAATTTACTGTAATATTATTAGATTTTAAATCAAATTAATTGAATACCAAAAGAAAATGTGGCTGTGGTTTGACTACCCTTTTCCATCAAAGAAATAATTAATAGTTATAAAATGGAAATTTAGATATCGATTAATTTAATTTATTCTATTTTATAAGAATCCATTTTCAATTATTAGTTTTCATCAATACAATTTTTCAAATTTATTTTCTTTCTATAAAGTTTTTGTATAATATATACACCCTCAATTCCAAAAGAAACCGAACTTTAAAAAAAAAAAAAAAAATAATGTACATTTTGGAACAAATCATTTTTATTAATTAATGTATTCCCCTTCTGCATCGATACACAAATTTGCACGCTCCAACAAGTTGTCAAACGACTTCTCCATGTCCTTTATTGGAATGGTCTTTTAGGACGTCGGTCGTCGCCTTCTCAATGGTTTCAATCGATGCGTGCCACTTTCCTTTCATCGCCAAATGCAGTTTAGGGAACAGATAAAAGTCGCACGGAGCCTGTTCTGGTGAATAGGGCGAATGATGCAAAGGAATAATGTGATTTTTGACCAAAAATTCAGTTACAAGTCGCGAACGATGTGATGGTGCTTATCGTGCAAAAGAGTCCAACTGCCGATTTCTCGATATTCAAACGCTTCATGACGCCCAAGTAAAACTCTCCAGTGACTGTCTGGCCGGGTGGAACAAATTCTTTATTGATAATCCCTTTTGAATCGTAAAAATTCGGTTCTGGGACGGCCTGATCTTTCGTCATCATCCAGCGTCTCTCTACCCGATTTGAATCGCCCGAACCACTCGTAAACGATTAGATAATCATCACCATATGCATTTTGTAGCATTTGGTGCGTGTCAGTAAAAGTTTTACCAAGTTTAACACAAAAATCAATTGCAGCTCTTTGTTTGAAACTCATTTTCCGACCGATGTACAAAACACACTGACATTTGAAACGCAATAACTTTTGTTGTATGCATCCAAATGTCATGAAATTTATACCAGTTGTCAATGAGGGACTAAGCCATCTACGGGTAAAATATTACAACAGATGGCATTAGTGGTACATTTTTTAGCGACCGACGATAGTAAGGGAGGTATTGTTTTCTTTTGGAATGGAGGGTGTATATGTAAGATAAACCGAGGGATATGGCGCACAATATGGGGTTTTGCCAAATCTCAAACGCTAATACCTATTATGACTTGATTATTGGGTTTAATGGTACTTAAAACATAAATTACAACTTTATTTTTAAAATAAGAACTACTAAAATTTACAAAACAAAAAAGTTAACTTTTCGGCAATATTCCTAACAAGGGAAAGAAAAGATCCTTTTTTTTATATATATCCCCCGAGAGAAAAAAATAACAAAAGAATGCCCTTTTTATGATATATATATATGATAATATGAGTACATTATTCTATATACATTTATAAAATCTTATATTAATAAAAATTATTTATTTATAAATATAATATAATCATTATTATTCAATAATAACATTTACTTAACATAAATGCATAAAATCAATTTTGGAAGATTAATATTTTTTTGTTTTATTCAATTTGTGTAAATTTTCGTATAACTTCATCTTTTCTATTCCTCTTGTTATATTAAATAAATTTATCAAATTAAATTTGCACTAAAAAGAATAAAATAATATAAATATAAAAATTTTTTATAAAATAACGTTTTTCCAATAGACTAAAAAGAATAAAATAATTCTTCTATAAGCCTGACAAAGTTTATGGATGAATTGCCTCATATTCAACTAAAAACGTTGGGCGCTTTTAGTTTTCATTTGATTTCTATAAACTAAAAACTATTGGAAAAACATTATTTTATAAATTTTTTTTACATTTATATTGTTTATAATTTTCTTCAATTATATAGACAATTACAAGTAAAGAAGTAATCAATTTACCAAGTTCTTGAAAAAAGTCAAGTTTTAGGTTGAGAATGATTACACTCACTTCGTTCAAATCATTTTCTTGTTAATTAAATTCGGATATCTGTTTCTCATTAAGTTAATTTAATCACAGATGTTTCTTAAGTCATTTTTTTTTTGATTATTGACCTGGAAATTTGATCACATCATTTTTAATTGTAAATTTTTTATAATGAGATTATACGATATTTAAATTAATTAAAAGTTTTTAGTAAATGTATCCAAATAATCTATAATTAATAAAAATGTTAAAAATATATATATATTATATAATTTGCTTAATTTAAATTTGCCATATTATATTTAATTAAAAAATAGTAAAGATTGTTGTAATAAAGTTATATATATATATATATATATGTATATCATCATTATAGTGAATACATCGGTTATCTTAATTTTTGATGAAATCCAAATAAGAGTTGTTTCTAAATTAATATTACTCGGGCATTTGTAACCTCACTCAGTTTTTTAGTTTAATCATTTGAATTCGTTCTAATTACATTTATTAGTTAGATAGCCGTTGTTTATATTTATTATTATAATATATTAAATAATAGTCTCATAATTGATAAGATAAATAAAAATATTTATAATTTATGTTCTATTATTTTTTTTTCTAAGTTTTAAATCAAATTTAAATGAATTCATTTCAATTGAAAATATATTCATGAATGAATATATATAAATATAAAAATTAATGATATTTACAATTATTTTTTTGACCATTTACATAAACAAATGATCAAGTCTATTGATTTTTATTATATAGTGGAGTACCTATTGAATTCATAAATAAATCTTTTTAATCAGAAATAAAATAAAATGTGCCTTAAATTCGAATGTAAAAATTTATATATCTCTTTGTTGATGGATATATTGAAATAAATTAAAAATTTAAAATCATTAATCTTGTCTATTTTTATTTCACTATACTATTATTATTAATAAGATAGAGATATGTATTTATATTTTTTTGTTTTAATCATTAACCTTGTTTTATCTTTCTTTTCTTTTTTATGTACATATATTTATTTTACTTTAATATAATAATATAATAATAGCCAACCTTTTATTTTATTCCAATTTATAACAATTTTATTAATTTTTTATAAATATTATGTAATTGAAAAAAAAGTAATCGTATAAAGAAAATTAATCTCTAATCTAAAAATGATTGCATGTTGAATTATAATTTGTTGTATATCTGATTATTTTTATGTTTGATATTTTCAAATTTATATTAAATATAAAATTTCAATGCAAAGTGGTAAAAAAAAGAAGTTCTATATTAAAAAATATAATAACATGTCGATTTAAATATTTTCATTAGTGAATTTTCAGAAACAGTAATCTTTGTTATACTAACATTCTAGAAAATATTTATTTGTATAATTTTGAAAACAACTTGCCCACAGTGAACAAATGGCAGAACAAACAATACTAAAAAATCTTTTATTGTTATATAAATAAATTTTTAAGATTTTTTAATGATAATAAATCCATTTATTACACATAAAAACCCCTAGTTGAGTTTAGTAAGAAAGGATAATTAAGGATAAAATATACCAATTATAATTGTGTATTGATGATCAATTTCAATGTACCACAATGACTTCCGTTGTTTTTTGCTCAAAAAAACTAATCAATTCCAATCCTCTCACAATAATAAACTTCGCACAAGAATAAATAATTTCCACACTAAATTCCAAATAATGCATTAATGCAGTGGTTCTTAAACTGTGGTCCGCGGACCCCTGGGGGTCCGCGAAGCCTTTACTGGGGGTCCGCGGTCCTCGGAAAAAAATCATCGTAAAAATATATACATATATAAATATTTAAAGTTCATTGTTTAACTATATCCTCCTAGAGAATTACGGCTATAATTTAATACTATTAATAATACTATTTTATTTTATTAAATTGATAATTATGTCAATTAATTTTTTGTGAATAAATAAACATATATAAAAAACTATATATAAAATTTGAATTTTCATCCATTCATTCATTTAAAATCATTTTTCGATTGTTCCTTTAAAATAACCCCTCTTAGGGGCTCGGAAGGGGAGGCATATAAGGGAATTTTCTTTCACTTTGTTATTGGGGAAAACCAGGGGAGGGGACAGTCTTACCCGGAAAAACCCAAATTGTCAGCGTCCACTCTGGGGTTTTAAACAGT
Organism: Labia minor; assembly: GCA_963082975.1. Taxonomy (NCBI): domain Eukaryota; kingdom Metazoa; phylum Arthropoda; class Insecta; order Dermaptera; family Spongiphoridae; genus Labia; species Labia minor. The sequence goes on along the minus strand of OY720349.1, from coordinate 68,012,731 downwards.
TTTAAAGCAAATGTTAATTATAAGTTCATTTCTCAACGAGTTGTATCTTTAAATTATTTTTATTAATGTTAATTATAAGTTCATTTCTCAACGAGTTGTATCTTTAAATTATTTTTATTAATTTAATTAATTATAATTAAATTATAGCTAATAATAGTTTATTATAGCTAATAATTTTTTTTAATTTTTAGTGTAATTTGCATGATCATTATTTTATAAAAACACTAAACACATTTTGCAATTTCCCAGAAAGGCTGTTTTTGAGAGTAAGTATAAGTTAGTTTTATGAATAAAAAATATTTATTTTAATAATATTTTAGAATCAAATTACGAAATTAATAATATTTTAGAATCAAATTACGAAATTAATAATATTTTAGAATCAAATTACGAAATATATTTATTATATAAATTAATATTCATTTAAAATGATATTAAATCATTTATTTAAAATGATTTAAAACATTTATTAAAATGATTTAAAACATTCATTTAAAATGATATTAAAACATTCATTTAAAATCATATTAAAACATAGCTAGTAAATAATAATTCGTTATATTTATATTATATTTATATTATATTTATATTATTGTAGTTCAATGTTAATAAATTACTCCATAAAATGGATCGTTGGCTACAAACTGGTTCAACACAGAAACGGAAAGAATCAGATGATGAGGCATCAACAGCAAACTCTACCAAGAAACGCAAAACTAGAAAATATTCGGATGATTATTTATCATTTGGATTTACTTATATTTGCAACAATGATGTGGAAAGACCAGTCTGCGTTCTATGTCAGGAAAGTTTATCCAATGAAAGTATGAAACCTGCTAATCTCAGACGTCATTTACAAACAAAGCACAGCGAGCATGTTAGTAAGTCTATCGAATTTTTGAAAATGAAAAAAGAAGAACTTAATTCAAGTCAGAAATTGATGGTAAAGACGGGATCTGGTGGTATGAGTAAGAAAGCAGTAATGGCATCATATGAAGTAGCTCTACTTATTGCTAAAGCAGGAAAGCCGCATAATATAGCAGAGCAATTAATTCTTCCTGCTACAAAAGTAATTACAAATATAATGTTAGGAACTAAAGCAGCAAACGATATAAATTTGATTTCATTATCAAATGATACGGTTAAGAATAGGATTGAAGACATGTCATGTAATATAAAAGAAGAATTAATATCGAGAGTGCGCAAAAGTCACTATTACTCATTACAATTGGATGAAAGTACTGATGTCACTAATAATGCCAATTTGTTAGCTTTCATTAGATATGAGTTTGAAAATCAAATACAAGAAGATGTATTGTTTTGTGATTCACTACCTTCACGAACGACAGCTAATGACATATTTAACAGTTTGAATAATTTTATAACCGAAAATGAAATAGAGTGGCCAAAATGTGTTGGAATTTGCACTGATGGTGCTCGTGCAATGTCAGGTACAAGAACTGGATTGATTGCTCTTATTAAAAATGTTGCGCCTCAGGTTGTTTGGAATCATTGCTGCATTCACAGAGAATCATTAGCAGCCAAAAATATGTCACCAGATTTGAAAAGAACATTAGACGAAGTAGTTAAAATTGTCAATTTCATTAAGGCTCGTCCACTTAATTCCAGAGTTTTTAAAATTTTGTGTGAGGAAATGGGTAGTCAACATACACATTTATTATTACATACAGATGTACGTTGGTTGTCCCGCGGGAAAGTACTCATTCGCCTTTTTGAGCTTCGAGATGAAATACGATTGTTTTTAATAGATGCGCATTTTGAACTGACCGAATGTTTCAATGATTTTATCTGGTTAGCTAAGGTGGCTTACTTGACTGATATTTTTACAAAATTGAACGAACTTAATTTGAGCCTGCAAGGTACTGTTGTAAATATATTTAAAGTTGAAGATAAAATAGAAGCAATGATTAAAAAAATCGACTTGTGGTCGAAACGCATCCAGAACGGTGTATATGAGTCTTTTCCAACTCTCAATGATTTCATAGAAAGCTCCAGTGAAAAATTGCTTAATCAAACGCGTCAATTATTTGTTGAACATTTAATTACTTTGAAAAGCAACTTCAGGAAGTATTTTTCTACTCCTGATCCTTGCAATAACTGGATCAGAGATCCATTTAATATGGAAATTACAAATACTAAACATTTATCTGCACCTGAACAAGATATTCTCGTGGAATTATCATGTGATACAACTTATAAACTAAAATTTAACAAAACTGAATTGAGCAACTTTTGGTTACTTCTCAGGTCAGATTATCCTGCGCTTGCAAATAAAGCACTTCAACACTTGATTCCATTCTGCACAACATATTTATGCGAACAAGCTTTTTCGGTACTATTTTATATTAAGTCTAAATATAGAAACAAATTAAATGTAGAGCCGGATCTTAGATTAAAAGTTTCCAATATTAAGCCAGATATTGAGATTCTTGTTTCAAGAAAACAACTGCATACATCTCATTAAATATGTAAGTTATATTTAATGAGATAGATGCAGTTATTTTTTAAAATATTTCTTATTTAATATTTTCTGAAAAAAATTATAAAATATTTATATGAATTTAATGTAAGTACCCATTATAATTTGTGAGATTTGTTGCTATGACAATGTTTGTATTTTCTTTCTTCAATATTATAATTTCTAATAAAATGTGTTCTACAATATGCAAAAAAATCGTTATTCACCAATCACTGTTAGAAATATTCATCATATATCCTTGTCCTTATGAGATCGTAAGCCAGAAATTAATTAATAAAATGACGTAAAGTACCTAAAGTTGTGATGGGGGTCCGTCAAAAAAAATTTTTTCAAGTGGGGGTCCGTGGAGTACATAAGTTTAAGAACCTATGCATTAATGTATTAAGAATCCTAGAGTTCAAAATAACACATGATTATTAAAAATAAATAATTTAGTTAATATAATTTCGATTTATATTTAAGTATGTTTCCTAAAACATTTTTTATTTTATAAATTATTTATTTCATTTTGCAAAAATTTACTTATTTATTCTTTTATTTTTTATTTACTTACTCACCGCTTGCCCTATCATATATTATCAATTGATCGAATATTAGTAATACTAAATGAACTAAATATTAATACGATATTTAATAATAATAGAAGTGTTGGTATCACAAAAATCATTTTTTATAATATAAAATTTGAAAAATACTTATGGACCATAAAATATATAAATGTTGGTTTTTAATTCGATTACCATTCCTGTTTTATTTTCTCAATATGTAGATCCATTTAAAAAAAAAAAAAAAAAAAAAAACAATATTATTGTATTTCATTTTTTTATTAATACATAAATCATGTCTTCTCTGTAAATAAACAAAAGAGTAAGCACATCACAGCATTACTAACTCTCTGTAACGGGGTTGATGGTTTTTTTTTCTTTTCGGTTATTATTTTAATGTTTATTTTAACACAACAAGGTTATATTATTTATAATTAAATATAATTCTGATTTATTTGTTTATTTTGATTGAAGTTGTTTTAATCTGAATGTTGATTTTTATCTTGCAGATCCTGAATGGAATTTTTCATTTAAAGAAGAAGAAAAAATTCAATGTCCCCAGTGTTTGAAAATCTATAAAAATCGAGCATCCCTATTAGCACATTTACATAAAGATTGTGGTAAAGCTAGAGAATATCAATGTACTGAATGTATATATAAGGCAAGAAGGAAGGCACATTTAGATGTTCATATATTATATATGCATCGGATGTCGAAAAAAATTCCACCGGCTTATCAATGTTTAAATTGTCAAAAGTCTTATAAAAATCCCAAAAGTTTAGAAAATCATATCCGATATTGTGGAAATCAATCGGAACCGCCAATTCAATGTCCCTATTGTTCATTTTCATCTCATCGAGACACATCAATGAGATCTCATTTATGGCGTATTCATAAAATTAATTGATTTCTTTTTTGAAAAAAATTAATATTTTTATAAATATTCCTATTTTTTTCTTCTTCTTTTTCTAAATATTCATCACTTAGTAGATATGGTCAAGGTGCTAATGTAATTTTTTACAATCAAAAAAATTGAAACGAATAAATAATTCTTACCCTTTTATTCCTAAATTCCTAAATGTAAAATATCCTTTATATAAATTATATATATATATACATATATATTACTTATTAAATATATAAATAGAAAGAAACTATTTTATTTATTTATTATTTTACCTTAAATAAATGGTACTAAGGTCATCTAGTTTGTTTTGTTTTTTATTTTTATTTTTATTTTTAAACTTGTTTTATATTTCTTAAAAAAAAAAAATTTAAGAAAAAATTAATTGTGCCTTTAAAAAGGTTTGTTTAATTACAAATAAACAAGTATATGTTCTATATATGTAACAATTAATAAATAAATGGTATATTCTAAAATAAAATGTTAAATAATAATTTATATTTAAATTTTTGACTACCCTTAAATAATTTTTTTTCTCTAGCTCGAAAGATAAAAAAAGAGATAAGTTTATTATTGTACATATCAAAAAGTCATTTTATTATCAAACTAAATATTTATGATGCTGATGCTGCTGGATTTAGGAATATATGTAAATTATTACGTTAGTATTTTTTCATTATTTCTATATCTAAATTTATTTATTTATTTATTTTTTAACCTCAAAATATAAATACATATAACCTAATTCCAAAATATATAATTTATTCTTATTAAGTGCCAAAAACAATTAAAAATATTAAAACAATCAAATGTATTGAATTTATCCAAGCTAAGAAATTTGATGATATCATATTATTTATATCCAAAAGTAATTTTCATTAAAAAATAATTGTACTAACTTCAGATACGAGTATTCAATATATACTTTAAAAAAAAAAATGGTTTGATCATTCAAATCTTATTCATCTAAATAAAACAATTTTAGGTAAGTTATTTATTACTTATTAACAAACATAATTCTATGATTACTTGTTAATAACTAAATTTGAAAATTGTAAGGTACATATATTGAAATTTCTTTTTTTTTTCCTTTGTCTATCTATTTTTATTTATTAGTCTCTTCATTCCATAAATTAATTATTGAAATTTTTCACTTTATTCATTATTTTTAATTAATATAACTAATATAAGAGTACTTCATCATGGGTATTTCATATTTATATTTCTTTTATTGTAAGATTAATTTTTTGTTAAATTAAAATTAAGAAATTTATTTTATTATCTTTAAATTGATTGCAATATTTTTATTATTTTCTTTCAGATTCAGATGAACCATGGCCAGCACGATTTGAAGTTGAAAAAACGCAGTGTCACCAATGTTTAAAAATCTATAAAAATCGTGCTTCGCTCTCCGCTCATTTACGAAAAGATTGTGGCAAAGAGAGGGTATTTGAGTGTAGTGAATGCAATTATAAAGCGAGGAGAAAAAATCATTTGCAAATGCATATTTTTTATAAACATCGCATTTCTAAAGAAGATCCACCTGCTTACGAATGTACCTATTGTCATAAGGTATATAAAAATCCGAAAAGTTTAGAAAATCATATACGGTACTATTGCGGGACTGAACCTTCATTTAAATGCACCTATTGTTCATATCGATCCCACCGCGAGATTTCTCTAAAATCTCATGTCCACTTAAGGCATAGCACTAAATGAAATTTAAACAGCTATTATTCATGTTCTATATTATGCTATAAGCTTAGTAATAAAAACCCTTTGTAGAATTTAATAATATTTCTCTCAAGAGTGCTCAACTCAACTCACTCAAATATTCGTTCGAGATTGTAACAAATGGAATAAATTCAAGTTACCTAAAAAAAAAAAAAAACAATTTTAAATTCAAATAACTAATTTCATAATTTGATAATTATTTAAATAAATTACAATTAATTTATTAGTTTCTTCTTAGATTTATGAAATTGGAATATATATGTATGTGTGACCTTTATATATAATAGTTATTTGTATTTGTGTTAATCATTACGTTATGCTTTATTTAATTAATAAAAAAGTATGCTTATAAGACTATTATATAACTGTTTTACAATTAGCTATATTAATTAAATTGCCATAAATTAAATATACAATATACAATATTATAAGTAGACTTTATGATATTTTTGTTTTATTTCTTTTATAATTTTGTGTAAATCTATCTATCTATCTAACTAATCTTATTATACTAGCAAGAATAGTAAAATATGTCTGGTCTTAAACTCACGCAAATAACTTTGATGAAATTCACATAATAAGTTTTTGAGGTGAAAATAAGTTAGCAACATAGAAATACAAATGTACAATTATAAAAGAAATTTTAAATATTACTTATTTTAATATTCTAAAAGTTTTCTTATGATTCTTGCAAATATATATATATATATTTCTTTCTGATCTTGAAAATTTTTAACAAATTATTAATTCCTTAATTTCTTAATTTCTTTTTAATTGATATTCATTTAAAATTATAATTAAAGAACATCTTATTTTAAATAAATTGTTAAATAAATATGATCTAATAATATTTAATATTATTAAATAAAATGTGAGATCTTTTAAAACAGCCAGGTGTTGTGTGATTTTAATAAATTATTATAAAATATTTTATACCAAAATTATGTAAAAAGAAAAGAAATTGATAGACATTTACAACGTACAAATAGAAATGATTATTAGATAGAAAAGTAGAAAAAAGGAGCAGGATATTCATTCATTTCCGAATTTATTAATTTTCTCAGTCACAAACTCGTAATATTCATAAAACAATATTTATTCATAGTCATAAAAAATATTAATTTATTAAAGCACCGAGAGGCTGCTCGTTGATCCAGGTACTATTTATAATAATAAAAAAAATAAATTTATACTCAAATAAATTGTTTATTGATTATATAATACCATTAATTAATTACTCGTTAATTTTAAAATTTCTATACGTAAAATAAATGTATTTTACTAAGACAAATTAAAAATTAAATTAGATTACACAACTTATTTCTAATCGTTTTTTTAATTTTGTTAAATTTTCATATATTTATAAATATATGTAAATATATATATGAAATATAAGAATTGAAACATATGTATGACTATTATGTATATACCTACAATGTGTATTATTAAAACAACAAAAAATATTATTTTCACCTATAATTAATCATTATTTTATAGAATCACGTTATTATATTAATAAATAAAATAAATGTTTTTCTAAATTAACGTTTTTATAATTTTATAATTATTACATTTAAAAAATCTTAATAAATCTTAATAAAAAATAAGAAATAAAACAAACATATGTATGTATAATTAATATTTAGAAACTTTAATGTAAGTAATAATAATGAATCTATCTATACTCTTTTTCATATGAATAAATTTTTTTTATTAAATTGTACAATTTTTATATTTCATTTATATGTATAATTGAATTAATGATGATTGATGGTAAGTAGTTTATCCAACAAATTTCAAATGATTTTTATTTTATAATTAAGTGTGTATTTATTAAAAGCCAAAAAAAAAGTGAAATGTTCAATAAATTAATTAATTTATTATTATTATTATAATTCTACTTGATAATTATAAAAGCAATTAACCTTTTAATTTTTCTAGAAGAAGGTAGCGTGGGAAGAAAAAAATTAAACTAAATTTTTTTTTACAGGTACTAAACATACGGTCACATAAAAAGCAATTTCTGTAAATTTTTGACAACACAATGCAGTTGAGTAACAACTATGAAACCAGTTCTGTGTGATCAGACAGAGCTGGTGAGCAAGTAAGTGTTGCTCTATGTCTTTCACCACTTGTTCACCACTTTAGTGTTGTAACATAACGCTTGCTGGTTAAAACTGCTTTTTGTGTGGCCTTACCACACTTGATCAGTTATTTTGAGAAAAATTCCATAAATAAATGAAATTTTTAAATTTGTTATTATATTTTTGTCTTAAAGCTTCATGATTTCCTTTAAAAATTTTACTATTTAATTATACATAATAAGAGGTAAGTATTTATGATATCCTAAAATTAAGAATTAAAATAACATTTTCATTTAGGAATATATGTACATATCATTATAATCTAATTGTACTATTTTATTTACTATTACTATTACTTTTTTACTATTTATTTTATTAATATTTAATATTATAAAAATCTCTTCATGTTTTAATTTATTATTAAATAAACAATAATTTAAACTTATGAGAAATTATATATTTTTTGAACTAAGTATTTTTTTATTGTATTTTAATTAACTTAAGGTTTAATGAATGGAAAGAATTATGTACATATTTTATTTTATGCAAGTATTTTTTTTTTTAATTATAGATTAGAAACTAAATAAATTAAAATGATTAATAAATGTTTCTTCTTAATGTTTGATTTGTAAATATGAAATAAATAGTATTAATACATTTCTCGATTTTCTTAATACTTATTATTACTATTATTAAAAAATGTTAGTCCCCCTAAAATGTTTAAAATAATACATGGTAGGTACTTTTATTATAAAACTTGTGACAATTAAAATAATTAAATCACAACAAAATATATATTTAGGTAATATAAATATATACATATTATAAATTATTATTTATTTATAAATAAATAAAATAATATTTTTCACACATTATTTATAATGATTAAAAATAATCATAAAAATATCATAAGAAAATAAAAAGAAAGAGAGAGTGTAATACACTTAGTTAATTTGTAAACTTAACTTTTTAACAAAATACACTCTAATTTATGTTAAATTTAACACTATTTCAAATAAAAAAGAATTTAATTAATATATCTATAATTTATCAATTTTATATACAAACATTTAACTTAGTAAATATAATATTAATTGTTTACTCAATTGAAGGAAGTATTTGTTATATAATTTACATATATCGTTAACGTAGTTTTTAAATCTTTCAGAAAAGTGCCTAATCAATTGAACTGTATAAATGTGCAAGAATTTCTTTAAATTAAATTTATTGTTATTAATATATAATTTCTTTTTCTTTTTTCAGCTGCATCAACTGATCCATTATCTGAAGATTTTGCTATCAATGCTTCAGCGCCCATTTATCAATGTAATACATGTAAAAAAAGATATAAAAATATTCAATGTTTAAAACAACATTTAAGATACGATTGTGGTAAAGGAAAACCGTTTCATTGCCCAATTTGCCCATACAGTGCAAAAAGGAAAAGTCATCTGGAAATTCATCTCGGGTCTCACTCGAAAAAACTCTGGACCTGTCCCAAATGTAATCTTCAATATTCACGCATAGCGAATTATGAAAATCATATAATCAATTTTTGCAGATTGCCCCCACCATATAAATGTCCGCAATGTAATTATTTAGGATATAAACCGAATGATCTAAACATACATTTTAAAAAAAAGCATATGCTAACATCCAAACATATACAGATAAATTCATAAACAATATAAATACAGTTTAAATTGTTTTATAAGATAAATTTGACTCATAGATTTTGGAAGAATGGCTCTCTCCTATGCATTTACTCCAGTTCTTTTCTGTTCTCTTCATTCAACAGATGCTGCTGTATTTATTGGAAACTCAATTTTTTCACTAAGAATATTCTTAATGTAAATTTTTTTTCAATTGAGATCTTTGAAATTCTTAATAATGCCTCATTGATGCGAAATGTTAATTTTATTTTTATATGGGCTGAATTCATAGTCGAATGAATATTGAAGATCAACTTAAGTACGTAACGTATAGTACACTAGTGATAGTGACCATGCTAAGACCATACTTATAAGATGTTCTTTAATATAAATAAGATTCGACTTTAAATTCCACCCTGTTAAAAAAAAAAATGTCGAAAGTGAATTGTTATATAAAAAGAAAAAAAAAATTATTAAATTTGAAACAACTTACTTCATAATTCATTAATTCAAATGAAAAAAAAAATAAATAAATAAGATTTTTTTTTTTTTTATTTATTTAAATTATTTATATATATATATATATTTTAAATTATATTATAATTCAACTTATAAAAACTGAATAATGTTTAAGGGTCATAGATACATATTTTGTTAAAAAATAAATTAAAAGTTTATTATAAATATACATAGGAATATAGTATTTTTATAAATATATACTTATTTTTGATTAAGTCATTTCTATTCTGGCTATATTATAAATTTTTATTTATTAATATAGAAATTATTTTATAGCTACACTATATATTCCTAGCCAAGGAAAAATTTCTATCGTTCATATTAATATTTTTTCCCTCCAAAAAGCACGTGTGCACAAACACCAACTTTTTTTTAAGATGATAGAATCCCAAATTTTTTTTTTTTTATTGTTTTCAATCGATCATGTTTTTTTTTTGATTTAAATATTTAAGAAATTCTGGAATAAGTCTTGAGAATATAAAAATAAAATAAAATAATATCTTAATAAATAATAATATTATTTTATTAAAATAATTAAAATCATTAAAATAATTCATTAATATTAATTATAGAAAAATTTATTTTGAAATTTTAAATATTAATTTTGTTACATTAATAAATTTTTAAAAAATTAATTTAAAAATTAAAATAATTTTAAAATTTTTGCGTTTAATATTTCCATCCATGCCAACATTGAAATATAAAAATTTTTATTTTAATTTTTATTAATCTTGTTATTATATGTAATATATGAGATGAGAAATATATTTTTTAAATAAATTGAAAATTTTTTAATTGTTCTCTTCATCAATAAACTTGTTTTTTTGTTTTTTTTTTAAGAATTGTAATCTTTTAAATAAATGAACATAAGATATGTCAATTTATTAAATGATATGATAAATTTTATATTCAAACGTCAAATTGTTACCGGTCGAAATTTTGTGAGATAAAAATTATATACCAATTAAAATGAGTTTAAATTAAACATGTGTACATATGTAAATTATTCATTAGAAAGGTATTTAATTATTAATTTAATATATATTATTTATATTCCATAATTTCAATATCTTTAATTTGCAAAATTTCATCAATAATATTGCAAAATAAATTGACATTTTTTTTTTAAAATATATCATATTCATTTAATGTCTTGATTTAATTACCAATTTATCAATAATTTAAAATTTTAAATATCATATAACTTAATAAAATGAAATCAATTTCATTTATTTATTTTCCAAATGTATAGATATTTACGATTAATATAAATATTATTATTATTATTGTGTTATACTTAACTATTATATATATTTTAATTATTGTAAATTGAAACATATTTTAATATTAAATTCATATAAATAAATAAATAATTTCTATAAATGCTAAAAGTGACATTTTTTTTAGATATTACAAACATAATAAGATAAGGCTCTTTTTTAAGATTGTGCATAAAGAATAAATTTGTTATTTTCTTTTATAGATCATTTAATAATTCTACTATTTCAATTTCAAATTAAATAAAAAAAAAAGACACTCAATCTTATTTATCATCTAGGTATTATATTAATAATATTATATATTTTATTTTTTTACAGAGCAAAATTGTAATAATTATTTTTCTTATTATGATATATTCTTTTTCTTTTAGTTCTAAACATGTTGATTTCTAGATACTATTATTTATTTCTTATATTATTTATATATCTTTTAGTTTTTATTTAATTTCCTCTTTATATTTACTTAATGTTTTTATTTATTAGATCCTATTCAATTATTAAAATAAAAAAATTTAGATAATTATTTTAACACTTGAATTGTGTTTTTATTATTCTTATATAACATTATTTAACATTATTAAATAAGATTATTTTTTAAAAAAAGTTATAAATTTTCCTTACATGATTGTGCGTATAGAACTACTAATATCTATTGCATTTTCATCTAAAGAAAATTTATTGAATAAAAATCTTGTAATTTCTTTACTTTGATATATATATATATATATATATATATATATTATTAAATTACATCTCTTACTAACTTGTATGTCTACATATTATTATAATTTTTCACATTTCTTTTAATTTTAAATAATTACTCTATTATTTTATACTTGATTTTAATTTGATAAACAATCAATCAATTATGAATTGATTTTTAAAAATTTATTTATTTCTATTTTTATTTTAATATGATTTTCAATCTTTTTTTTTTGTTTTTGTTTTTTTTTTTTCAGAGGAGAATTTAAATTATACTCAAGAGGGTAATATCGATCAGGATGGGGATATCGATGACGATGATTCTGCCGAAAACTCCTTCTTAGATAACAATTCTGCCCCAATTCAAACAATTCATAATAATTTTTTATGTCCGAAATGTTATCGTGTCTTTGGTAGTGAAAATTCTTGCCGTTATCATTATCGTAATGAATGTAACACACCGAAACAATATCAATGCACTTTTTGTGATTTTTCTACTAAACGGAAAGGCAATTTAAAAAATCATATTAATTCGAAACATCTACGTCCAAAAGAATCTCGACCGAAATATTTATGTCCAAAATGTGACCGATCCTATTTGCATAAAAATACATTGGTGCATCATTTGAGATATGAATGTGGCCTTGACGCAAAATTTCCTTGTCATTTATGCACTAGACGTTATAGACAAAAATCAAGTTTAACAGAACATATTAAAAATACTCATCAGACTTAAAAAAAATACACAATTCTAGTGATTTGATATAATTATATTTCTAAACCTGAGTGGGCAACTATTGTAACTGCTGCTTTAACATAGATCATAAGATGATACATGTAGTTGCCCTCTTAGATACACTGAGATGGATAAAAGAGAAAGAACATCATCAATCTAGACCAGCGCCGCCTTTCTCAAAAGCATTCTCTCTGACTAGACTGGCGTTCGTTCTCTTTTTTTCTGTTACTAGACATAAATAGTTTATTTTTCTGTTTTTATAAAATAGAAATATAATCAGTAAGTAATAAAGAATAATTCATATAGAGGATTTAAGTATTTATTTTTATAAGAATATAAAAAACAACAAAAACAACGAAGTTAAATAATATGTATATTATATGTCACATCACAGAATAGGCAATAAATATAATCAACTAATTATATTTAAAATATTTAACCCTATTTTCCTAAGTTTGACAAAATTTGCCTTATTTTTGAATTGCTTTAATCAACTAATTAATTTAATTACGTTAATTATAAAATATATCTGTATTATTCTGATTCGAAAGGGACGACAGGGTAAATTTACTTTCAATCTTACTCTGAAACCTGACTAATTATTTTAAACAATGTTTGTTTCAAAGTTGAAATCTGTGGTTATTCCAGAATTAATATTTCTTAAAAATAAGTTGATCGGATGGGGAGGGTGCTTATCTGTAGGTTTTTACAAAACAATTTTGTTATAATTTTTATTTTTGGTACAAAATTAATGTTCCCACAATATTTTTTTAAAAATATTTTTATTTATATTAATTTTTATTGGTAAAAATACCTAAATTTACTTTTTGAGACTCCTTACACATACCTTCCCCAAGGTTTGGCAGGCCAACTGCACTCTCCCAATTTATTTATGATTTATATAAAAAAAAAAAAGAATGAACATTCAAAATCTTGATTAAATCTCTTTAGGAGGGTTTAAGTCGTAATAATGTAAAAATTAAAGCTAATTCATCCCACACATAGGATTTCAATAAAGTATCCATTCGATTTTACTTTGAAAATAAATAAATCCATTTTTTAATCATTTATTTTTACATTTAAATATAAAATAGTATAGCAGTAAATTATACAAAAAAAAAAAAAAAAATTGCATATGTAGTAACTAAAAATTGCAAACATCTCAAAAAAGAAAAATACTTTCAAAAAAAGTTTTGATTACTTTAATAACTATCCATTAGCGAAATCTATATAATACCTACGTATTATTTAATTTTTTCAAATCAATATTTAAAAAATAAACAACTTGAGTTGTTTCCCAAAAACTTCTTTTGCCAATATATTATATATTTATTATTTAAAATATTCTTTTAAAAATATAAATAATTCAAAATATTATTAAAGGTTACCCCTCTTATTTCAATATATACGTAAATAAACCTAAAATCCACCACCTACTTTATATTTTGTTAACTCAAATTAAATTATCAATAACCAAACCAGAAGAAGAAATTGTGGCTTCTTCAGCAGTTATTAAAATGCAACTATTTTACATTTAAAATGCCTTGAGTCAGCATTTTAAAAAAATAAAATTTTTCATTCCTATTTATAAAGTTTGATAATCACAGGCATGTTTTTTTAAACAAAGTATTTGTCTATTTAAACTTTCTATTTGATTATTTTACTTTACTAAGTTACAAGTTAACATTTCACTTCACGAGAAGAGACATTTCAAATGTGAAATAATGTCGTCTTAATTCGTTGCCACAATTTTGTAGCCAAGCCTACTAAACGTTTTATGTTTAGCACAAATCCTTAGTGTTTGTATTATTTTACCATTAGTGTATTTTATGTTTAATATTTTTATAAGTTCTACACTTGAAATTCCTTAAAAATGTTATTCTTAAAAATTATTATATTAATTCAAATCCTTCAAACTATTCGCGAATTCGCGAATAGGGACAGTTTATTCTTTAGAAAAGAATAGTTATATTAATGAATTTTTATTTATATATATTAATGAGTTACTCTAACCTAAATTTTCCAGTTATAATAAAAGTTCGAAATATTAATTTGGGGTTACCACAAGAAACATTTTATCTATTTTAATATTCTCTTATTCAAAATAAGAAATATTTTATTATTTTCATCTACATATGTTAAATATTTTACTTTATTTACTTAAATCCTATATAAACTTATTCATTATTATCCTATTGCTCTTAACAAGAAAACTTGTAATTTATTATATGTTCTTTATAAATAAATAAATAAATAAATAAAAATCATAATAAATTGTTGTTTAATTAAATAATTACTTTTTTCCCTAGCATAAATAATAACTCTGATTTTATTCGAGTATAAATATTTAATTTTTCTTATTATAATTATTTGCATTTAATTTGAATTTTTATTTTTTTAATTATTCAATAAATATTACAATGATTTATAAATATTTATTCTTAATTTATAAATTTAAAAAAAAAAAAAAAAAAATGGATTAAAAGTTAACTTCCTTTTAAAGATACATATTTTAAATTTTGCTTGTATATTACAAATAATTTTAAATAATAATTCTTATAAAAATTATTATATACAATTTTTTTTCAGGGAGGAAGCCTTCCTCGATTGGATCAATTATATTAGTTAGGCATGGCACATTTATGCAATTTCAAAATCAATCCAAGACACTTTTCACTAACTTAAATAGATTTATATATTGCTTAAAAAAATTTCTATGTATCTTAGATTGATATTTTGTGTGATCTGCTTCTCGCTTCTATTCTTTTTCTATATATTTATTAAAATATAAATTTTTTCTATTAAATCTAACTCATTCAAATTTATTAATTGATTGTTTTTGTTGTGTTTTTTTTTCTTTTGTCAACAGAGGATAATAACAACAAAACTTCCAGCGGTGGTCCTTTTGAAATTTGTCTCCATCCGGATTCTGATTTATCATGCCCCAAATGTGCAGAGAAATTTAAAGACTTGAAAACGCTGAGCAATCATTTACACTATTATTGTGACGTGGAAAAGCCATTCAAGTGTGATTATTGTGAATACCGTAGTAAATGGAAAAGCAATTTGAAAACGCATGTACTTCATCGACATCATCGACCAAAAGATGCACTCGGCTCTTATCGTTGTGAGAAATGTCAAAAACGTTATCATCATCGACACAGTTTATTAAATCATATGAGAATGGAGTGTCTAGGCAAAGTCCTTGGCCGTCCACCATCCTCAAAAATGAAGTTCACTTGTTCCCATTGTCAATTTGAATGTTACCAAATGAACGATCTCTTTGCCCATTATAAACAGAAACATTCCTATACTGATTGAACGAGTATCCTTATTCCAAGAACACAGTCCTAAGCGTGGTTTCTACATTCAAGTTTTTTTTGTTTTTTGTTTTTTTTTTGTGTGCATGTCATTCAACGAACTCATATATTTTATAATCATTTCTTTATTAACTATTATCAGTTGAAAAAAGTAATAATACAAAATACATTTAGAATTACTCTTTATTGTAGAATATATTAGGCGATTCATTTTTGAAAACCCTAAAACATTTTGACAGATTATTTGTTATTATTGTAGAATTTCTTCAATCTTGAACTATAAAATGCAAAACTTTTCTCTAAACTAAATTAATTAATATGTAACAATAATTTTTAGTTAATAAGAATTAAAGAATTAAGCATATTTCACAAAATAAATGGCCATCGCTTACCTTAGAAGTAAATTTCTATTTTTACCATTTATAATGATAAAGGATTATTTATTTTTAACTTACCGTGAACTCAATGCATTCAAATGGAAGTGAAAGACTGTAAATGTCATATACACACCAACTTTCACTCTATCTACTTATTAAAGTCCTATTTACACGATGAAAAGAGAGTGGCTCTGACATCCAATTAAAATAAGTAATATAAAACTTACAATGATTAGATGTCATTCACTTTCAAAAGAACTAAAAAGCAAAAGTGAAAATGGTAATTGTTTCTCTACATTTTTTATCCTTTTGTTTATAATTCCTTTAAAATATGTAAATTATGATTCAGTCGCGGTCATGAGGAGGAGGGGGATTCAATCTCAGTGCTCTTGGACTTTCATTATTTTCATTAAAAAGAGAAAAAAATAATTTTTTATTTTATTAAAATATTTTATTATAAAAAATTAACATTCCATTTTAATTTTATAAATTAAAAAAAAAAACTCGAATTATAATTTAAATTTCACCTCAAGTCGATCCTCCTCAAACCATTATAAGACCGACCACGCAATTATAGATTATAATATACACCCTCCATTCCAAAAGAAACCGAACTTTTAAAAAAAATAGTACCACTAATGCCATCTGTTGTAATATTTTACCCGTAGATGGCTTAGTCCCTCATTGACAACTGGTATAAATTTCATGACATTTGGATGCATACAACAAAAGTTATTGCGTTTCAAATGTCAGTGTGTTTTGTACATCGGTCGGAAAATGAGTTTCAAACAAAGAGCTGCAATTGATTTTTGTGTTAAACTTGGTAAAACTTTTACTGACACGCACCAAATGCTACAAAATGCATATGGTGATGATTATCTAATCGTTTACGAGTGGTTCGGGCGATTCAAATCGGGTAGAGAGACGCTGGATGATGACGAAAGATCAGGCCGTCCCAGAACCGAATTTTTACGATTCAAAAGGGATTATCCACCCGGCCAGACAGTCACTGGAGAGTTTTACTTGGGCGTCATGAAGCGTTTGAATATCGAGAAATCGGCAGTTGGACTCTTTTGCACGATAAGCACCATCACATCGTTCGCGACTTGTAACTGAATTTTTGGTCAAAAATCACATTATTCCTTTGCATCATTCGCCCTATTCACCAGAACAGGCTCCGTGCGACTTTTATCTGTTCCCTAAACTGCATTTGGCGATGAAAGGAAAGTGGCACGCATCGATTGAAACCATTGAGAAGGCGACGACCGACGTCCTAAAAGACCATTCCAATAAAGGACATGGAGAAGTCGTTTGACAACTTGTTGGAGCGTGCAAATTTGTGTATCGATGCAGAAGGGGAATACATTAATTAATAAAAATGATTTGTTCCAAAATGTACATTGGTTTTTTGTTTTTTTAAAAAGTTCGGATTCTTTTGGAATGGAGGGTGTATATATATATATATTTATATATTTATATATTTTTCTATATTTTTATTTATTTATTTTTATTTTGTATAAATATATTTAAAAAGAGAAATGTTTCTAAATCGTATTTGTTCGCAATTATTATGATTCAAAACACGATTTCAGATATCAAACCAAAAAAATAAAATAATTAGTTAGATTTATATATATTTATATATTCTTTAAATAATAAGTTGTTTTTTTTTACAAATAACTAAATTCATTTATGTTTTTTAACACCAATATATTAATAAAATAATAAAATTGAACAATTTCTCAAATTTAAAATAAAAAAATATATAACGTCTAAAATTTTAGTAATAAGGCTTTTTTTACTTTAGTCGTATTCACAAGTCATAAATACCAAAAAGTATTATAATTCTGATCTTAACATCACCTAGCATAATTCTATGTGATAAGTATAAAATTGTATGAATTAAGAGTAAATGCATTTTAACATCATAAACTTGCTAATGGAAACCCCGCTTTAGTAATTTAATCTCTTCTTTTATATTCATAAACTCAATTATGATAATCCTAAATAGAAAGTCCAAATTTAGATATATTTTATTTTTTATTTGTAATTTTATTTATTCATTACGATTGAAGCTTTTTACACAATGATTTATAAACCTGTGTAATTTTCTAAAAACCTTGCTAAATATATATATATATATATATATTTACAATATATTATTTTAGATTATATAATTCTAAAATTTTCTCACTTTTTAAATTTTTGTGAGTATAAACGAATTGAAATTGACATCTCTGTAAAAATACATAGTAATTTGAAAGAAATTAAAAAAATAACTATAATTTATTAATATTTTGAATGATGATTCCAATTTTTTCATATTTCTGACTATTACTGGACATTCTGATTCTTTTGAGTGAATTGATTTTCAGTATCAGTATATTCAAGAAGAAAGGAACCTCACGTCATCGTGAATCAAACGATTGAATTATTCAAAAGAAACGGAAGGTCCCAAGTACTTATAACTAAGGTCGTAATTTTATGTTTTTTACAATGTTCAAAAATAATATTAGAATTAGGAAAGATGTTTTGTTTTAATTTAATTTCTGTTTTTAATGATTATTAACACAATCTTTGATATAGTAATAAAAATATACCTATATATATATATATATATATAGGAATACGATACGTTAAAACAAACAGATTCTCTCCTCTTTCTATATGCTGTGTGGAGAATTTTTGAATAAAAAAATCTATTGCAAGAAAAAATATAATACTTAATTAAAATGTTTTTTTTTTTACTGTTTACCATTCTTTCCCTAATCTTTTGTTTGTTTTTATAATTTTTGAGTTTAGTTTAATAGATTTATTTTCATAGTTGGGTTTTTAAGTTCATTTTTTTTTTGTAGAAAGAAAAAGATGATAAAGAGATCAATACTACGAAAAGGTAAAAAAAAAATTCCATACAATTTTTCTGTATTTCATTGTGAATGATATAAAAATAGATAAAAATATAAATAAAAGTTTTAAGAATAATTAAATTATATTCTATCTTCTAATATATATATATAATTTTTCAATCACACATTAAACTTATATATATATATGTTTAATTTAATTTTTAAATTATATATATATATAAATTAATTTAATTCAATCCCCCAAAACATTATACTTTCTATTGTATTTAAAACATCTGCCTAGAATTATAGATTACCACATCAAAAAAAGTATCTATTTTCGTGTGTTTCCACTTCATTAAATTCCTTAAGATAAATAATTTCAACCCAAGAACTAAATAAATGATTTTATAATGAATAATATAATAAACTGATTATTTTGTGTTATTTTATTTTTCAGGTGGATAACTACTATATTTTTGCAGAAACTAATAAATTATGACAATATTTCTCATCAGATTATATTTGAAATTAAATCAAAAATAAAGATTTCAAGTGGATGACCTACAAATATATAAATCTTTTCAATTGAATTTTTATTATTCAATAGTTTTGGATCATTTTGAAAAATTCTACACTATTTACAATAAACTTTGATTAATTATTTAGAAAATATATATATATATTAGTTCGAATGTTAACGATTGTATATATTCTGATTATATTTTAATATAAAGAAAATTATACCATTTATATATATAAACGTACTAAATTCATAAAATATAAGTGATTTTTAAAATTCATTAATATTTTTTTAAATCTTAGTGATTATAATTTAAATTAATATTTCATGTAAAATTAAAAAATAATACTAATACAGCATATTAATTTTGTTTTTATATCCTAAAATAATTTTTCTTTCAGCTTTAGTATATATAACCCCAAATGTGTTTTAAAAAATTATTAATTAAATATTGATTAAAATAAATTTAATTGCAGATTGTGATTATGATACCGCTAATCTCTTTTATCAACTTATCTCTATTTAATATCTTAAAATTGTGTGATTATACATCTAATCTTTTTATTTACCGTAAGTATGTTCCTCAAAAGAAATTATCTATGTTAATTTTACAGGAAAATATTACGCGCGCGAGTATATGTACAACTTCCATCCAATACCACCTATTCTCTGCTAATTTTTTTTATCTCGAATTTTATTTGATCATTTTCTCATTTCTCATCAACGTTTTCTAATTGATTTTTCTCTCTTAATCTTTTTTTCACAATTTTCTTCATATCATAATTTGAAATACAATATTTGGTGTAGTTCATAGACATATATAAATATATCTACTCGTATGTTAATACTTAAATATAAAATCTCTTATCATTCACTAAAATATATCGTCTAATTTATTTTCAAAAACTTTAAATATATTCTTATCTTCTGAAATCATGGATCATATTTCAAATATATATATATATATAGTAATTTCACTAAATATTCATTAAACATCTTCTTTCATTATGAATATATATGAGCAACTTTTTTTTTTCTGTATAAAAGAACAAAATATTAATTCGGATTGAAACATTTTTTTTTTGAAAATATATATCATTAATTAAATTTTTATTTTCATCATGTGGGTCTACACATATGTATTTATATAAAATTTATTTATACCAAATATAAATTTTATTTTTCAAAATATCTGTAGTTCCTAGAAAATTGGCATTATCTTTTCCGCATGAGTTTATCTATAATTATCTATAATATTTATTAATTTTATAGAATAACAGATGCATTTAATTAATAAAAAAAAATTTTGCTTACATTTTTTCAGCTAATTGTTCCTTTTAAACCAACAAATTTTTCTATCTTTTTTTTTACTAACATCATTTTTTTTTTTTTTTTTTTTTGTTTAGGTTTTTTGCATTTCTTTGCATTTCTATTAAAATTTTATTACACATCGAGATAAAATATTTCTTTATTTTAAATTAATAAAAGCATTTTTTTTCAGATTTTCAATACCGCGGCCATCATTCAAGAAATTTAAGAAACTCCACTTTTCCCATCGTTTCTAATCCCTATCGTATTTCTGTCAAACAACCTGTTTACTCCTGTCCCAGATGTTTAAAAAATTACAAAATCAAAACCATGCTTGAACGTCATATTCGTTTAGAATGTGGTATAAAAAAAATGTATAAATGCACCTATTGTGATTATCGAACGACACATCAAGTGAATGTCAAAGCGCATATCCAACATTTACATGAAACACCTCGAGATGCACAACCCACTCACATCTGTCCCAATTGCAGAAAAGGTTATTATTATCGGCATAATTTATTAAAACATATTCGTCTAGAGTGTGGAGTTGAACCCAAATTTCAGTGTCCATTCTGTTTACAAAAATTCAAACAAAAAGGCAATTTAAATGAGCATAAAAAACGAATGCATTCGGATCAAATGTCCATTAAATACTAAAAGAAATATTGAATTTATTAAAAATAGAAAAATTCATAAACTTTTTATTCTTAAAAGTAATAATAATATTAATGACAGTGGTCGTAGCGTGTGAGGTGCCCGCCCGACACTTGATACAATATTTAAAGGCGTTAAATAGAAGTTTATTCACAAATTTTTATAAGATGGAGGCGTCATGTTATCCTTTGTCATGACTCTGATTAAGAATAATATATATATTTAAATTGACTGGAAAAATATTCAAATAAAAGGAGAAAGAACGATGAAAGACAGACAGACAGACAGACAGGACAGAAAAAACACCAACATGTACGATTTTCCTTATTCAAATAGCATTAGAATTATTTTTCAAATACTTACTCACCTATTTGAAATCATTCTATATATGTAGAAGAAAAATTTAAAGCGCTTGAAGATAATAATGATTCTTTATATCACGATCATCAAAAATTATTTTTAAATTGAATTTTAAAATATATTTTATAAAGTTCTTTTATTCAATTAGAGAAAAAATCAATAAAAAATATCTAATTAGTAATATAAATTTAATTTTATTCTTAAGTATGCTTATTTATTATACTAAAATTATGTATTATACTAAGGTTGCTTGAAAAATACATATATAAGGTCATAAACATTTAAGAATCAGTAGATGTATATGATTTAAAGTTGAGTTAGGAGAAAACAGTCCAAGTGGGGGGTGGACTAAATTCAGACGTTAAATGTCTTTAATAATTCATAAGGTTCGATTGTGCCATTTATGTAGAATTAAATTGTATTTAATAATATATCTTATATTTGATTTAAGCTTTAGAAGAATGAATAATTGCAATGCCTGCGATTTTTATCATATGATCGTCGATCGATGCTAGAATAAGTATCATAATCCTATTATATATATATACAATATAAAATAGAATAAGTGAGATTTTATAATAATAATCATTGTTTTATAATTATTGATTGTTTGAAGTAGATATTTATTTTACTATAACTATGTATTTTAGTGTATTAGTTAACGATTACAATTTTAATATTTTTCGGGACCATATTAAAACACAAATGCTTATGAATTTATTATAAATTTCCAAACCATTATCAAATATTAAAATGATCTGAGTTTGTTAACAGGAATCACAAAATATTTAGTTAAAATATATGTGTGTGTATGTATTAACAATATTTCCCAAATAAAATAGAGAATGAATGCCCTTAAACAAAAACAAAAAAAAAAAAAAAAAAAAAAACTTTTTAAAATAAATGACATTTTTAAAAGAGAATTTGCATTTAAAATAAAACTATTTAATTATTATAAATGAAATTAAACAAAATTTAATCTATTATAACAGTGATTCTCAACCTGTGGGGCGCGAGCACACTAATGAAGGGTCGGCAATCAGATGACCGTAAACTTTTGAAAATTTTCCATTTTTTTTTTCAATTTTTTTCAATATGGTTCTAAAAAAAGATCAGATGATTTTGCGACACTATGAAACATTTTCGATCTTTCAATATGGCCAAGTGTGCCCCACCCCCATTATTTCAGAAATGTGCAAGAGAAAATGTTATTTAAAAAAATTGATCAAGTCAGTGAATGTAAAGAGGCTCTCAAACATTTCCGACTTTTTTTTCAATATGGTTCTAAAAAAAAAGGTAAAATGTTTTCATTTTATTGTATGAGGCGGGGAGGGCGGGGGGGGGGGAGGGGGCGCGCGATGAAAATTATGATTGAAAATTGGACCGTGAATACTAAAAGGTTGAGAAACGTATTTTTTGCTCAGCGATGCCAGGCCACTGATTGATCTAGAAACAAAATAAATTATAATGTTCACTCGATTTTTTTTAAATTAATTTTTTTAAATTAGATATCGATTATCGATAAATGAAAAACTTATTACTATTTATCATAATATATTATATATCAAATAATGATTATATATATAAATATATAAATTATTTTTGTAAACTTTAATTTTAATTCTAATTTATGAAATTTTGTAATAATAATATATTATTACTATTACTATTGCGTTTGTAAATAAGGTGCTTAATTATATAAAAATAAGACTTTCATGATAAATATACATATAATACTTATAATGACATATTAGATAAAAATATTATGTTGTAGTATTTTTGTGCCAATATTAATTTTAACTGTTTATAAAAAAAGGGTGAAATAATTTGAGAATCATATATTTGATATTAGATTTGGCCGATTTTGAATTAATTGAGATCAAACGATCCATTTCTTAAAAAAGATCAAGAAAAATAATTCAATTCTACAATATACATTTTATATGATGAAGTGTTATATAATTTCTCTATTCATGATTATTAATATATAATGAATATATAAATAGTAGTATATTTTTGAGTAAAAACTTAATTAATTTTTAATTAGGATTTATTATAGATTTTACTTATTTCATACTTTTAACATATTATGTATGTATATGTATATTTTGTCTTATTTATACTTTATATATATATATATAAATTAAGAGTTTTGTTAATCCGGACTTGGAAAACCCATTTTGATGAAAAATCTCTTCTTAAATTTTTTTCCAGATAAATAAAAAATAATTATATAGTGTGACATATGTTTCTTTCTAATTTTGTTACATATTTATATTTGAGAGAAACATTTCTCGAGAACAAACTCGAATGAAAATACAATTTTAATTTAATTTTAATTTAAAAAATTTTATAGAAATTTCCGTTCTGAGGCTAGAAAAAACAATCATGATAATATCATTTTGTTATCACTTGTTTGTAAATGTCAGTAACAATCAGGACACTGAAGCCTTGTCGGAACTGATAAGCACCTGCTCTGCCTGCCTCTGTGACTTTTATTATATCTTATTTTAATTTAACCGGAGCTGGATTGTATGATTGTATGTGTATGACCCCACACTCGAAAATAAAACTAAAATTATTAATTTAATAATACTTGAAAAGTAAAATAAAATAAAATAAAAAATTTTAATTTTAAAAATTAATTCTGTATTTAAATATTAAATTTTAACAAATTAAATGCTAAAAACAATAATAATAAATAAATTTTATTTAATTATTTTTAATTATTTCATTAAATGTGATTTACGATATCATAATAAATATACTCTTTATAAAATATAATATTCTTTTTTGATTTAAGTTTTCAAAAGTCATCTAAAAATCATATATATAAATTATAAATACTTATTATTTACTCAAAATATTATATATTATAATAATTTAAAAAAAATGTAGAATTAATACAAATATATTAAATTATTCTTTTTATAGGTTTTTTTTAATTGCTATCACCTCAATCAGGTTTATAGTGATGGTTAAGTACCTTCGTGTAACATAAATTTTTAGAGTTCCTGGGTTTTAATGCCAAAATATTTAAAATTAATATAATATATATTAAAAAACTTAGTGCTTAAAAATTGAACATATGTTATATTTATTTTATTTATTTATTTTTTTTTTTTTTTTGTTTTATACATTATTTAGTCAAATGGTGATTAATCAAGTTATGGAATGATTGATTGTTCAAATCTCATGAAATTCACAAAAATATAGTAAAAAAAACAAAAATTAAAAATAGCATTATTTTGAGTGTATTTTTAAATTACATTATTTTTAAAAATTTGTAATGTATTATGAATTGTTAATATATTATCTATACCCCTGAATGAAATTATTTTCATTACAGGATCCATTAAAATCATTTGATACACGAGTTCATTTTATTATTGACTGCATGATCATCTTCGAATCTTTCACCCCCTCCTCTTTCCGGTTTCTATTGATGAATTTTTCATTGCTTCTATTTTAACTCTAAAATAATTAAAATTATAAATTAACCATCCATTTATGATATTTATTGATTTTTATTCAAATGGATTTTTCTAATAGATGTTTGTTTGTTTGTTTTTTTATTTTTTTTTTTTAGAACCTGAAATAACGATTGGTGATGAAGATGAAGAAGAAACCATACACCTTTGTCCGTATTGTTTAACATGTTTCTATTCAAGACCGTTATTAAATTATCATATGCAAAAGGAATGTACACTCATTGGCAATCAACATTGTAAATTTTGTACATTCCAAACATCGGATAAAAACCTTTTAGTGAAACATATGAATATACAACATAATTATCGTAAAAAAAAGGATACTTTTCAAGTAAAAAACATAAAACCCTATCCAAGGGCGAGAGGTTCTCACCAATGTTTAAAGTGTGGAAAATTTTATACCTATAAACATACCTTGTATAGACATATGAGTTATGAATGTGGCATGGAACCACAATTTAAATGTAAATTTTGTTCTAAACGATGCAAATTGAAAGATAATTTAACCAAACATATGAAACGTAAACATTATAATTTATTATTCGATTAATATTTAAGAATTTTTCTTTTTTTTTTTTGTACAAATCATTTTATTAAATATATCATTCCTATTAATTAGTATTTAGCAAAAAATATTTAAAAAATAACAGTGAAAACGAACTAAATAACTTGCAGGGCCAAGATTAAATAATGGATCAAAGGATTAATTAAATTAAATAAAAAAATGTCATATTCTATACGAGCATATATTATATTAATTTTTGGATAAAGACTTTCAAGTGCCATTTCTCTTCAAGTACATGTATATAGCTAACTTTATCAAAAAAATACTGATATTAAATTTCTTTTTACAGCCTGTGTATTGAAAAATAGATGTACAGTTAATAGAAAAAAATACTCATTAAGAATAAACTCATTTTAGTAACTTTAGTTGTTAATTTTTATTATAATTCATAATTTTCTCATTTTTTTTTTTTTTTTTTTTTATATTATTTTATGAATATTTCTTTAATGTCAATGTTTTCTGGCTTGAATTTGAATAATAGTAATTTTGTCTTTTCGTGAAATGAATTTTAATTACAAAAAAAGAAAAACGAAAACTTTTAGTTATATTATTTATTTATTTACAAATAAAATTTGTATTTTTTTTTTTTTAATAATTTTAATAAATTATTTTTTATTTCAATGATATTTACAAAGGATTTTTTTGTAATTTTGTAAAAACAATAATACTTATTATAATATTTAAATTAATAACAAATTAAATATAAATCAAAATTAGAATTTCAGCTGGAAAATATTTGAACATATTAAAATGATATTTAAGTATTTAGTATTTATTATTAAATTGTTATTGTATTTATATATGACGTCCATTTAATTAAGTAATTATGTATTATTTACTTAAAATCATAAAAATGTATTTTTAGGTGAAATTAAGTTGATAAATAAAATGTTAATCATAATGAATAAAAAAGTTATTAAAATATTAAAAAATAATTTAATTCATTTTCCTATTTCTGTTTAGAATGTTAATTAATATATTAATAAATTTTGGAGATCTCATTAAATTGTAAATTTAATAATTTATGTATAGTGATGGAAAAATAAAAATATTAGGTGCCGCTGTTAACGGGAAATGGCGGCAATGGCTGGTTGGTGGGTGGCCCGGCGTTTTCTTTTTTCCGTTACTATACATAATCACAAATATCAATTTAAATAAGTATTTTCTTTAGTATATTTAGTAATTCCATTAGCCCATTTGGAAATACATATATTTTATTTTATATTTGCAATTTAACATGTTGAAAAGTGATATAGACGTAAGAAACATTAAATTTAGCTTGGTTAAATTTATCCTGATAATTATAATATGTAGCAATATTATCATCAATTTTAAATTGTTTATTTATTTTAAAATTATCGTCTTTATTTTCAATAAAAAAAAATGTAAATTTTGTATTAGTAAATACCTATTCTTTATTATATTTTTGATTAGAATTGTTATTAATATAATTAATTAAAATTACAAAATTCCTACATTTGAATTCAGAATTTGAAAAATTATTATATATAATTATTCTTTTCGATTTTTGTAAAGATAAATATTGAACTTTAAAGTAATATATTATTATAATAATATTATAGTGATATGTTTTTATAAAATAAATGTATTAATTATATGTTAATGTAAAAAAAAAATAAATATCTAAATAAATTATAATAATTTTTCGTTTAAATTATTTGTATTATTACAACTAATAAATATATTTTTTTCCTTATGCGAAATAGTTTTAATTTTAGTTTTAGATTTGTGTTTATGTAGATAGTTAATAAATTAAATCAATCAAATGTATTTCACCTTCGACTTGATTTAAATAAGATACATAGTTTTCTTCTTTCTTATACTAGTTTTCATAAAATAATAATAATAATAATAATAATTGATTATAAATTATAATTAAATTAAATATATAGAAAATTATATTATCCAATACCTTACTTTATTAGGAATTTACTTCATGAAATGTATTTATTAATTTGAATTGTATACTAATCTCTTATTATTTTCAATTTATTTTTCAGATAATAGAATATTTTGTGAACCTTGTGGAAAATTGTTCAAGACTATAAATTCATTACAACATCATAAACGTTATAATTGTGGCAACAAACGTCCTTTTGTATGTACTTATTGCGAATATCGAAGTAATACAAAAGACTTAATAAGGGTACATATTAAGAAAAAACATACTATAAATATGGTTTGGAATTAACAATTTTAATGCTCTAACTCTAAAATAATATGTGAGTGATTATTATTTAATTATAATTTACTAGAGAGAATATTTTTTTATATTTTATAATACTCAATAATACTCAATCTGTTCATCTGTTTTATTAACAGGTATCATTAGAATATAATATAACATTTATTAATTATAAAGTAGTTGTAAATAAAAGAAATAAAATTTTTGAACATCTGAAGAGGTGAGAATAGAAGGGATATTTCTAGATAGTTATTTGAAAAGACTGCCCAATGGATGATTTTTTGTTGCCTTTGTTATTTGGTGTAAATGTAATTTTTTTGAATATATTTGTTAATTAACTTTTGTGAGATATTTTATAACTCTTTATACCTTATTTTGAAAATAAAAATATTTTTAAACCATATTGTAAACATTATATGTTAGTAAATATAAAATATAATAAAAGTATGTTATCTAAATCAGATTTAATTATGCATAGCCAGATTTATTTATGTAATGTAAATTACATTAAATTAGATGTAAGTCATACAAAAAAAAAGTAATTAATCTCTACTCCATATAATATATGAAATTACATCACAATATTCTTCTTATATACCTCTAGAGTAACATAGGATATAAATTTTATTGATATTTAATCAATAACCGCAGAAATTAATTTTTTAAAGTTTATATATATAATGCTCCGTATTGTTCATTCAAGAGCCTCTCGGAGGGAATTAACAATGATCTAAAAAAATTAATAAATGAACTTAAAAAACAAATAAATCAATTAATTTAAATTAATACTATTAATGAATGTATATATTGTTAATCTATCTATCTATTTATCTATAGTTTTGTACCGTTAATTTTTATAAATTGTCTCAAGTCTCTAAATTTGCATTTTCTCAAATTTCTCTCATTATAATTAAAAATATTCAATAATAAAAATCAAGCAATGAAAATAAAATATCAAAATGAAATGATCAAGAAATATTATACTCTATTTCTCTATTAAAACATAGAAAATACTTAAGAACCATAGGCGGAGGAAATATTAGGAGATATCATTGCGAGTTCAGGCCAAATCGATCAACATTAATTAAGATATTTACACAGAGAGGAATAGTATTAACACACAAAATCTTAATATACAAGATATAGAATTTGAAAATGTAGAAAAATTTAAATACTTAGGTACTGTGATAACAAAACATAATAATATTCGAGATGAGTTTAAAGCGAGATTGCAATCGGGAAACGCCTCCTGTTATCATGCAGTAAAGAGGCTTATCTCACATCAAAATTATGATCAAAGGGAATCAAAATTAAAATATATAAAACAATTATTTTGTCTTTTGTATTATATGGGTGTGAGGCATGGTCTATGACCCTGGGAGATGAGAGTAGATTCAGAGTATTTGAGAATAGGATTCTTCCCAGCATTTATGGGCCAAAGAAAGATGAGGACACCAGGGAATGGCGGAGACTGCATAACAAGGAATTGCATGACTTCAGTGCATCTCCAGGAATAGTTAAGGTTATTAAAGCTAGAAGGCTGCGATAGGCGGGGCACGTGGCTAGACTGGGAGAAAAAAAGATATTGGTGGGGAGATCGATTGGAAAACATCCGCTTGGAAGACCAAGGATGCGTAGGAAAGGACGTAAGAGAGATGGAACAGGGGCTCAGGACACTTGTTGCGGCCAAGAACTTTCGAGTATCATTGAACCACATAGATAGATAGATATAACATAAGAACATAAAAATAAATTAATGTTTTATTTAATACTAGCTGCTCCTCACATCTAGACGGGGGCTCCGCCCCCTGTACCCCCGAGTGATACATGGTATTTGGTTGAAAGTCTGTATGTAAAAGGTTTTCATCCATTTTGTTTCAATCAGTATAAGTAGATAAGACATATATTTGTTTTCTAGGAAAATATATTTTAATTTAATCAACAACAAATTTTCCTAGTATAATAAATAAGATTTATTGACTATTTCATATTATTATTTATATATTTACTAATATATTTTATTTAAGTAGATTTTAATTAATTAAATAATTAATATTCTAAGTTTATGAACATTATTTTTTTTTATAAATTATAATATTAATTAAAATTTATTTTCTTATTTCTGTTTGTTCTTTATTTTACATATATATGTACAAAACACAAAACAATAACACAGACAGACACACAGACATTGCCTTTTATATATATAGATTAAAACCTTCCCTGGGATGCCCACAACAATCCCTGAAAGTTTCACCGTAATCGGACGGGTAGTTTTTGAGTATTTGACAGACACACAGACATTGCCTTTTATATATAGAATATACTGATTGAAACAAAATGGATGAAAACCTTTTACTACTTTCAACAAAATACTATGTACCATAGCCCTATTTTATATTTTATATATTAATATTATATATATATATATTACATTAATAGAGACTTTAATGAGTTATTTAGAAGTTTAATTTTGATGATTAATTTAGAAGATTAATAGAATTTAATACAAATTTGATGATCAATAAATAAATAGTAAATAATTAAGGCAAATAAATATTGATATTAATTTTCTAGTTATTATACCAATTAACTTCATCTGGCCACAGATAGTATTGCGATCACATAAATTTTCGATGTCGAGATTTTGATGTTTTTATACGTTTTGAAGGTTCCTGAATCACTTTCACTAAGGTTGAGAAAAATGTCTGTCTGTCTCTATCTGTGTGTGTGCGTGTGTGTGTGTGTGTATGTATGTAACCAAGATTACGCAAAAACGGTTTGAGTTAGAATGATGAAATTTGGTACATGATCATTATTAAAAATTCTTAGTTTTCTATCAACTTTTGAGAAATGTAGCTCAACCGGAAGAGGGTCATTACTTACAACGTTTTGATTTTTTTTCTTCTAAAGTGACCGTAAAAATAAAGATATATGTTTGATAATTTTTCACATGATTAATAATTGTATAAAACTGCTATATATAGAATTTCAGCTTGATTGAATCGCTCTAAGTACCAGAATTTATTTTTTAACACTGCAAATTTCACGCGCCAACATGTGACGAGGTGCCATCAACAAAGAGCCAAACATGCGCTGGTTTAATAAATATTATCTATTAATTTTAATTTATAATTTATAATTAATTAAATATAATTTAAATATAATATAATATAACTGTTAATTAATCCAATTGAAATTTGCGCGATAGTCGAGTGGAGACACTCCAGCTAATTTTTATAAAACCATTGAAAACATCTTTTCTTTATATATATATATATACAGTAAGACCTCGCTTAACGCGGCGGATACGTTCTATCAGAGTAGAGCGTAATGTGAAACAGGGCTAAACGCCTTAACATGTAAATAATGGGATTAGAGGTAGATAGATAGGAAATTGATAAGGTATTAAATTTAATAATTATGTTTATACAATCTCGCCAGAGATAGTATTGCGATCACGAAAATTTTCGATGTCGAGGTTTTGATGTTTTTATACTTTTTGAAGGTCCCTCAATAATTTGATATTTACAAGGGCTTCAACCAAAAACTATTACGTAGATTCAATTGAACTTTTTCACACATATCCCTTTTTATATCAGCTCTTAAAATATTTAATGATTATGTGACTTAAGTGTAATATCGAGTTCTAAAAAAAAAATTAAATTCTAAGGCTGAAAAAACGAAATTACTTACCGAACAATCAAAATATTCTGATTAGGAATTTTTATATCAGCTCTTAAAATATTTAATGATTATGTGACTTAAGTGAAAAGTAAACGCCAGACATATCTTATCTTATTATACTAGCAAAAATTGTATATATATATATTTGTCTATTTTTTAATTAATTTATTAATTAACCGCTCGAAGAATTTTTTTGAAATTCACACATCCATAATATTTATAAATACAAATTGATCTGTATTGGTTTCAACCTGGAGAAAAAATTATCTTCATTAGTTTTTTCTTAATTTAAATTTATATGACGTCACTAAGTCATCCATATTTGCCTCTTGTCATTCTTTTTTAATTGAAAATGTATTAATATTTTTTTATATTTAAAATATTTTAAAATTTTTTATTTAATTTCGAAGTAAAATCAAAAATATTTATTTTAATAATATAAAAATCTAAAAGTTTTCTTATTTCTCTTGCTAACATTGTAAGTTTATTTATGATATTTTAAAAATAGTTTTTAATCTGTTTTGTCATTTAATTTTTTCTTAATTCTTATACATTTTTATTAGTTAATTTTTTGGTTTTTTTTTATCTATTCCCGTTTAATTTTTATTAAATTATTAATTTATATTTATTAATTCATTGTCCTTTTATTAATTAATTTAATATTTTTTCACTAAAATATTATTTACATTTTTTTAATATTATTTATTATTATTGAGGACCCCAAGTTCCATTCATTTTATTCAGATTGATGCAATGATGTAACCTTTAATAATTGTAATAAATAATTAAAGTATTGTATATCAATATCTTTTAAAGGGTCGAGCGATAGCTCGTTGTTCCAGATACTCCACTATTATGTGCCTAACTAATTACAAAAAAAAAAAATAAAATATAATAAAAATAAACAGACGGGTTTTAAGTTTTATATAAAAAAAATGTAATGTTTTCTTTCTGTTTTTATAAAAAAATAAATTCAAATATATTTTGATATTTCTAAAAATTTCTAAAATTGAAATAAGAAATTTTTGTAAATTTGTTAATTTTACATTCAAAATAAATAATTCCCTCTCTCATTCTCCTCTTAACTCTAAAATTGTAAATTAAAATAAATAATCAACAACTTTATATTTATATATTCAATAAAATGCTTATTTATTCAATTACTTTATAATTATTTAATTGACGAATATAATGTAACACACTATTATTATTTTATTTATTTATGTTTAGTTAATAAAGTTTGAAATTATAATGAAATTTAATCAAATTTGAGATTAATGTTACTTATTTTTAGTCAGTACCACTGAATCCATTCATTTCATTCCAAATATTGACAATTGTAACTTTAGTAAATTTAATTTTGATTTTTTGATAATTAAACCAAAACTTAATTGTTTTTTTTGTTTTTTTTTTTTTTGAAAAATTTGTATTTTTAAATTACACATTACGATAATACTCTAAAATTGAAAAGATTCCCTCCAACCGAACCGAACTCCAAAAATCTAAATTTATCCTTTTTGTATGCTCAGGCAACGCTCCCTCCACATGTTCAAATGTGCTAGGTAGTAGAGTAATTTTATCTACTCTCTGAATAAGATCTTCCAATATACGACTATTCTTCAATTAAAGAAGTATACACAAGATAGTAAAGAAATTTGAATTTTTTTGATTCCATATATATATATATATATTCTAATAAATATTTTTTTTTATTTCCAGGTGGATATCTGAAAATCAATGAATCCGCACATATATGTCACAAATGTGGGAAAAATTTCAAGAACCGTGGCTCATTATACCACCATTCACGCTATCAATGCGGCAAAAATCGACCATTTGCTTGTATATATTGTGATCATCGATGCAATACTAAAGGATTATTGAAAAGCCATATCAATAGTCGACATATTAAAATTCAACCCGATTTTGTATGTCAAATATGTTATCGTGTTTATCGATCGAAACGTTCTTTATTATTGCATTTAACGAAAAAATGCAGTCCACCTTAAAATTAAAATATTATCAAAAACAATGGATAATTTTTATAATTATTTTACATATATTATGAAAATAACCATACATCTTTTTTTTATAAAATAATCTAGATAGAGATTTATTCCAAATATTATAAAAATAATAGACAAGATGTGTGGTTAGTTATTTTCAGGACCAGAGATGATGTGAAAAATGTAAACTTTTAATGATACGAAGAAATCCCTATCTATGTACTTTTGTGCTCGGATGTCAATGTCTCCATCACGTTCTTCTTGATATGTACCTTTAACATCGATTTTCACATGATCTGTTCTGGTGTTATTAATAGTATAATATCAGATTGTGATTATGAAACTATTCTTTTCAGAACAGCAAATGTATACTGATATATATTAGGTTGGCAACTAAGTCATTGCCGTTTTTTTTAAGAAAATCAAAGACAATTTTTTCATGGAACTAAATAACTTTATTCTGTAATGTATTGCTCATTTTGATCAATGACCTTTTGCCATCTTTCAGGCAGCATTTCGATTATTGCTTTGATTAGGTCGTCATCAACTTTAACTGGACGACCAGAGTGTTTTTCATCTTTGAGTGAAAAATCCCCAAAACGAAATTTGGCAAACCAATTTTGTCACTGCCGTTCCTTTAAGGTTTCGTCGCCATAAACAACATTTAACTTTTTATGAGCTTGCGATGCGTTTTTCCCTTTGCGGAAATAAAAAAAGCAAAATATGACGAAAATGTTCCTTTTTGATCTTTCATTTTTCAATGAACGTCAAACGAAAACTACGGAACCGATCAAAAAATTTTTTTTAGTGATTGACAGCTGAATTGCCAACTATCAAATACCAAAATGTGTTTTACATTTGGACTACGTCGGTAAACCTAAAAATTCAACTGAAGTCATCTATGAATGAAATCGGCAATGACCGAGTTGCCAACCCAATATATGTATTATTTGTTTAATAGACATAAATATAAAAATATTATCTACATATAGAAATACATAATTCAAGTTGTAGATTTTGAAAACCTTTATAAGAAAATATAGGAATAGTATTGATATATGATTTTGAAAGTTCCTTTTAATTAACTGTGTTAGAAATTAAATACTCCATTTCCATTATGTTAGGTTAATGTAATTACGACTAATAAGTTCATTTAGTTTTAAGATTATATATAATTATATTCTATTTAATTTGAAAGCTGGCTTATTTGGGAATAGATCTCAAAATCCAATCAAAATAATTTAAAAAAAACTATGATAATTAATATTCCTGTATTTAAAAATTAAGCTATGATTTGTTAAAATCCTATCAGATCTCTTTAGACTAGTCCAGGGGGGGGGGGGAGCAACCTTTTTTATTAAAGTGCTAAACGAAAGTTTAGCTTAGCGGGCCACAGAAAAAAAAAATTATTATTTATTAAAACTTAAACAAATCGCATGTAGACCGTGGCGGGTTGCTCATCCCTGCTTTAGACATTTAAGTAAAGAGAATAAAGTTTGTTCAATGTCTTAAGAAAGACATTTAGTAATTTACAATTATGTATAATTACGTATTTTAAAGAATTTAAAATTTTTAAATATAAAAAATTGATTAAAATTATTCATTAATAATCTAATAAAAATAATTTTATTTTCTTAAAAAAAAAAAAAAAAAAAAAAAAATAAATTTTTATTCTGTGTATTTTATAAATTAAAATTTAAAAACACTTATAAAACTTAATAAGAATAATTTTTATATGTGAATTTGCTCAAAATAAATATACTAATTTAAGTAAATATTATTCTTATTACCTTTTATACATATTTTCAATTCTAACTTTAGTTTACATAATAACATTTGATTCTTTTTATTTTATTTTTGATTAAATAAATAAATAATGTTTGGTATTTCATACTATCTCTCTTACTGTATGAGTAATTTAAAATATATTCATCGGCAGGTACAAAAATATTCTCTCTATACAGATAAACGTACATACTTTACTTTAATCGATTAAAAGACTCAGTTCTATAAACATAAAATTTTGATGAAATAATCCTAATCATTTTTATACATCATATTCTTAAATCTATGTTTCTTTTGAAGTTTAAAAATAAATTATAACTTTTTTTAAATAATAAATAAATTGATTGGTTTTTTTTTACCTTTATTATATATTTATAATCATAAAATTAATTTAATTATTTTTTATTTATTAATAAAAATAAACAATTTTTAATATTATTGATTTTTATTTTATTGTCATTTTGTTATTTTGTTATTTGTAAGTATCTTCACATTCACATCCGAGAGCTGCAAAATTGAGAGTTCTACTATTAAAGGGATACTTTACTTTATTAATACCTCACATATGTATTTGTATAATCCATTTTATGTTAGTAAAATAAATTTACAACGTTTCAACTGCTTATTCTACAGTCGTTATCAAGTACCGTACGCTTGCTAAGACTCAAGCAGACTGCTACTACTATTATATGATAAAAAACAAACAAACAATACCTCCCTTACTATCGTCGGTCGGTAAAAACAACCGAATAAGAGATTTTTGAATTTCTTTACGTTTTAAGGTTTCAAGAACAATGATATCCACTACGTTTATCTCATTACTTATACTCCTCTAGTTTCTATAGCAAAATTTGAATTAAGCTTAATCTTTTTTTATTAAACTATTTAAAAAATAAATTTATTTTTAAAGAATCTTCCTTTTTTTAAATTTTAACTAATATTTAAGTAATTTATTTAATGAATTTTGTAGATTAATTACGACGATAATAATAATTAATTTAAAAAAGAAATAAATACTTAATAATTTAATCAAAAATTATTAATATCAAAAATAATAATAGTCTTTGTAATTCAGAATGCTTGAAAAATTGTGTGTGTGTGTGTGTGTATAATATATATACACATATTGAGGATGTCCCCCAAAAAAATATAGATATTTTAAAAAAGATCGATTACGGATTAAAAATACAAATGAATGAAAGAGAGATGTTAAAATGGATGCTCATTTTGATCCAAACTTTAAGAATTTATAACTCAAATCATAATGATGGTCGCGAGGATCTTCATCTTGAAGAAAATATACGATGTTCTTAGCCCTAAATCTGCTCACGCATAACAGTGTATACATTTTCAGGGTCACAATTGTATATCATTTAATTGATCATATTGATAATTGATTGAAGTGAATTTTTGTGAAATTTAGATTATATATTAGCTCTTTTTATATATAAATTTAAAATTAAACATTTTATAAAAATTAGATATATATTTTGGGATGTTTTTTAATCGTAGACATCTTCTCTAAAAATGACTCTTTCCTCTAATCTAAATTGTATTTTTCTTAAAATACATATTATAATCCTAATAAATTTTTTTCAGACATTTTTTCTGAATCTGATGACAATCGAAGTGGAAGTGAAAGTGCCGTTCAGCAATTTTCTTCTGAGATGGACTCCGCCTCTCCAAATTTTTCCATGCTAAAACCAAATAAAATCTATTCGAA
Source organism: Labia minor (assembly GCA_963082975.1). Taxonomy (NCBI): domain Eukaryota; kingdom Metazoa; phylum Arthropoda; class Insecta; order Dermaptera; family Spongiphoridae; genus Labia; species Labia minor. Next base: position 67,975,221 of record OY720349.1, on the reverse strand, counting down.
AACTCTTTTTGACAAACGATGTATACCATGTAATGCTGCTTTTGAAACAGAAGAAGACTTTAAATGTCATATCATTTCACAATATCACAAGTCCAAAGATTCTTTAAATGTATTTAAATGCCCGAAATGTACTCGATCTTATCAGTATAAAAACACAATGATGTTTCATTTAAGATACGAGTGTGGTGTTGATCCCCAATTTCGATGTCCTTATTGTCCTAAAAGATCTAAACAGAAAGGTAATTTATTTGATCATATCAAAAGACGACATGGAATTGATCCTAAAATAGACTCAAATGATAATAGAAATATTGAAATAGATAACTCTTTTCAACTAGATCAATCACATTCAAATGAGTTTTAAATCATCGATTTGATTTAACTAAATATTTTTTTGTTTTTATAATTTCTTTATTTTACTTCATTTTATAATTACTTAGTTAACCCTTTGGGTACTGAATTATTCAAAGAGTATCATGCATCTGAAACGTATTTAATTTGTTGCTATCTGAATGATGTATGATAATGCAATATTTTGTATGTAACAAATTGTTTATTTCAATTTAATACATAGTTTAAATAAGATATAAGTTTATAATAATTACAGAATAATAATGATAAATAAAACAAACAAAAATAATAACAAATAGTTTTCAACTTTCAACTAAATATATCAAAAAGAAAATTACTAATAATTTTGCAAAGTGTGATATTTTTCGAAACATGTTGGTAAATGCAGAGGTACTTGGCATTGTTTGCACTGCCAGGTAGTTTCACTTCTAATTTTGTTTTTATAACAAACTCGGCATCTTTTTGTAGGGTGTTGTTTGGACTCTGTTGGCGTTATTTGAAATGACGAGTCGGACTCGTCAAATGTTATTACGCCAAAATTTGCGCATGACGAGCGTGAGCCGTCAAATGTACCCAAAGGGTTAATCAAAAATATTTGTGGTCAACTACTGGTACACATTTAACCTAGTAGTAGATAATATTCAGATATTCTCTCTATAATAATAATAGATCTTATTTATATTCTCTTATATAATTATAAACATATGTAAAATAAATACTTATTTAATTTTAAATTTAGTTATAATAATTCCAGTAGTATTTTATAGTTTAGGAATAAATGAATTTCAAAGATTCTTAATGCTATCTAGTTTTGCTTAGTAACTAGCAAATTGTAAAATTCTAGGCTCTATAACAATAATTTATTAATTATTATAATATAAATAAAATTTTATACCAGAAATTTTCTCATTTTTTTCTATTTATTTTATAAAATGAGTAAAAGAAATATGACATAAAATAAAATATATATATATATATATATTATGAAAATACTATATAAGAGTATTATTATATTAAATTATTATTAAATTAAATTTCTAATTATTTTATGCATGATTATCTTTATTTTTAGTTTTTATCTCATAATTTTGTAAATTATCAACATTTTATTAAAGTAATGTAAATAAATAATATTGTAAAACAAAAACAGAAATATGCAATAGTTTATCAGAGCTAGCCTAAAAATTAATCAATTTATTAAATTTTATAATTTTATTTAGGCCTTTTATCAACTTTTATCTGTGATCATTATTTTATTTGAAGTGTTCCTATGTTTCTATTATTATATTTTTAATATTCAACATTCTTGTCAAACTCTGAATTTTTTATTATAAGTTCATATAAAAATTTAAGTATTGTTTTATTTGTTAAATATATTTGTAAATAATCACTTTTTTTTTTTTTTTTTTTTTTTTTTTTTCGTTATTTCTGGAGAATCAATGAAAATCATGTATTTGTCATATTAAGTTAGATTGATTTATTTTTTAATTAATTTAAAATGAAGTAGTTCTAGAACTGTCTAATAGTTTTTTACTGATTTAAAAAATTAAGTTCAATATTTCAATCCTTGAGTTAATCCTTATAAGAATGAAAAAGAACCTTTTATCAAGCCCTTTATCAGTGTAAGAGAGAGAGAGAGAGAGAGTTGTTAGTGTTTTACTACAACTACAGCATGATATTTTAAGATTTTCAATGATTTTCAATCATTTTAAAATAGCAATTGTGTTTGTAGTGATGTATATGATGATATTATTAAAATAAATAATAAATTATTTATCTAACTATTGATTTTCTTTTAATTCACTTGAAATTCAAATAAAAAATGTTTATAATTATAATTTTTTATTTAAATGTATATCTATATATGTTTATTTCAAAACATATGGATTTTATTCGAATTACTTGAAGATCCACACGCATCTGCTACTTAAGAGACTAAGAATTCTACAATATTTAATTGTATTTTTTCTTATTTAATATATTTTTATCATTCAATTTTTCTTTAATAATAATTGTTTACAGACACCCTTATATATTTTGAAAATTTTGAAATGTGTTCATTAATTTACTTCTTAAATTCAAATGTTATGTTTGTTTTGTTTTTTTTTATTTGTGTCGTAGTTTACGATCTGCCTAGTCTTCAATGGATTGGATTTAATTTTGAAAATTCCACTCATGCGTGCCCACAATGTCCACGAAAATACAAACATCGTCATAATTTATTACGGCATATGCGTGAGGAATGTGGTGCAAAACAAAACTTCGGATGTGAAATTTGTAGAAGGAGATTCAATCGAAAAGATCATTTAAATAGACATCGTTTATTTGTACATAATATTAAATAATTTTTATAAAATTAAATATTATTTTCTATGTTATAAATATTATTTATTTGTTTAATAAACAATAGTATGAATATAATAATATATAAATTTATATTAAAATACTTGTATGATCTATTTTTTGGAAAAAGAATTATAAATTGTATATATTATTATTATTATTATTATTACAAATGAACTCTACTCCTTGCTTGTTTAAATTAATTTTTTTAATCTCTTTGATGAGGTTTTGCAGCTTAATAATATATTTAATATTTATTTGTCATTTTGTATTAAATCTGTTTTCTACCTTAACTGAAAATAACTATCAAATATCTATTCAATAAATTTACAAATTTATTAAAAATGATATTTAAATAAAAAATAATTAAAAAATCTTTTCATTTAAATTGTTAACATTCATTTAAATATGTATTGTAAAATTTAATTTTAGGGCAAATTTTCAATCGTTAAAATCTTAGAAAAAAAAACATATTAAATCGTTATGTATAATTGCTATTCAGATTTATTAAAAAGTTATTTGATAAGAGGATCTAAAAGCTAATAACCCTAGTTACTAAGTGTTTAGAGATATTAATGGTAAGAACCTAGAAAAGTAACAAAATGTCCTTGTTTACGTTTCTGATCAAATTTATATTTTTTTACTCTCTATTATATTATTGATTAAAAAAATAATCCTAAATAAATATCAGTTAACAGTAGAAGATTTATTTTTATAAAAAAATTTTTCGTCCAAAATAAATAAACGTTAGCGAGAGGAATGAAACGCGAAGGGAGACTCTTTCTATTAATTAATTATTAAAACAATAAAGAAGTATTAGTTTACCAGTAATCCTTTAAACTTTAAACATTTCTTATAAATAAATAAAGGTTTTTAGTATAATTTATAATTGACTTTTTTAAAATAATTACCAAAAATTGATTAAAATATAACTTATTAATTTCAGTATTTCATTTTGTGATAAAAGTAAATTACAATATTTCTCCTCGATCTATTAATATTTTTGATTTTTTTGTAAATTAATTTATCTATCTATCTATCTATGTATATTGTATATACCTATATATATATATATATATATAGATATTGGTAGATATATTATATAAAAACAAATATATTTTAGTATGGCCTCATGACTCATAAATCACATATATTCATTAAATGCTTATTTCAATGATTAAAATGATTAAATGATTAAAATGGTAAAAAGGTAATTATATGGATCACTATATTAACAGATACTATATATATATATATATATATATATATCATCAGAAAAAATATATTTATTTAGATATTCCTCATGGGAAGGGGAAGTGTAAAATTAATATATTATAAATTGTTGTACATCTCTCATCCACAGATAATTCCGCTCTGATACCCAATTGATATAATTATGTGCTTTTTACATATATATATATATATATATATAATCCAATTAAGGACGAAGAATCCAACTTTTATCAAACAGTTTATTAATTTATACAAAGTAAAAACTTGATAATTTAATATAATAATTTTCCTAAATATTTGCGAAGCCTGACTAAAATAAGCTTAGACCCCATAATGACCACTAAAATCTATAATCTTACCTGAATATGGTGCAAAAAATTACAATCCGTTTCAAGTGATTAGTTTATTTATTTTCAACAATTATTTTCTAAAATAATTCATTCACAGGAGAATAATATGAATTTTGGGAAGTATTTCAATATTTTCGTTTGTGTGATTAGCGTTAACAGACAATGTTGCCTTCACTGCATGGTAATTGGAATTATAATAACTTGCACCTCGTTTTTTTTTTTTTTTATTTAATTATTATTTATTTGATGGAAATTAAAAGATGGAAATTTCTCAAATTAGTTTCTCCATTTGCACGACATATTCTAACCATCTCACCACATTCCCTTTCTTAAAACTCTCTCCCATAAAAACGTCCCAAATTCCCGAATCCTTTACCTTTTTCAACATTTCATTTGTTTTGGTCTTTAGGTTTATATCTGCCCCTCGAGTCCTTAATGGCTGCAGCAGGCCATCAACATCGACATCCCTGTCCACAATGTGGAAGAACTTATAAACAACGGAAACATTTGAATCGGCATTTAAAAAATGAATGCGGGATCTATCCCCGATTTCAATGTCCCTTTTGTCCCATACGTATTGCTAGAAGGGATAATCTCAATGCTCATGTCCGACACAAACATCGAGAAATCTTCTTGAAAACGGAATCAACGAATATAACAAATATTTCAGAAATCTATCAGTTATGATATCTCTATCATCTTCAAAATAAATATTATTTAACGTTTTCGTTTTGTATGAGGTCAAATTTAATAATTTATTGATACAATTATGTATATTTCTTTAATATATTTATATAAATATAACACTGCTTGTTTTATATGTATAAAAGAGAGAAAATAAGATTCAATAATAAAATTATTATAATCTTTAGCTAAAACTAATTAAATTTTCGGAATAATCTAGTAAAAAAATTTAATAAAATTAAAATTATTTTAACGACCGGAAGCGTAAAGTTTATCTTATGATAATAAAAGTACGATATTTTTAAATTTTTGCAAGTAATTGGAAAAGAGAGTAATATGGGAATCCACCATCTCTCTATAATTAAAGAATTATAATAATTAATTTTATTAATAGTATTTTTTATTGAGATCTCGGACAACTGTAGCTTTATGACTTTTATGATTTTTTATTTAATTAAAATAAATGAAGGGGGTCCTATACAATGCAATATTTTCTGCCATTAAATATCAAAAATAGCATTGTAAATTTTTTTTAAATCCAACTATTATTATTAATATTATTATTACAATTTCCTGAAGCACTTTTTTAATTAGGAATTAGTCCTCATTGTCTAATCTAATCTAATGATACTAGAATATTGGCATTTAATTTGATATTTCAATTGATAAATTCTTTAGAAAAATTATTTTATTAAATCAAATTATAATATAATTAAATATTCAATAAATTTATTAATTATATAAAGATATTAGGTATTAAAAAAATATAATTTTATTATTATTATTTTAATAAAATTATATTTTAAAATATCATTTAAATGTTGATAACTATAAATACGTTTTGAATATCTAATTAATAAAGAATACTTAAAAATACATATCATTGAAAAGTGAGAAAAATAAAAACGCAATCTTCCAAAATATATGAATGTTAAGAGAAAATCAAAAGAGGCTGTATTATTTATGTATTATAATCATATACCTTTAATCGAATTTATATTTATACCTTTTAGATCTAAATCTATTATTTACAAAAAAATCTTTATATATTCTTTATTCAAATAAATTAGTTAATTCAAAGATATATTGAACATATACTCCAATAAATATATGATTTATATATATATCTTATTCTCATGCTCTAGTACAGCGGTTGCCAAAGTGGTGGGTGGTCCGCAAGAAAATTTCGCTGGTGGAATATACTTACTTACTTACTCATCATGTTAAGTTAAGTTATGTTTTAAGATGCATTACAACATGATTCAATTCATAACAATACGTGATAATAGTTTCATTTTATTAACTAGGTACATTTTATGTGTTCTTTGATCACAATTTTTATTTATAAATATAAATATATTTAACACTCTTAAAAAATCCTATTAGTGGTCCGCGGGATTTAAATTATGAATTAACTGGTCTGTGAGGTCAAAAAGTTTGGCGACCGCTGCTCTAGTTTGTAACATTTAATATATAATATCTATGTTTTAAAATACATACAAACATATAAATTATTTTTTTTTTTTTTTTTTTTTTAATAAAATAATTTCATATGATTTATTTTTTATTTCTATTTAATTATAATATAAACTAAATCTCTTGATGAACAAATAAATAAATAATGCTTATAAAGACAGGGTATATTTCTATGATGATTCTCTTTTTTTTTTAATACATAATATAAATAATCATTAAATAGAAATATGTAGATCATAGATCTTTTTATTAAATAAATAACATTTTTAAACAGTGCAAATATTAAAGACTGCATATTTATCTTTAATAATATCACACAATCCAATTAAATACATATTCTTAATTATCTAAAAGATTTTATAATACCAAAAAGAAAAAAAAAAAACACTATTTTTCTGGAAAAATTCAAATAAAAATAATGGAATCTTAATCTATTTTTTCTTTTTATAAAATATTTAGCAAACATTAATGTGAATTAACGAAAAAAATCATTTTTTAATATAACCAGAAATTCAGAAATAAAGTATAAAATATAAATTCATAAATGTTAAAATAACTTATTAACCAATACGTAGATATTAAAAAAAAAATTAAATAATATTTATTTATTAAAGTATTTTTTTCATTGTCAACGTATACTCTAATCATTTACATATATTTATACCAAAGTTATATCATATTATTTTTTCTTTTAAATTAAGAATTTATTTAATGTAATTATGTAGATGATATTATAATTTATATATATTATAATGTATTTAAATTGTTTGTGTAGTATATATAATAAAACATATTTACATATATTATGTTAATAATTATTTGTGTTAATTAATTGAATAAATTCACAAATTGATGATACTACTATTTTTTTTCTCTGATTCATAACATTTAATCTAATCTAAATTTGTTACACAGAAAATGTACATAAATAGCCACATAATTTTATATTTATTTAATATATTAAAAATTATATCATATCATTGGGATTGCATTTGTACTTTTTTTGAGGCTCCATATTCTTATATAAAATAAAATTTAATTTCTAAAATTGATTTTTTAATTTATTAATTATTAATATGAATTTTTTATTTATAAATTTTAAGACTGTGGCCTCAAAAACCTTAGAGGGTGCAGCTTATTTTAATGACTGATATGCCTTATCGTTAATATACTTTTCAATATATGCTCATAATTATGTATTTACCTTAAAAAATAGAAAAAAAAAATCAATATTATATTCAAAGAAAAGAAAATAATAATAAATTATTATATTTACAAACTTAATCTCTTCTATTATTTACTAATTAATAAATTTTATAAATTAAATAATCATATATTCGTTGTTTTAATAATAATAATATATGTTATTCTATTTTTTAAAATAGGAATTTGGGAATTTATTAGTCAAATTATTATTATTATTATTATTGAAGATCTTAAAATGAACCATTATTTATTATATATAAACAAAATAATTATAGACTTAATATATAATTTTCTTTTTTTTTTTTAAAGTACATAAGTATATTCATTCATGTATAGGTATTCACTTTACATTTTATTTAAAAATCAATTTACCAAGTTGTAGAACATATGATTATTATTTTTTGTTACAAGCAATTATGAATATAAAGCAAGATAATTTGTACGATTATTTTTTAAAATGCGTGGATCTATTATGCACAAAATCAATACCAGTTTCTCGAAGTCAAGGGGAGAATATAATTAATTGTTAAAACTGAAAAAACAACATTAATGGTTAATAGATAATTAAATAAGGAAAATTTAATTTAACCCCACGGAGAGATGACCTGTATATTCTATAACTTCTACTAGGAAGACATCATAAATTTATTATAACACAAATTTATTTTTTTTTTTTTTTTTTACTTATCTTTAAATGCTTTTTATAAAATATATTAATTTATATTATATTATTATATACATATATGTATATATATATATATTATCTTTCAGAAAATTAAATATTGTGAATACATGTTTTTATTTTAAGAAGTTATCCAATGTATTCTAATCATTTTTCTTATTTTTTATTATTTAGATGAAATACCGGACCAACTCCCAGTTCTAGAGCAGATTCAACAACCGGAACTAGAGTTGATGGAGGAGCCAGATCTACAATTAATAGAACATTCCGATTTACAATTAATTCAACAACCAGTTCTAGATTTAATTCAAGACTCAGATCTAGATTTAATTCAAGATACTGAACAACAAATGATTCAGGATTCTGATCAAGATTTTAAAGACGAAGATCTTGTTAAAAACCTAAATACAGATTTAGATAAAAACCTAAATGCAGATCTGGATCAAAATCTGAGTGTGGATCTGGATCAAAATCTGAGTGTGGATCTGGATCAAAATCTGAGTGTGGATCTGGATCAAAATCTGAGTGTGGATCTAGATAAAAACCTGAGTGTGGATCTGGATCAAAATCTGAGTGTGGATCTGGATCAAAACCTGAGTATAGATCCGGATCAACACTTTAACACAAATCTGTATCAAACCTTGGTTCAAGAGTTGAATCAAAAACAAGAAGAAAAATCAAATGAACAGCCTCCCCAACAAAAACAATTAAATTCAACGACACATTCTCGTCACGCCTGTCATCGTTGCCCACGTACTTATAAACTTTTTAAACATTTGAAACGTCATCTTCGTGAAGAATGTATAAGTGAACCAAATTTCCAATGTTCTATCTGTTTGAAAAAATTTTTTCGAAAAGACATATTAAAAGTTCATATTTTGAGTCATAAAAATATGTAATTTTCAATTATACGAATATATATATATTAGATGTAAAATCATTTCTAAGAATTTACATTGATGTTTTTTAGATTCTTTCTTATGAGTCTCAAAACACACCATTCTACAATCTTCAGTGTTACCAAATAATTTGCTAAATTAGTATTATTCAGTTTCTTCTTTTTTTAGTCATGTCAATCGATAAGTATATCTTATTTCTTCTAAATGGAATGTCTTTAAAATGTGGTATGTGTTAAATGTGCCTGTTCTATAATAATCTCAACAGAAAACATCGGAATTAATGTTATGTAACTTTCTTGTCAGAATTTCATTGTTTGATGTCTCCATGGAATATGTTTCCTCTATTTATAGTTATACTTTCTATATAGAAAATTATATGTTGTTGGATGTTAAACTATTAAAAAAAAAAATAAAAAAAAAATATAAATTTTAAATATATATGTATATATATATTATATGTTATTATCCCTATATATATATATATATATATTGATATATTAATAATTAAATTAATACAATTTGTCATATATTTTGATTGACTTGAAAATTTAAGATTTGTGTTGGCAGAACAGGTTCGCTGATCTATCTAAGAATCTAAGTCTTTGATCATTATTGAATTTATAAAATATTTGAATTGAATCTTACTATAAAATTATTCATTCATAATATTATAGACAAACATATTTTATATATATTGATGTTATGATATATCATCAAATATGTTATTTGTAAAAAAAAAAAAAAAAACACATAAAATCTTTATTGTCAATATTCAATATTCAATATCCATATATGCTAATATTTTGTGAAATTAACCAACAACCCTGTTCTAAAAGTAATGAATGCTTGTTCCACCTTTCCATTAGAAATGATCATAAATGCCTAGGATGGATATATAGTAACTTAATAATAGTAGTTCACTCTTTTAAAATAATAGTTATTGCAAATCAATCAATCAATCAAGTTTTGTTATTTATATTTATTTATTCATTGTAAAAAATAAGGAACCAATCACATCATAAATATATTATATATGCAGAGACATATCAATTCAAAAATATTTTAAATTTTAAAAATATTTTTCTTGTGTTGAGTTTTTCTAAAGAATAAATTAATATATTCACAAAGATTTAATTTTTTGTAAGATGTATTTTAATTATATAATCAATTATTCAATAATATTTTACATATTACAGCATTATTACGGTTCTCTCCATTTGTATTTATTTAGAAATTAATTGAAAATTTAATTCTATTTCAAATATAAATAGTTTTATTTTTTGGCTAATATAGTTTAACTAATATAAATCAATTTAATAATAAACTATTTTTTACTTATTACAGAAATAAAAATAAATCACAAATAAACTTTACAGATTATTTTCACTTTTCATACTCATTTATGATTTTATGATACATATAATATATATGATATAAAAATATAAAAAAACACAAATACTTATATTTTGATTGTAAAAATATTCAATCTTAATTGTCTAAAGAAAGAGGAATTGAAAAAGTGGAATGAATATTTTCTGTGATTAAAAATATTTATTAATACATCCTGTTTTTAATTTTATTTTAATTTATTACTATAAATATATTAATATATAAATGAAATTTCTTTTGTTGAACATTTTCATATAAATACACGTACGTTATCATCATATCTTATGATTTGTAATTAAAATTATAAATTAATTTATAAATGTTCTTCAATATATCTTATTTCATTAATAAATGTACATTGTTATTATATAAAATCTACATATTTTTTTTTACCAAAATATTGTCTAGCTCAGATTTCATCTCCCTATTCCTCTATTAGATCAAAATACTCCTCCTTCTTTCATTTTTTGGGAATACACTAATTATATTTTTTTTTTTTTTTTGAATTTTTTTCTTTATTTATGTTGCAGTACACGGAAAACTACGTTTTCAATGTCCCCAATGCTATCGCTCTTATCAACATAAGGCCCATTTGCATCGTCATATTAGATGGGAATGCGGAGTAGAGCCTCAATTTGCATGTTTTGTCTGTCAACGAAGATTTCATCAAAAAGGCAATTTAAATAAACACTGCCGATTTGTACATAAAATTACTTAATATATTATAAAAGAGAATAATATATTTAAATATTTAAAATATCTTCACCTGCTTTTGATTAAATGCTGGCGACATACTATAAGGAAAAATAACTTATTATTTCATAATTTTTTTTTTTTTATAATTCTTTTTTTATTATTATTATTATTATGAAGGGTCAAAAAAAAAAAAAAAAAAAAAAAAAAAAAAAAAAAAAAAACAAGAAATTTTTTCCGATAAGTCAATTTTTCAACATTTGATATGTTTTGATCCCCCCTTTGATTGCTTTACAATTAAAGTTTCTTCAAAAATTATTAAGTTCCTTTCAAGATGCCAAATAATTAAGTTAAGTGATTGAAAATTTAAAAAGGTTTAAATACTTAATATAAATAATTTAAAAAATGATCTATCCACAATTTCAAGGAATTATGATTATATAAATTTTTATTTAAGAGTATAATCAGATTTTAATTTTCTAGTCTTGTATCCTTAATGCAATTTGTGGATAGATGAGCCTAATTTTAAAATCAAGTTATTAATAGAATTAATGAATATAATCCGACCAAAGCAATTAAAATCAATATTGACAAATTTGTCTGATAAATAGAATTTACTTTAAAACTTTATATTTGTGATTTCTTATAAATTTGTATTGTATATTTTTATTATCTTTAAATAAAGATTTTTATATCATTGTTTAAATATTTTTATTATTATACATATGTATTTCAGAATTGAGATATTTCATTACTCTTTCCATACAAACATAAAACTACCCTCCCTAAAACCAAAATCTGTCCATATTTCAACAAATAAATTTGTTAATTTCCTTTCATTATTTAATATTGAAATATTTTCATGGATTGATACTATTTAATTAACAATGATTCGATATTGTAATTAATCAAATAAATAGTGAATAGTACTAACCTTTCATTCCAGTCCTTATATTTTCAGTCAAAGCTATTAGATTCATCAATTCAAATTGTAACTACATATTTATTCCATACTACTTAAAATGTTGATACCTCCAGAATAATAATTTCATAAAATTAAAAAATTAAAAAATGTGTATAAACTTTATTTTTTGATCAAATGGATAATCAATAATACTAATCTGCGATTGCCTCTGTCCGTCCGTCTGTTGTCTCTTAAGGCGCATCCTATGTACGTTTAAACGTTATTTTCTTCAGGTATTGTAAAAGAGCAGCATATTCATTCTTTTTTTGTTCATCTTTTACTATCATAGATAAAAACGTTTATATGATTTATTATGATTTTATTACACCCTCTTTATATAATAATGACTCTTTATTTATATTATCTACATTTTTATTATTTAAATTACAACTCCAAATACAAATTTTAATATTTAAATAATACATTGTGTAATAATATAAAGTGTGTAACCTGTAAGAAAAGTTTATTCAACAATGTTAATATTTTAAAATTTTTTTTAAAAATTTGGATTTATTGGTTAAAAAAATATTTAAAAAAACATTAAAATAAAAAATATTTTTTTTTTATTTAATCATTTAAAATTTAGCAAAAGGTTGTAGAGGATATTGTATGTATTTAATATCATTAAATGGTGACTTTTTAAATTAATTTTTAAGTTTTTAATAATTTTAAAATATGGATGATTATTTTTTTTTTTTTTTTAGTATATAAAAATTCCCTTCCCCCCATCATTAAAATCTAAAGTAGTTTTCTTTTCTAGTATTTGCCTAAATAGAGAAATAAAACTTTTAACTATTCTCAGTTTTTTACATTTACTGGGGCTCTAAAATTCCATTGAAAATAAAAAATTGGGAGTTGATGGGTAAATGCAAATAAATTGTTGTATTTCTATTTTCTAAACTGAATATTTTTCTTTTCTATAATTTTGTTTATTATTAATTCAAATCTTTTTATTTTTTCTTACTTATAATTAGAATTAATTCTTCTTTATTCTATTTTCCATTCTTTTTCATTCTTTTAAATCTAAAATTTAATCCATTTTTTTTGTTTTTGTCTATTTTAATTTAATTTTTCTTCCGACTACTTTATATATTAATTAATAATAACAAAGTTAATGTAAATATAATGAATATAATGAATGTTTAATGAATTTCGTAGATTCTCAATGGCATAATTATCAATTAACAAGAAATGAGACAGAGACAGAACAACGACATCCTTGTCCACGCTGTACCCATGTGTACAAACATCGATACAATTTACTCCGTCATCTTCGTGAAGAATGTGGAAAAGAAGGAAAATTCCCATGCTTCATTTGTTTGAGAAAATTCTCACGAAAATATCATATGGAAAGGCATGTTATAAGAGTCCATAAAATGCGGAGATTTTGATCTTGAAATAACATAATAAAATTATATTAATTGTTTTTTTGTCCGTAGTGAGGGATGATGATAGGGAAGTATATATGTATGTATATAATATAATAGAATATAGGATGAGGGGGGCAACTCTCAACTTGCTGATTTTGAGATTTAATAAAACAAAAAATTGGTTATTGTTATTGATTTATTTCTTTAGATACTTATTCTTCAACTTTGAAAATTTTATTTTCAAGTTCAGTTGAGAAAAATTAAAATTATTAGAAAAAAATTGAATTTAGATAGGAAATATTAACTTTTTTATTGGAAACAATAAATAAATATTATGGACGCTGGGATATTACTTCTTTAAACTATAAAACTATACTAACATTGAAAAAAAAATATTTTTAAATTTTCAGTTTTTTATCATAAACAGTTTTGATTTTTTTAAGTTTATTTGAGAAAAGTAGTTATTATACATTATTTAATTTAAATAGAAAGTTGATTTTTTATTAATATATTTTAGTATTTATATATTTATTTTTTTGATTTAAAAAATAAATGGTAATTTTGTTCTCGCCAAAATTAATATAAAAGATTTTAAATTGAAGTGATATGAATGTTAAAATATGATTAGGGGTAACTTTAAAAAAATCATGAGTCTATGTCATAATAAATAAATAACATTGTTACATTTTGTAAATTATTTATAATTTTAATAAAATATATTTTAATATATAATTCATATTATTTTCATTAAGTATTTAAATTTAATCTTATTCATATGGATATACTCGTACATATTATTCAAGTAATTAATTATAATTTGTTAATTTTTAATCAATTTAATTAAAATGGATTTTAAGTCATTGAACTTATTAGGAAGAGAAAGATTATATTGTAAATAAAGATTTAAAATGGCAAGGGGGAATACCTGGAGGATTGCAATTAAAAAAATAAGAAGAGTATATATTATATAAGAAGATAACGTTAATAGTTTGGTATTTTATTGATTAAGTGTGTTTATATAAAAAAGAGGTAAGAATCTAGAAATTTATATTTATATTTAAATATGTATCTACAATAATAACTAAAATAGGATTTGTTACAATTTGTATTGTAGTGAGGTGCTATGTTTTGTTGATCTATAATTATTTTTTTTTTCTTTTTTTGTACTACTTATAAAATACCTATCAGGTTTATTGATATCTAAGATTTTTTTTATTTATATTTATTAGATTTGTAAAATTTTAATCTAACTGATTTAAGTATATATATTTATCTATCTAGGGGTAAATTTAAAACTTAAAATCATTAATAGTTGTAAATTTTTTTTAAACATTGACTCAGATTTGTTTTTTTTTCTTAATTTCTATTTAAATTGTTCTTAATCAAAAATCCAAAGTAATAAGTATGATTTTTACCCAAAACAACTCAAAATTCAATTAGATTAAATATCGTTTCTTATTTTCTTCTTATATTCATTAGTAAATTTTAAAAATTTATGTATTCATTTATTTTTTATTTTATTTTATTGTTTTAAAATCATTTGTTACAATTTTCACATTATTTTTACTAGTATTTTTTATGCAATAAATATTAATAATGCATTTTCGCTATATTTTTATTAATAATCTGTTTTAATTGTTTCAGGACCAATGCGCTTTGAATGTCCTCAATGTTCACGATCATATAAAAATAAATCCCACTGGTATCGGCATATTCGTTGGGAATGCGGTATTGAACCTCAGTTTTCTTGTTTCATCTGTCAACGAAGATTTCATCAAAAGAGCAATTTGAATACACATTGTCGAATTGTACATAGAATTACTTTAATTCCCTCCTAACTTCTATAATACAAGTCTAAAAATTCAAATTTGCTATATTGATTGGTGTTTTTTGAGAATTTTAAATATTGTATATAAGATCTTTGGTTGAAAATTATTTATTAACTAGAAAATAAATCCATCTTTTCACGAGTGATTTTAGGATATAATTATGAAAAGGAATATTACTTACTTAAAAAAATCTTTTTGAATTATTCATAATAAAAGTTAAATTTCAACAATATTTAACACTGTTTTCCATTCTTTCTAAATTATATATAAATTCTGTATATAAATTTATACTTAATGTCCATAATTACAATTTTAAAATTAATCATTTATATTTTTTTTTTGTTATTAAATTATATTGTAAATTTTTATTTATTAATAGTGTTATATATTTAAAAATATCGATTTCATTCAATTAATTAAAAATTCCATAACTAGTGCAAGGGTTATGTAAAACTTAATTCGTATATTTGTTTGATGATAAATTTTTATCTAACTATAAGAATGATTGAATATACATACATAGTACTGTGCAAAAAAAATGTACAGAATTAAATTATCTGTAAATAATATTTAGTGAATAAATTATTGTTTACTTTCATGAATATATATATATAGAATATAAAACAACAAATTGAATCTAATCAATCTAATTACTCATATTGAAGTGATACAAAAAATGAAAAACAAAAATTATGAATATTTTTGTGACAAAATTTTTATTGAAATTTAATTTAATTTTATATTTTTAATTTTTCAAAATTAAATTTAAGCTTTATTTTAATATTTTAAGAATTAGAAGAAAAAAAAACAATTTTATTAATTAAAATAATTATCAGATTAATTAATATATTTGCTAAAAAGTACTTAAATTGGTTTTGAGATTTAATTTTGTTTTGAATTTATAAAACTATTTTCGTTCTTTTTTTTACTAGTATTGCGATCACGAAAATTTTCGATGTTGAGATTTTGATGTTTTTATACGTTTTGAAGGTTCCTGAATCATTTTCACTAAGGTTGAGAAAAATGTCTGTGTGTATGTGTGTGTGTGTATGTATGTAACCAAGATTACGCAAAAACGGTTTGAGCTAGAATGATGAAATTTGGTACATGATCATTATTCAAAATTCTTAGTTTTCTATCAACTTTTGAGAAATGTAGTTCAACCGGAAGAGGGTCATTACTTACAACGTTTTGATTTTTTTCCTCTAAAGTGACCGTAAAAATAAAGATATATGTTTGATAATTTTTCACATGATTAATAATTGTATAAAACTGCTATATATAGAATTTCAGCTTGATTGAATAGCTGAAATTACCAGAATTAATTTTTTAACACTGCAAATCTCACGCGCCAACATGTGACGAGGTGGCATCAACAAAAAGCCAAACATGCGCTGGTTAAATATTTATTATTTATAATTTATAATTAATTAAATTTAATTTAAATATAATATAACTGTTAATTAATTCAATTCAAATTGCGAGATAGTCGAGTGGAGACACTCCAGCTAATTTTATTTTAAAATACCTACAAATTGTTTTATTTAATTATTATCAATACTTATGGAAACTTATTTTTATGGGTATGTAAATAAAAATACTTTTAAAATACATATATTATTTTAGTTATTTTCATAACCTAACCCCAATATATAAATTATTTTATTTTTGCTTATTTTATTTTACATTTTTTTTAATTTTTTTGTATATTGATACAAGAATCTTCAAAATTAATAATTTTATAATTTCAACAATTTTTCATTTAATATATATGGAGAGGTTTTTTTTATATTTAACTTCCATCTTCCATTTCCTATTCAAATTCTATTCATGCAATTTTTATATATGTATATTTTCAATTCTTTTACTTACCAGTGTTTTCCATTCTATTATTTATTATTTCCTATCATTTGCTTATTACCTAATTATTTTTTTTTTTATTTATTTTATTAGTTCGTCGATCTAATGCAGAAAATATACGGCATTCAGGAGCAAATTTCGTTATTCTATGCATTATTATCTTCACAACGAATATCATAAAAAACGAAATCACCAATGTTTTTTTTTTTGTAATTTTAAATTTTTCTCGAAAGTTTTGTTCTAATATATAAATTTTATGGTTTTTATGAATAAAATTTAGAAAAAGCGACTACTTATCTAAACTCTAAACTTTTAAATTATTTTTATATCTTCTATTATATTAATGTTATATTTTGTAATATGTATAATAAAAAATTCTTTCAAAATGTGGTGCTATGTATAATGACTTGTCAATAAAAAAAAATTGTTTTATTTATTCTAATATTTTTTTTTATTTATGAAAATAGATATTTAATTAAGTACATCATTGCAACTATTTTTATTAAATGTTTAATCTTCAAATTTATTATTATTATTATTATTAAATTAAATGTTATAATATATTCATGAAATCAGTGACATACGTTTTTATTTCAATGATTTTCATTTATTTATGTATTTAGGCCTAAAATCCTTTTATTGTTTTCACAAATACACTATTGTTATTATATTTTTAAAGTTCTAAATGAATGATAAGAATAAATAATTTTTTATCTGACTAATATCCTATTATAATGTTCTTGACAAATTCGATTAATATTTTTTTTTTTTGTAATTATAAATTGTATTTTTTTATTTAATTTTTAAAATGATATTTGATTATTTGTATTCCGTAGCTAAACACTGGAACTCATTCACAATAGAGCCACATTTTGGATGTCTACAATGTCCACGATCATACAAACATCGTGAGAATTTACTTCGACATCTTAGTGAAGAATGTGGACTTAAAGGGGAATTTCAATGTCATTTATGTAATAAAAAATTTGCCAGAAAATATTATATGGAAAGGCATATACTATTTAATCACGATAAATAAGGATTAATTTAAACCAAGTATATATTTTACATATTTCACAACTATAATAAAATTTATTTATATTTTTTGTCATTTTCTACATTTTATTATTATCAAATTTTATAATTTCAATAATATTTATTTATTAATATATAAGTATAATTGTCATTTCTTTAATAAATGTCAAATTTCTATATTAAAACAAAATATTTATTTATATTTGATCACTACTTTCTTTCTACATTTAA
The DNA here is from genome assembly GCA_963082975.1 of Labia minor. Classification (NCBI taxonomy): domain Eukaryota; kingdom Metazoa; phylum Arthropoda; class Insecta; order Dermaptera; family Spongiphoridae; genus Labia; species Labia minor. Next base: position 67,956,626 of record OY720349.1, on the reverse strand, counting down.
GCAAATTGTCTCTAGATGATTCTGAATTAAACAGCCTTAGTGTGTATGTAATTAATAACAAACAACAAATCACTATAATTATGTAATATTTCGTGGATCAAATTAAAATATAAATTACTTAATTTTATATTAATTCAATTTATTGTACCTTCAAACAATAATATAATTAATATCATTTTAGTATTTTTTTTTTGTTAATTTTTTTCTTATCATTTGTTTGGATTTATTCAAAATTATCGTTTATATTTATTTATTTTACAATCTTGCTCTTGGATCACATTAACCGATTTATAGTATTTTATCTAACTACCACATCTCTAAATTTTATTAATATACCGAAGAATGGTGATCAGTGAAAGTTTCAGATGGTGACCGCTCTCAGTCACAAACTGTAACTGATGTATGTTGGACAAAATCTACGACTTATTTAATTTCATGCATAGTAATGTTTTATTAATAATTAATTCTAACTATTAATCTTATTTATAATTTCCTATCTTTTCCTGATCTTTTATCTAATTCCTATCTTAAATTGTTCTTCCCCTACTTTATTCCATACATCGATCTTTGTTCATTTTGTCAAGTATAGAAATCCACAAAAAGTTTGTTTTGAAAATATATATATATATAATAAGGGATATGCTTATAATACATAGAATAGACTAGAGCAGTGTTTCCTAACCTTCAAATTGTACAATGCCCCACCTAATCCCTTCTAAAATTCTTATTCCTCCCCCGCCCCCCCCCCCCCCTATGTAACATATACATAATTTTTAATATTAAAAAGGGTTAAACTCGTGTCGAGTCCATTAAATAACATATGATATTGTAATGTCGCTTTTTTTTCACTGCTATCAAACAAGTAAATTCAAGATAAATGTCTTCGTGGTGTTTCTGCACTCGATAATTTTTAACCGCCCTAACCTAAGTTACTTCCATCAAATCTGCCATTATTTGGGTCCTAGAAAAGATCTTTTTTTTCAATTGGTTTCCCCGTAAACAAACAAACTTATAATTAGCTTTTTCTCATCCATTTGTTTCACTTTCCCCCCCCCCCCCCCCCTCCAAGCACAATCTATTAGAGAAATTCATAAATAGAAATTTCATTCAGCATAAATTATCATGTCATAACAAAATATTTATCATAAAAAATTAATCAAATTTGTTTGGATTTCCCAGGTAAAGAATTGGAAAATTATAATAATACTCTTGAAATATGATTGATGGTTAACATTCTTAATTATATGATCTAAATTTTGTCAGTTATTTTACTAATTAATCAATTAGAGATATTAATGAAGGGTATTAATTTAGTAATTTAAATAAAACAAGTGCCATATATTTTTTTATTTAAATTAAAAATCACTTTTCGTGATGGTAAATACATATATTACATTATTTTATTTATTTATTTATTTTTGTAGCTATTTAAATGTACAAATCGATATTTAATATTTAATCTAATCTTTCTAATACAACATTTTTTTTTGTTCTGTTTTATGTTTTGTCTGTAGTTATGGATGTGTTTGGACATTTCAATTATCCTGCAAATATGCGACATGCATGTCCACGATGTAGAAAGACCTACAAACATCGGACACATATGCTTCATCATCTGCGATATGAATGTGGTGTAGATCCAAAATTTAGATGTGATATTTGTAAAAGAAGATTTCATCGAAAAGGAAACATGAAAGCACATTTACGATTTGTTCATAAAGTCACCTCTTAATATTTTCTTAATATCTATGTCACAAAGATAGTATATAAATATTTATTATTGTGAAAAACCATTAAAATGACAAATGTTCATTGAATGTAATTTTTTTAAATTTGTTATATATAATATATATAATATATAGTAAGTATATTATATTTACTTGATGAATAACCAAAGGGAAAATGTTGATTATTTCATTGACTTGTTAAATTGAGACTTAATCACTTCTACCCTGTAACTAAAAAAAATAATGAAAAATTCCTATTTTAATACACCAAACTTTAATTAATTAAATAATTATAAAAAAATATTATAGATTTATTTATTTTTACCTCTTTTTTACTATCTTTAATAAAAATGAATATCATTTTATTATTAGGAATCATTTTTTCCAGATTTTTTTTAAATAAATATTAATCAAAGGAAAATTATTTCCAAAATCATTGAATTATTTTTACGATTAAATAAATAAATAAATATTATCTTGTCAAATTATTGGAAATTTTTTTATACAGATACGAGTATATGTACATCTTTATATATGTTTATTGTAATAAGCAGTGGCGAATTAAGGCGATATGAAATAAATATACCAGAGAAGATTAAAATATTTTTCAGAAGACCAAGAAAGAAGAAAATTAGCAAATTAGAAAAATTTATTGTTTTGCTTCAAATATCAACATGAATGTATTTTATTGCCTGATTAATCTCAGTCATCCAAGGCCCCTGCTCATGCACAAACAAATATATTGTTATGTTATATTTAAGTGACACCTTACCTTCATTGACTTGCCTTTGAAGAAATTTATTGTTAATCAAATAATAAAATGAAATCTTATTTTTTGGTATTTTGAAGTTAATCAAAATTCATTTATGATAGTTTAAGAATGTTATTTAAGTATACTTGAAAATATATGTATGAATGAGTGAACAAAATAGCGATTGTTGACTAAGGAATAAAATTGTATATCATGTTTTTTGAGGGGTACATTCATTTCTTTTCTTTTCTCACTTGAATGATATTCATTTATTTTTAAAATATGATTCGAACAATTTCAATTATTAATAAAAGCAATTTAAAGAAGATATCTTACAATGAACACAAAAGGAAGTAATTCTTATTTAATATTTTTTATCTTATTATTTTTATTAACCTTTGTCATTTCATCTTACAATAATAATTTTATTTAAATTAATTAATTTAAATTATTTCAAGTGATTTCAAGTTATATTTTTACTATCTCGCCAGAGATAGTATTGCGATCACGAAAATTTTCGTTGTCAAGATATATATTGATGTTTTTATACGTTTTGAAGGATCCTGAATCATTTTCACTAAGGTTGAGAAAAATTTCTGTGTATGTGTGTGTGTGTGTGTGTGCATGTAGACAAGATGACGCAAAAACCATTTGAACTAGAAGCATGAAATTTGGTACATGGGTATTATTCAAAATTCGTAGTTTTCTATCAACTTTTGAGAAATGTAGCTCAACCAGAAGAGGGTCATTACCTACCATTTTCCTCTAAACTGACCGCAATAATATAGGTATATGTTTGATAATTTTTCACATGATTAATAATTGTATAAAACTGCTATATATAGAATTTCAGCTTGATTGAATAGCTGAAAGTACCAGAATTAATTTTTTAACACTGCAAATCTCACGCACCAACACGTGACGTGGTGCCATCAACAAAGAGCCAAACACGCACTGGTTTAATAAATATTATTTATTAATTTTAATTTTTAATTTATAATTAATTAAATTTAATTTAAATATAATATATATGATAATTAATCCAATTCAAATTGCGAGATAGTCGAGTGGAGACACTCCAGCTAATTTACATTTTAATTGTGTTTATGTTTTTTATTATACGTTATATACTATTACTATTATTTTTGTCTTTTAATCAAAATATTTGTTATTATCACTAATTATTCATTAATAATAAATCCCTATTATCCTATTTAACCAGACATAAATTATCCATTGTATTAATTGTTTTATTTTTTTATTGTTTTTAAATATGTTTTGGATTTTTATTTTTTGTAGAGGAACTTCGATTTTTCTGTATAAATTGCTTTCGAACTTATAAACATCGTTTCCATCTTCTTCGTCACATTCGGGAAGATTGCATCAAGGAGCGCAAGTTCGAATGTTATATATGCCACTACCAATTTTTTCGAAAAGATCATTTGAAAAAACATATAAAATGTGTTCATAAAGTTATATAAATATAAATATATTTATTTAACTTAATTTTAAAGAAATAAATATAAAATAGGAATATTTATATCTGAAATCAGTTATTATTTAAATATAATATAAATATTTATTAGTACACCTATTATTATTTTCTTTTTTATACATATACAAATTAAAGAAATATTTTCAAATTAGATTATAAATAAAATTATTATTTTTGTATTTAAATTTTAAGAATAGTATTTTTTTTTCAAGTAAATTTATTCTGTCCATGAAAAATATCATATAGTTATGTAAAAAACGATTTCTAAGAAGATTCTTACAATCTTAGCACTATTCTGTTTGAATATAAGCAGTTTTCCTTCTAAATATACATTAATGATTGATTTTTTTCAAATTAAAATCATATATCTACATATATCTACCTGTGGCTCTATGGAACTCGAAAGTTCTTGCCCTTAAAAATGAGATATCATATTCTTTTTATTTAGAAATGATTAAACAAAGAATACTATTGTTATATTATATTATATAATGTATATAATATTTAAAGTTAATTCTTAATTATGGTATCGACGTCACATTGAATGCGCCACCAAATTTCACCCTTTACAAAGGGTGGGAGGTCTTCAAAGAATATTATTATTATTATTTCTTCTGAAACCACCTCCCTTTCTTCAACGACTGAAAATTGGTGATGCATCCCATTTAAGGAAGTTTGTTATAATATAGGTAACACATATATATGTGTGTATATTATTTGAATAAAAATAATAAGTTAAGTTTATAATGAGTGTCAATTATGAGGAACATTATACTTTTGAAAAATAATTATTTCTAAAAAAATATTTTTTTTATATAATGGATTTTTGTTTAATTTATTTTAAGAATTATAATAGTATATTATACTTTTTTTCATATGATAATAATGAAATAATGATAATTCATAAAAACGAATTAATTTCATGTAAATTTTGCAAAAAAAAAAAAAAAAAAAAAAAAAATAAAAATAAAAAAAAAATAAAAATATTTTTTTCACTTAGATTTTATATTAATACAAGTAATTAAAAAAAATCATATTATTTTCACTTTTATTCAGGTTAAAATTTTAGTTAAACATTATTTTTTTAATCGCATTTGTTCCTTTTGTTAAAAAAGGTGTGGTCAAGAAATTTATCAAATGTTAATTGAAAATTGAAAAGTATATTTAATTTATATTTATAAAAATTACATTAATTTTAAAATGTTTATCATATTATAAAGATATCTTTTGGATTATATTTTTTTTTATTATAATGTATATATGATTTTAGTCTCAATTTATGAAGGGACTAATATAATTAATTATTTTTCCATGAAGTTTATGTGAATTTTGATGTAAATAGAATTATATATTATCACAATACGTTTATAAATAATATATAATAATATTATAATGTATATAAATTCCATAATTAATTATAAAGTAGAGGTAGGTTAAAATATGTTTAAAAAAAAAAAAAAAAAAAACATCATTTGTTTAAATACAGATATTTTATTATAAAAAAAAATCAATTTTGTTACTATAATATATGATTTATTTTTTCCAGTCTATATTATGAACTTTTGAGTGAATTTTGAGCAAATAAAACCAATCACGTTGGTCATCGACATAATAAACGGTGTTGAATCGAAATACGCGTAGATATATTATATTATGTATATGTAAAAAACGATTTCATCAAAAGGGCAGCATGAATAACCATTTAAAATCAGTATATAACAATATTTTTAAATAATAATCTTTACTTATTAATTCAATTTAATTATTTTTTAAACATTCAGAGTAATAATATACATACAATTATTTTAATATAATAATACATATATATATACAATATCTGAAATAATTAATTTGACTATTAATGTTGTTATCACACAATAATATTTTTGTATTTTTATAAGAAAATAAAATACTTAAAATTATTAAAAGTAGAATATTGGATTCTAATAGAATGATTTTTATTTTTATTTAAATAATTTTTTGATAGTAATCCTATTTTTATTTTTTCATTTTTAGAGGCGAGTTTTATACTAATTAACCATCTTTAATTAATTATTTTTATATTATATATTATTATTATTATTATATTATTTTTTTTATAGTACCGTACTTGGTGACGCATATCTTGATATCTTTACGTACAGCCAAAGATTTTACCTATATATATATATATATATATATATATATATATCAATAAAAGGTATCAATCACTCACTACCTTCTTAATATCAGATAGTGACTGAAAGAGTCCCAAAATATTATGAAGAAAGTAGGTTAAACTTTAGATATTTAATTTACTTGTAACGTTAATTATTAGTCAATACAGTTTAACAGAATATATACTAGAATAGTTAACAGTTAGTTTACTTACGCATTAAACTAGAAATAGTGGGCAAATGCTTTTGTTTCAAAATAAAAAAAAAAAAAAAAATAGAAAAAACTTTCTCTTTGTTTCCCAGTTTAAATATGTACATATTTAGATATTTTGATTCCATGTCATAAAATACTATTATATTTTAAATTTTTATTAACCTAGTGAATTTTCAAGTTCAGTAGTTCAATATTTTATCACTACCCTACACTCTTTATTTAAGTAACTTAAAGAAATTTAAATTAAAAATTAATTTTTAAAAATTAATAAAGATACATATTCCAGAAAGATTTGTTTTATCTTGAATTATTTTAATGCACATTAGATTTCATTAGGATATTTTAGGATAATTTATTCACTTTTACTTTATTAATAAATTATAATATATTTTTGTAACTTTTTTTCTTAATACTTTTGATTGTTTTATTTATTTTAATTTATTTTCTTTTGAGATCTACATCTACGTTGTACCTTTCCTTACAAATAAAAACTGAAATTTTACCTTCACTCAATACCTACTATTAATATATTGATTAGTAGTGCGTTTATTAAACATAAATACTAATTCTTATAAGATATTTAGCAATTAATTTTAATAATAATTATAATATGTGTAGTTTAATTTTTAAGTTTTATAATTAACAAAGAATATGTAATATATAATCTGACTATTAATTAATATTAACACAATTGTTACTGGAGTCAAAATTATGTTAATTTTTTCTTTTATTTTATGTTTGATATTTTCTGTGATTGGTTTAAATTAATCAATATTTATATTTCTCTACTTTTCTTTTATATTATACTTTCTTATTTTAATTTTCAAATAGATTGTCCTGGGAAAGCGTACGCATGTCTCTAATAAATGGAGTTTAAAAAAATAACAAATTCGTTTAGAATTTAGAAGCTTCTTGTAAATTAAAATTTGAAATTTTTAAGATTTAAAAAAATTTATAAATTTGATCTGATTTTTCTTTCAATAATGATTTATTTATTAATAAAATAATTTTATATGTATTTGTTTTTTAGATTATTGTCGGCTAAGAATACAGAATTATAATCCAGTAGCAGAACCTCCAAGACATTTTTGTCCTCAATGTCCAAGATCATATAGACATCGTAATATTATGCTTCGACATATTCGTTATGAATGTGGAGTGGCACCAAAATTTCAATGTTCTATTTGTAAAAGAAAATTTCATCATAAAAGCAACATGAAATCACATATAAAATCAATACATATAAAAAAAAATTTCCCAATTTAAAATTTAACTCTATGTAATTTTCACTGTGTTAATTTATAATATAAATTAATTTATTTAATTTGATAAGCATTCATTATTATTTTTTTTTTTATATTTTATTATGTTTCCTGTTTTATCATATAATTTTAACATTGAATATGTTCAGTTTATTATATAGATACATATAATATGTATTTTATTTAAATTAATTTGATCTTAATCTAAATATTTTATTATTGCACTTATAGAAGGGTTACTTTTACCTTACTTTTTTTTTAAAATTAAAAATGAACAGCAAAAAAGAGATAACATTTTAATTTATTTTCCTTTACCTTTACCTATGTTAGTTAGATATATTTTAAGATTCGTTAATTAATTTATGAAAATGTTATTTAAATTCACGTAAAAGGATAAAGAATAAAGGAATTAAAATTTGATCTCTAATGTTTTTTGTTTTTTATAATTTTTTAAAATAAGAATTTCCTATATAAGTTGAAATTTAATTTTTTTGATTTAAAATGTCCAAATGGACTAACCTCTCCTTTTTCTTTGCTGTAATAGGGCCCGCTCTAAAGGCCAACAAACCGGGCATTGTCCGGAGTGGCAAATCTGAAGTTCGGCTTTTAGTGGATGTATAAATTTAACGAATTTAGGGGCTGCGCTATTTACCCGGTCGCTGTAAATTCTAGAGTGGGGCGCTGCTTGTACAGTTAATAAATCAGAATATTTTAAATTCTTTTGCATTCCATTATAACTAGAAAAATATCCAATTATTTCATTTATTAATAAAATCATTTATTAATTACATTTTTATTTCTTGTCAAATCAGTTGCGTAGTGTAAGTTTCTGCCGTCCGGGGGAAATACCACATTTATCGCCTTGTCACCCTTTCTCATATTGAATTTTCATTAAAATGTTATTTCACTCCACTCCTTCAATTTTTTAGCAACTAGAAAATATGTATATTTAATGGTGAAACAAATTGAGTAGAGAATTATTATCAGTTATTATAGAGTACATTTGTTGTTCAGAGTCAAGATAACCTAATTACTTAAATTTACTGAAAATACATTTCACAAGTATACCAGACATGAAAATAGTTACAAATCATCCAATAACATTGTTAATCTTGAAAAAAAAAAAAAAATTATAAGTTTTTTTTATAAGATAAAAATATATATTTTTTTTTTATAAATCAATTGCTCCTGCCCTCCTCGCTACGCGAATGTGTCAAATGAATACCAAAACTTCTATTTACATATATTTAAAAATTTAAAGAAATATTTAATCTAGTTAATATTAATTATTAATCAATCTAAGTTGAAAAAATACTTTATTTTCAGTAATTATTTTTCTTTCTTGATTTAAATCAATATTCATTATATAAATACATAAATACAATTGTGATTATACTCTGAATTTTAAAACTCTGATTGTTATTGTAATATTTCTGTATTTTTTTAATATAGTTAATTAATAAACACTTTAAAAAAGAAGAATTTTTAAAATAATTTGAATTCAAAGTGTATGAAATAATTTTAAAATAGTTATCTCTTAATTCTTTTTTATTATGATATAATTTATTCGAACAACAATAGAATTATTTTTCTTTTGTTAAAAATTTGAATTTTTACTAATTTTTATAACGTTTTTTTTTTTTATTTAAAGTTTTCAATTAATAATAATTATTGTTTCCCTATAATATAATAAATATATATTTATTTAATTTTCTAATTATTCAATTTTATATATTAAAATGATATGTATCTATGTATATATAACATGAAATGTGGAAAAATGGATTTGAATTTATCTGATTTAAACTTTTAACTTTTAAAGAATTTTATTATAAACTGTTAATCTTTGCATTGCTTGACTATGCTTCTTACAATTTTTTTTTTTAAATTGTTATAGAAAAATACATTTTTAATGTGAATAAAATTAAATAAAAAACAAACAAAAAAAAAAAAAAAAACAATAAATAAATAAATAAAAATGAACCAATTAGAGAAAAGAAAATTCTAAATTCTGAAATCAACTTTTTTATAAACTTTATTTATTTATTTTTTTAATAATTTATTTCAAGATTTTGTTTTTTTATATTGGTAAATATAAACAATATTTTATTTTTCATAATACTTGTTCCTTTATTCCTGAAAATAGTTTTCCTCCATTATTCCTGAAAAAAGTATTATAATGGAAGTTATTTTTTATGATAATTTATATACTTTATTCTTTTATTTATTAAGTAATTTTGAAATTCACCAAATATAAACTTACTAATTTTAAAATAATTTCTAAAATAGGGTTTTTTTCTCTTTCTTTTTTTTTGAATGAAATTATGGTAGTAGTTTTAAAATTTGGTTTACGGGCTAGTGGAGAAGGAAAATCAAATTCCAATAATAACACCTCAATCGGAAGTTGCCTATTTTTTGAATAAATAACTGATCTTGTCATTTTGATGAAACTTCACAATTCTTTTTTTTTTTTTTGGTTTTAATATTTAATTAATAAATCGATTATAAATTAATTAAATAATAACATCACGTAATTCAATTTACAAAACATACATATATACATTTATTAATCTTATTTAAATAATCATAACAATTAACTTTTTATAAAATAAATAATAAATAAATTAATAAGAGATTAATTTAATTTGTCGCTATTGTCTGTCATCCTTACGTAAGCTTTGCATGTTTTTATTTTATTTTCTCACGTCTAATTAATACATATTATCTTATGTTTGTAGAAAAACACTTAAGAATAAAAAAAAAAAATAAAAAAATATTGTAGTTTATATACATATATTTTACTCTGTTGACATGTTGTAATAAAAATTAAAAAAAAAAAATATTGACTTTTATATTTTTTAGATTGTTATTATCTTCACTGGTTAGATCCTTCAAAATATCAACGCTTTGGATGTCCCCAGTGTCCAAGAACCTACAAACATCGTTTAACTATGCTACGACATTTTCGTTATGAATGCGGAAAAGAACCACGATTCCAATGCTATGTCTGTCATAGAAGATTCCATCAAAAGAGCACAATGAAAACACATTTAATATTGAAACATAAAATTATATAAATATTTTTTTTTTTTAATTAATGTTTTTAGAAATTTCTTTATTTTATTAAGGGTAGATGCAATTGTGTGTGTGGAATTAATATACATATTTTTCTATTTCTAGAGCAATCCGAAAAAATATATTTTTCCACTAATATTTCTAGATAATTAATTATACATATATATTGTTTTTTTTTTTTTTTTATTTATTTATTTGTTTTATCTGAGCCCTTGTTATTCTCCCCAATTTAGTATAAATATACAAATGAAAATGGTACAGGAATCAAAATATTCCAAATTAATTATAAATATGGATTACCTATAGATTACATATCATATACAATTACATATATTAATATTACATTATATGAAATTCTATATTGTTTTTTTTTTTCTTTTTTAAAAATTTTATTGGATTATAATAATAAAACAAAATTTATTCATTGTTATATGCTTTTATAGATTTCTATCCTTATTATTGAATTGCTCTATAAAGCCTTTAGTTATATACTACATATATAAGGTCTGGAAATTTTAAAATCTCGTTATCATATTAAATTTGTTTATTAAAAAATACATACCTATATATCTAGTGAATTTTTTTTTTAAGTAATATAATAAAAATATATAAATTTTAATTCATAACTTTCAGTTCAAAACTTAAAAAAATGAATTCTTTTTCATTTTAATTAGCGAAATTTTTCCCCTCTTAGTATTTCAATATTTCAGTATAAATACCTTTTAATCTTCTATTTATAATTAAAATTTATATTTAAAATTGATCCTATTAATTGATTAAATTTAATAAATAAAAAAAGTTAAATATAAAAATATTTAGGAATTTGTTGATAAAAATATATAGAATGTTTTATAAAATGAATAAATAAAAGAAAAAAAACATCTTAATATATTAAATCAATTGTTTTTGTTTTTTTTTTATGTTAATAATTTAGGAATTGATTTATATATTAAGTTACATTTCCAATTTGTTTATTCGGATGTTCTCTCTAAGTTTTTAGTTTAAGAATGACTTTTTCTTTGATTTACTATTATATTTTCATTTCATTTCTTTATTTATGTATGTAATCTTATATATAAATATATATATGTATGTATTATTATAATAGGTATTAAAGGTATTATAATAATATATATATATATATATATATTTATATATAAGATTACATACATAAATAATGAAATAAATGGTATTTATTTATATATATATATAATTATATTTTTTTTAAATACTCATTAATTTAAAAAAAAAAAAATATTGAAATAAATATAAACTAAAAAATAAATAGAAACATTCAAAATTCAAATAAAAATATCTAATTTGTTTTGAATGTAATTGTAAAATAAAAATAATAAAGAGAGAGAGAAACGATTCTTTACCAACGTCAGGGACATGGCACATAAATAAAGGAGAAAGAAACGATATCTTAAAAAAAATAATAAAATGTTTCCACATATACATTATGTAATAAGAATTGGGAAATGAATAGGCGTAAGATAAAAATTAATATTTTTATTTAGATTCAAATATTCTTAATTTTCGATCAACTCAATTTATTTATTATATAAGGGATCCTCCCATCACCGAAATATAATATATACGTACATATTTATAAATCTCTACCCTAAAAAAATCATAAGTTATATACATATTTTAGATTTAGTTAGATTTTTATATTATTATTAAAATTTTTAGAGAAAAGAAATTGATTAAAATTTACGATTCATCAATCAATATATGTATATAAGGGGATTACAATTTCTAAAAATAATTCAGTTTGAACAAAGTCGTCCGTCGGTGCCACAAAAATAAGAAACATAAATTGTCACAATTATTCAAATGATGTCTGATTTAAATTTTATTCAAGATGGGAATAAACAAAACACCTTCTTGTGCTGATAGATAATATTTTTGCAATCTGGGATGTTAAGAATAGATATAATTCTGGAAATGGAACATTCACATTCAACTTGAAAACTTATAAATAATATTTTTTTGTAATTTGTTATCAAATATCAAGAACTTTTCTTATTTCCTATTATTTCTCTGAATCTTATCAACAAACAGCCAACTAAATATACTGTGTAACTAGAAATAAATAAATAAATAAATAAATATATATATATTATTAATTTTTAATGTTTATACAATTGTATATTGAAATTAGTATTATTTTTAAATAGGATTATTTATATATCTATTTTGATATAGGAATTGGATTAAAATATTATTTATACATTTTAATTGTATTTGTAAATTTTAATAAACTATTATTGATTTATAAAAACTTTATTAGAAATTTTAATTTTGATATGGTATATATTTTGTATGTTTATTAGGAAATGAGTTGATTATACTGCTTGAAACGGATTCAAAATAGTAATAGTTTAATTATTTTTGAATAAATCAATTCTTATTACCTAAATATTTAATTAATATTACTGTTTTTTTAAGTACTATCTCTTAAAATTATAACGATATATTATTTGAATAACCCTACAACCTTTTCTTCAGACTAATCCTTCATTTTAATCGATAATCAAATAAAAAGTAGAACTTTACTAATGAAAATACTCAAAATAAAAAATATCTTGTTTCTCCATTCCGTAGATTTTCAAAGACCAAGCAAATTGATGGATTTTTATGTTTTTCCGGAGAAACTAAGGCATTGTTGTCTTCAATGTCCAAAAACTTATAGAAACGTTATAATGTGCTTGACATTTTCGTTATGAATGTGAAGTTGAACCAATGTTGTGTGTCTAAAAAAGTGTCGCCTTAAAGGAAATATGAAAAGACATACATATAATAATTATCATAAAATTTTTTTAATATAATTCTTATATATTTATTTAAAATTGTACTTTTTTCTAAATTAATAAAGAAATTATATTATATTATATTTAGGTACATGAAATACCCTGTTAAGTGTAAAGGATTTATCTATTTTTGAATTTTAAAATAAAAAAATAATTTTTAATTAAAATATAAAATATAAACAATTAAAAACAAATTTTAGATTAAAATTTTTTCAGTTATCCGTAATTTTTGTTTAATAAAACCTTTTTTTTTTTTATGAATACTCTCTCTCTATCTAAGTAATATGTCCTACTCACAACCTCATATGAAGAGCATAATGAATGAATGAATGAATGATCCGTGGCTTCTATCTTTCACAATCAGAAGAGCCACATAATGTTAATGTTTTCTGGCTACTGTCCACTGTCCACTGACACCACCTAATCCATTATTCATTCATTCATTATTCTGTTCAGCCAATAGCATTTTATTAAGCAAAACGAAACCTATTTTCATACTATATACTATAAAATATTAGTAGAAAATTAATTAAAAATTGTTAATTTCCAGTAAAGGAGCTGCTTATGTGTATTGGATTATTTGTGTAAGTACATTTTTAAATAGCCTGTGTGTGTTTGTCTTTAATTCATCCACATTTACCATTTCACATTCTAAATAAAAACAAAAAACAATTACTTTGATTATACTAATCAGCTATGATTCTTTTAAACAAATAGTATGTTTCTTTTTTGTTTCTATAGATTTACAACGTCTAAATCTACAATGGATTCCATATAATTTGATAAAACCACGACATGCTTGTCCACGGTGCCCACGTACCTACGAACATCGTTTCCATATGCTGCGTCATCTACGTGACGAATGTGGTGTTCAACAAAAGTTTGAATGTCAAATTTGTTATAAAAGATTCAATCGAAAAGATGTGATGAATCGACATATAATATTTGTTCATAATAAATAGAATAAATTAACAGATCGATTTTACAAAATGCGATACAATTTCTTATTAAATCATAAATTTGCTATTTTAAAATTGTAAAAAAATTTCATTATTATAATATGTAAATAATAAATAGATATCTATTTTTCTCAAAATGATAATAATAATTTATTATTTTATATAATATAGATATATAATATGTTTAAGTTTAATAAATTTAAAATTTCAATTCATTAAATTATTATTAAATACGTATTTTTTAAAATAATTATTATTATAAATAAAATACTAAATATGTATGTATATATTTCTTCAAAAAATAAAATTTTAAATATATTTTTTTATTTTTTTGCCTTTATATGTACATATATTTATATAAAAACTAAATTAATGATTTTGTTTTTAAAATATTAAGTATTTTCAGTAAAATTTAACACATAGTTAGTTCTAACCTCCTACGCGCCCCGAATTTGCGGTTGCTAAAGAGAGGCAAGTGTTTTAAGAAGATTTTAATGATTATCAAGATGGGGTCGTTTAGTGTTAGAGGGGAGCCGGCTCAAAGGCGATAAATCGCTTTTTCCCAACACTAAATACAAAAAAAAAAAAAAAAAATATTATTTTAATCTCTCATCCTCCTAGACCGAAGATTGATGGTTCAGTGACGGAAAAATGTAAACGCCAGGGGCGCTGTTGTAGGGCAATGGCAATGGTCTACCTCAACCAGTTGATTGTTGATTGACCGACAATAGCGTCCCCATTTCTCCGGCACTATACATTTAATTTAAAATAATGTAGATACTATAATTAATAAGTAATGATGACACATTATTATATTACCTTATTTGCTAATACTATCATTTACATATGGACCGTTTATTTTGAAAGTGGTGTAAGTATATTTTTTGTTATTTCGAGAAAATTAAAGCTTAGCATATGTTGATTGAATATTTCAAGTTTGACAAAGTGTTGGGGTTTATCAATTTATCTATCTGTATCTACATTGATTATATATGTATACATTTCTTTTAAACGAATATAACTAAAATAATGTATGTATATACAAAATACATTACATACATATATATATATATATACAATTTTTCTTTTAGCGATCAATTTTTAATTAAATAAAACATTGACATTTATTAAGATATTAAAATATTAAATTAGTTATAAATAAAAAAAATTACATTAAATGAAGTAGTATTTATTATATAATATTTTATTTTTCAAAAAAATGGACTTGGACCACTTTCAAAATAAACTGGCCATACAAAGTTATTAATAACTAATACAATTAAGATAGTAAATAATATACATTATAATAAGATATATTTTTTAAAGAATTTCGTTATTATAATTATATATTATTATTCTTTTGTCTTATTCATTAAGCCACTCATGTCTTTGAATATTTATTATTTTAATTTTTCTCGTAGTTTATACCACGGATATACAGAATCAACGCCATCCTTGTCTTCAATGTCACCGATCATATAAACATATAAAACATTTGAAATTTCATCTACGTTATGAATGTGGAGTTGAACGTAAATTTGCATGCCATATTTGTCACCGGAGATTTCATCAAAAAGGAAACATGATGACACATATTAATAACGTACATGCATTTAATAAACAGATTATGTATAGATAAAAAAAAAAAAAAAAGATAAACGAAGAATTTAAATTAAAAAAAGGAAATTTTTATTATAATTCAAATAATAAAATAAATAATTTATTATTAAAAAAAGTTAACCAAAACATTTGTATAACAATTTAAAGTTACGAGTGTGAAATCTACTTAGGTATCTAAGTAATTGGTTTTTAAAATATATTATATCTTGAGTATTTTACATTTCTTAAACAATCCATCAACAAAAGAATACTTACTTATATGAATTTCGTTTAAATTTTAAATTTTATTTATTTAAGTAATAATATATACAAAGTAAGACCCCGCTTAACGGTGTTTCGTTTCAACCCAGGATTCCCCGAAATTTATAAAAATTTATAAAATTTAATCAAAATTACTGAAATTATGGACCAATTTGTTGAAAATGATCTAAATTTTGACAGGAGTTCAAAATCAAGAGGGGTGTTATGGATGCTTTATCCACTTATCAACAACTTCTAACAAAACGAACATAAAAAACGTAAACTACATTAGATGCCTTCTTGACAAAAAGGCTGAAAATTGGAAACACAGAATAGACTGAATAATCTGACTGACTTAGAATTTTATTTGTTTTTATAAATATATTCGCGTTTAAAATGTTTTTATTTTTGTAAGAAATATAGGTTTGGTTTTATTTTTATATTAAAAAAAAATAAGCTGGAGTGTCTCCACTTGAATATCCCGCAATTTGAATTGGATTAAATAACATAATATATTATATTTAAATTCAATTTAATTAATTATAAATTATAAATTAAAATTAATAAATCATATTTATTAAACCAACGCATTTTTGGCTCTTTGTTGATGGCACCATGTCACGTGCTGACGCGTGATTTGCAGTGTTAAAATATTAATTCCGGTACTTTCAGCGATTCATTCAAGCTGAAATTCTATATATAGTAGTTTTATACATTTTTTAATTATGTGAAAAACTATCAAACATATATCTTTATTTTTATGGTCAGTTTAGAGGGAAAAAATGAATGGTCTTCTTCCGAATGAGCTACATTTCTAAAAAGTTGATAGAAAACTATGAATTTTGATTAATGCCCGTGTACAAAATTTTTGCGTAGACCTTTTTCTCAACCTTAGTGAAAATGACTCAGGGACCTTCAAAAAGTATAAAAACATCAAAATCTCGACATTGAAAATTTTCGTAATCGCAATACTATCTCTGGCGAGATTGTATATAAACATAATTATTAAGTTTAATACCTTACCAATTTCTATCTATCTTTCTCTAATCCCATTATTTACATGTTAAGACGTTACGTTTAGCACTGTGTTTCACTTTACGCTCTACTCTGATAGAACGTATCCCCCGCGTTAAGTGTGGTCTTACTTCTTACTGTATATATATATATATATATAAAGAAAAGATGTTTTCAATGGTTTTATAAAAAAATAAATTTAAATATTGTAAATAACAAACAAGATCATGTACAAATCAGATGAAAAAATGCTATTGATCATGTTATATATTTTTTTAATAAAGAATTAAATTTTAAAAAAATGTATTATATTTTTTATTTTCCATATGAATAATTTATATATTAGAAATTAGATTAATTGAATTATATAAAAAACAATATAAAATATTGGTATATTTTGATATTTTTAATATACATCAAAAAATTTGATGTAATAGCTGTTCGATAATAATAATAATAATAATAACAATAATAGAATACAATATACAATAAAAAATTCGAGATAAAAAAATGTTCAAACAAAGAACTAAAATTCTATTGATTAAAAAATGAAAGAGAAATCGTAAAATTAGAAATATTTTCCAAAATGAAGGTTCCAATTTAAGGAGTTATGCTTTATTATTTAATATTTATACTTCATTAAGAAGCTGAAATTAAATATTTATCAGAAACGCTTCATGCTTTGAAGGTAAAACAAAAAAAATGAAAAATTACTGTTCATCACCTACAAATGAAATTGTTTTTGAATTATGATTACATTTATTTATAAGTCTCTTACTTATCTTAAGATTTATTAAATAAAACTTGTGTATTATTTCTTTCATTTATTTACTTATTATATTAAAGTAGTTGTTATATTTAGTTCAAAAATTTGTTTCTATATATCACATATTCCAGATATATATTATATCTAATATCATATTAATCTAATATTAAATATACTTTTGTTTTATTTTTAATCTAGTTGCTGTCTTGGAGAAGTTGGCCCACTTTCAACTAACAAAAATGCTACACCTTTGTCCAAGATGTTCACGAGTATACAAACATCGCAAGAATATGATCTTTCATTTACGTAAAGAGTGTGGTGTAGAACCAGAAAACATATGTTATCATTGTGGTAAAAGATTTCATCAAAAAAGTAGTATGAAAAGACACATTAATAGAATGCATTTAAGAAATTAATGCATAAATTGTATATACACTTGTTTTTTTGTTTTTTGTTTTTTTTTTTTATTAAAATAATAAAGATGGAAAATAAAGTGTAGAATAGTATAAATTGTCAAAAAAACAACAACAAATATTCATAAATAATTATTTAATAATATTTGAAGCGAGAAGCATCTAAAATAAATGACTGGTTTATTTTTATAAACTGATAATCAATTTTATTATAAAAATGATTAATTTTTATTTTATTTTATTAATCTTCTATTTATGAAATGTTTCTACACAATTTTTTCTGAATGACACTTGATTTTTATAAATAAGTTTTTTTTTTAAATTTAATTTTGATGTGAAAATCTAAATTTACTTATTATAAGTTACATTAGAATTAAAATTGTTATCGCATGTACAGTGGCGTTACTAATGTCTCCTAGATTTTCCCTTTATGTAAATTTCACATAAAAATAATAAAAAAAATGAATTGAAGTCAGACTATATTTATTCAAAATATAGGATTGTGTTGAGTTTTAGATTTACCTCTACATTTTTTAACACTTTTCAAAATTTTTCATTTTTCAATTTGGTGTCACTTTTATGATGGTGTTCGCCCTCCCGCTCCATCCTCTAGTAGTGCTACTGTACATCCATATATATATGTACAACTATCTAGGTTTCATATTCTTCATCGCATCAGAACATACACATTCTATAATTCTTATAATGCTGGATATGCAGACTCTGAGTTTAGTCAACTTTCTACTCAAAAGCTGTTTTCTTGATATCATCTTTTAAAATTTATTTAGCTCTCTCTTTCAGTCAGGGGTTAATTAAATCTCACTCACATAATGAATATAAAATATAATGTTTGCTTTAAAATAAGGACTATGTCTGTGATACTATTCTAGTTCATTTAGGGTAAATGCACCAGTATATGACAGTGAACCGGTTAAAAATCCCTCCATTATATAGCCCTAAAATATTTTTGGCATGATGTGTGCCATAAAATCAAGCAAGAGACATCTGTAAACTGAAATGACCGAGTAACCATCAAGATTATTGAAGCCTATTAAGATTAAAAAGAAAGCACAGTTGTTATCAATATTCATCAGATATATTTCAGATTTCTATCAGTTCACATTGTATTTACTTGAATCGTTTGAAATATGCATGTATGTAGAGATTGTTATTTATATTATGCCCCAATATTTTCCTTATATCCTTCTTTTTGAGAAAAAAAGTAATTTATTCTCATTGTCATTTACTGGAACACAAAAACTGAAAAACTACAGTGTTTGGTAGTTCCATTTATTTCTTAAAAAAAAAAAAAAAAACGTTTTAGAATTTGTAGGTTATATAACGACAGATTGCCCAGAGAGCAGGTAACATGCTATTCTCTTAAATGACCCTTGGGGGGGGGGGGGGGGGTAACTAATGACCGATGGAAATTTATTTTGGTGTAATAAAAAACCTTTATAAACTATGCCTCATATTCCTTGAACCTAAGATTATTTTTCAGCAGAAATAAAGAAGTTTTGAATGAGCAGTCCGCTAGAAAATGAAGTTCAAAATGACAAAAAGTTATGAATGTCAAACACTGGTACCTTTGCCCTACCATTAATAATAAAAATATTAAAATGTAAATAAAAAAAAAAATAAAGTATTATATACCTCAGGATTTTTTCTTTTTTTTTTTTTTTTTTTTTTGGTTTTTATTGAAAAAATTTATGTACGATGTGTGAGTGAAAATTTATCGTTTGTGTGAATGTCAGATTTGTCAATAATTTTTCTTTGGAAATTTTAAACATTTTTTTTTAGATTTTATCATAGGAGCGTTTTTTCAGGATTTATTTAGTTTCAGTTTGGTAATTCAGATTTTCTAAAGACTAAAAAATTTAATTTGAAAACTTGGGATCTTACGTATCTACCGACAAATGTTTCGTTACATAACTTTATTTTCCTTTAAGGAATATAATCTGAGTTCCATTTGCAATATTGTAAACATCAATTGTAACATTTAAAGTGTAACAAGTGTATTGTGGATAAATAAAAATTATAAATTACAAAGTAAACTCTTTTACTTTTGTTAAAATGGCTTTCTTGAATTCAATTCCAATACCTAACTGGCGCAGCCCTGGTAAGACCACACACGAAGACAAGGAAACCTTAACTTATATATAAATTTTAGGCTTGATCCCAGAGACTCAGCTCTTAATCCCGCACAAACTCAGCAGGCTAAATAAACTGTTTATCAGCAATACCATCCATGCTTACCGAAAAAGGTAATATAAACAGTTTTCTCCATACACAGGTACACTAAACAAACAGTTTATCAGTTACGCTTGAGTGAACTTAAAATGGCATATAAACAGCCTTTACCATGTAGTGAAGAGTTTATTTTTCATTGAGTTTTAGGCCAAAGATGTATTCGACCAGACCTCTTAAAGTCGGAATCTATTTAGCTTACTGTCAAGTGTAACATGTGTAAATTGAATAAATAAAAATTAAAAATAAAAAGTATAAACTCTTTTACTTAAAAAAAAAAAAAAGATTTTCTTAAACTCAAACCTTAACTGGCGCAGTCTTGGTAGAACTATAACATAAAGACAACGTAATAAGTAATACTTAACTGGAGATTTTGTTTTCTTTTAATTTTCACTAATATATCATATCTGTTAGAAATTATAATGAATACTTTAAAAATTAATATAATAAACGTTATATTTGTCGGTTATAGTAGGCTAAATAATAATAATGGATATCCTTTGTTTTATTTTAATGTAGTTGCTGTATTGGAGAATTTGCTACAAAATGAAGCTGAAGAAGTACGGCACGCTTGTCCTAAATGTACACGAACTTATAAACACCGCAATCATCTATCCTATCATTTACGTAAAGAATGTGGTTTAGAACCAGAAAACGTATGTTATCATTGTAATCAAAGGTTTCATCAAAAAAGCAGTTTGAAAAGACATATTTTAAGAAAACATTATATACATGCATCAATTAATAAACAGTATACCAAATAATTTTTTTTATATTAATAGAATTAAGTTTTTAAATGATACTTTTAAATAATATATTTAGACTTGTGGAGCAAATAATACCTAAAAATGTGGTGATTTGTTTATTAATGTTTTATTATTTATCTATAAGTCTGAAAACTTTCAATAATAAATAATATTGAAATGTTTTATTATAATATTTTTATCTTAAATTATTTTTTATATTTTCAAATTCAAATTGCAAAGTCAACTTAATATTAAAATAAAAATTGATATATTTATATTTTTAATATATAAAATATATATTCATGGATTGATGTGTTTTGAATCTCGATGTTTCGGGACCCATTTTAGCGCATTTTCAAATGACTTTTCTGAAGACAATTTTGGGATTCTGGGTCTTTGTCTGAGTATGGAAGAGTCAGCAGTGTTTTGGATGTGGATTGATTGAATGGATGGGTAAAGTTTGATTGAATGTGTTTTGATGTTGCTCTAAATTCATCATACCAATCGGACCACATGTAATTGATGTGAAGAAGCAGTTTTAGTGCCTGGAATAATTAGGAACATCAAAACACATTGAGATTCGAACGAGAAAACCACCCGAAATTAAGTTCTCATAATCTAAACTTTTACAAAGAGAGAGAGAGAGCTCAATATACCTACCTCAATTATGTTCCCAAAAATAATTATCATTAATATACATAGTATTTGTCTTCTTGTTATAATAAAATATTTTGTGAATAACATAAAATGTAAAAATTGTAATTTATTTATTCAATTAAAAATTCTATTTAATAAATAAATATTCTTTATTTTATTTTAATGTAGTTGCTAAATTCAAATCGCTACAAAATACAAAAGGAGAATTACGACATGCTTGTCCACATTTACGCAAAGAGTGTGGTTTAGCACCACAATACCAATGTGATATTTGTAAAAGAAGATTCCATCAAAAAGGCAATCTGAAAGCTCATATTAGTTACATACGTATATACACCTTAAAGAGTTAAGCCACAAATTTGATTTTTTTTTTCAATGATATGGAATAAATAATGAATGATGATGATGATATTTATCTCATTGTTTTTATATAGTTTTAAATAAAATTGGAAATATTTGTAAGTATGCAGGGTGATACAGAAAAAGAGAGAACTATTGAGAAACAAATAAAAATATAATAAATACATGTAACAACAAATAATTTATTGGCAGAAGAACTTTTCTTTTACAAAACAATACACAACAAAAATTAGGAATGTAGGAATGATAATTCCTCTTTTTCATGTTAATTGTACACAAAATAGAAATGATGTCTATCTGATATTTACAAGTTGTCCAAAAATCAATGATACTACTTAATTTATGTTTGTACACTCCTAATTTGTTGACAGAATTATAATCGCAAATGATGTTCGATATCATATTATTGCACGATTAATGATGGTTATATGCAAGTTGTTTATATATTTCAAAATGTATAGAATTCAAGGAAAACCCTCTTCGACAACAACTACTATTAATAATTTCCTTTTTGTTTTTGCATGTTTTTTATTTTTATTTGTTCTGTATCACCCTGTAGAATTAGCAATCTAACAATGGTGCGCATCAATCCTTAAAAGTATATATTACAATCAATGCAATGCATATTTTTTTAGATATCTAAATATATATATACTGGCACATTTATCTTTGTCATTAGAATTTGAGACTAATAAATTGAAAATATGCAATAAATAATCAATGATATCATTTTTCCATTTATATATATTTTATATTTACAATAAATAAAATTTAAATAAATATTAGAAAATGTTTCACGTTCCATTGAAAACCATTAAATGGTTTTTGATTATTGTTAACTGTTGAATGGCTGTGTTTCTCTCTATAATTCCAATTTGTAATCTACGCTTTCCCCCCATTAGTTATGAAAGAAAAATATAAAATTATTTTTTTTTTAATGTTAAAAAATGCAAATAAAATCAATGATTAATACCAAATACATTAAATTTAATTATTAATAAAATCAAATATTTTTTATAAAAATAAAATAAAAAATAAATCAATTATTAAAATATGTTTCCGAATATACAGTACAATTATTTTACAGATAATTTATTATACATAATTATCTGTACCTTAAATAAAATGATTATTAATAATTTTTTTTTTTATTTTAATTAATATGAAATTTAAATTCTTTATGTTCTTCTAATATAACAAAAAAAAGTAGAGCTAAAAGTAGAGGGCAAAGAATTTAATGTTTAAATTGTTAAAAGAATATATTAAGTATTTATTTTTTTTTTATTGGTGAATGGGTCTTAAAAATTCATATACATAATTCCAAAAAAAAAACACAAAAAAAAAAAAAACAAAAACAAAAAAATTATAATTTGTATCCTAACAAGCTACCTTCTGTGTTTTCAGGTTGGGAAAGAAAATTCTCAAAGATTCGTCATGCCTGCCCTCAATGTTTCCGGTCCTATTCGCGACGTGATACTCTCTTAAGTCATTTAAAATATGAATGTGGAGTGGATCCGAAATTTCAATGTATCATATGTTCCAAAAAATTTCATCAGAAAAGTAATATGAATACGCATATGAGAAAAAAACATTTTGGTACCAAAACAATGTGTCCAAATTTTCTTTAAATTAATATTTTTTTAATAAAGAAACTATAAAGTTTAATGTGATAATAATTAGCATAGAGGGGTTGATTATTTTTAATTTTACAATCACTATTGTAATTATTATTGTAATACATATTATATAATAATTTGTTGAAATTGTACCAATTCAAAGGTTTTCATATTTTAAGTCACTTTTATTTGTAACCTGTGATGATTGTGTGGTATATACGACACAAATTCAGTAAATATGTACAATATAAATTCAATATATGTAAATTTATATAATTCAAAATTTAATTATGTTCCAAACTTAAGATGATTTGATTCTATTGGGTTGAGCTGTGAAGTGATGAAGTGTTCCAACCTACTCTTATCATTTCTACATTTTCAAAGTTCAGTTTGCAAAGATTATTTTCTAGGAACTTTTTAGTGAAATGTACCATGAAATTTGCCCTTGGATTCGATTTACTTAATGGTTATTAACATTACTTCACTAATTGGAAAAAAGTCTGAGACGTTATGGGCGGAATTCATAGTAGAAATCATATATTAAAGATCATCTTAGGTACAGTAATAAGATATATTTATTGTGATTATGTATGTTATGATCAAGTTTTAAGACCATACTCTCTCTTGATGATGATATAATATAATATTCGACTTGAATTCACGTTATCAAATCTAATCATCTCCCTAAATAAAGTAATAAAGTCTATTGGTATTAAAATTTAATTTTACTTATTTGAATTAAAAATCAACCATCTTATATTTAATTATATAAATATACAAACATATTAAACCCTAATTTTAGTAATAGCTATCAATTTTCTTGATTTTGTTGTTTCTTTCCTAAACCTATAATATTTTGGATACAATTTTCGTTAGATGACGTTAACTTTAAAGTGTGATCTATAATATCTGTCTCCCTATATTTATTATTTATTATTAACTTCACATCGTTGTCTTTCTTTTGTACAATACAATACAATACAATACAATACAAAACAGTCTTTATTTAAAGAGTTTATTAAAGTTGATTTCATTTATGTAATGCAAGTGTTTAAGTAATCAATAAATGTAAGATTTTTATTTTTGAACTTAAGATTGGGAAGTCACAGTTACTGGTTACTACGGTGGCTAACTCACTCACTCACTTTTCGATTTCTGGTTTTCAGAACTATGCAAACAAATATTTTGTAATTTCCCCATTCTTATTATAATAATATACTTAAAAGAAATGGAATTTATTTCTAATTAATAATTGTGAATCACAATACCACAAGCTCAAAGTGACTAATACCATATATATTACCTTCAATTTTTTTTAACAAATGGGGTCAAAATTAGTGAAATTGAAGAATTTTCTTGTATTTATTGATCTTATATATCGATTAAATTAATGATTGATTGATTGATTGATTGATTTAAAACTATGAAAGAGAAACTTTCTAAAATCAATGTTAAAATTAAGATTTGGGCTAATCAAATTATCATTTTTAAATTTTTGTTTCTCAATTTATATACTAAATATATTAATATAATATATATTAAAATAAAATAAATGTTTATAAAATGTGTATGGTTATACATACTAAATTCTAAGTCAAATTGGATATTGAATGTTAATAAATGTAAAATAATTATTTATTAATTATTTCAAAAAAAATTTGAATTCTGCTATTAAAATATTTGAATATTTCACAAATTATTTATTAATAAATCTATTTTACATTGACATTTTAATCACTTATCAAATTACATATAATAGTACATATAATAGTTTTTAAGTTTTATGATCATATGTAGATTATATATTTATAAATATATATTTATTTATTATAATTTATTTTTCAGATAAATCATTTGAACCATCTAATGTAGGGCTTCTTAAACTTTTGCGAGTTTCCTGGCGACCCCGTATAAATATAAAAGAAATATTTTTTGATGATTTATTTATTAGGGGTATAACAATAATACATACGAGTACATACTTACTCGTGTAAATCTAAATGCTCAAATACAACAACAAAATAGAATTTATCTATCGATATCTATAATTTCTATATATAAGTTCTAGATTCTAGATGTTACAAAATCGTGCATTAAAATATTTGACATTAAAATTTTGCCCCTTTGGGGTCGCGGCCCATAGTTTAAGAAGGCCTGATCTAAAGTATAAATAAATAACTATTATTTATTTAATCTTAATTTGTAATACGGATAATCATAAAAATCGATGTCGGACATTTTTCTGGTGATATGTGTGTGAATGAACACAATAGACTCTATATCGTCCATAAATTTTGAGCTTGATTTTGAGTATAATTTTTATAATTCTATTTTTTTTTTTTTTTTGCTTTCTATTATTTCATATTTTTTTTTTTTTTTTTTATAAATTTATTAAGATTTGATAATAAATGTTTATAAAACAAAATTATGTTACAGGTAACTAAAGGAATAAAATTTTTTTTAACTTAAAAGAGATAAATAAATTCGTTGGGGGGGGGGGGGTACAATTAAATTTATAAAAGGCTGGATTAAATAGTTTTTTTAATATTAAAATAATTTTAACATTATTATGATAATAATAAGATGTATTTATAATTTACATAAAATTATGTATTTATATGTATATTATAAGGTATAATTTTTTTTTTTAATCTACAGGACCAAAAAGTGATAGGAGAATTGAAAGTTATATATTATGTATATATATATATAGCTCTAGTTACATATATTAAATTGTTAAACCAAAAATTATAAATTATTTTAAAATAAAAATATCTATTTTTATTGTGTACACATTTTTATGCTCTAAATAAGTATTATGCATAAAAAACATTTATTAAATTTCTTTTATATGTATGATCTCTTAGTAAGTTTATATAGAAACCTAGTTTAAAATAAATATTAAAATATGTATAATTATTATTTCTGGTTTTAATATTATTTACAAATTATCCTACTTAGCCCTCAGCAAAGACATTAATATATTTAAGAAATTAATAATTTATTAATAATAAGTTTCCTTTTAATTAAAATTTGACTTTTTTTTTTTATTTAGTAATCATTTCTACTTGAGTTATTGGATTATAGGATTGAAAAGATCCACATGAAAATACAATATGATTTGAGCAAATCTACTTAAATGGCAACCTTTACATATCTGTCGTCTGACAGCTAAACCTGGGATTTTATTTAATTGCAAACAATAGATATGATTTATCATCTAGATCAGTGCTCCGCAACCGGTGTGACGCGGCACACTGGTTTGCCTTAAAGGAGATACAGGTGTGCCGCCGCGATCAAATGAAACTTAGAAATAGACATAATTATGCGGATTTCTAAGTTTCATTTGATCGCGGCGGCAATGAAACTTAGAAATAGACATAATTATGCGGATTTCTAAGTTTCATTTGATCGCGGCGGCACACCTGTATCTCCTTTAAGGCAAACCAGTGTGCCGCGTCACACCGGTTGCGGAGCACTGATCTAGAGTGTTTCTAGAATTTATAATTTCAATAATTTTTTGTTTACCTTTTATTATTTGTATCTTTATACAGCCTGGAAACAAATGATCTTCTATCAATCCTTCTATTTCAGCTGAAGATACAATTAATTAGATATTTATATTGAATATATGTTACATATACATATCCTATTATGTTAACCTACATATATTTATATTCTAAATACTATTGAAAAATTTCATTTTTCATTCTATTTATTATATTAATTAATACATATATTAATTATTTGTTGCTTTAAATTTCTACTAATTCATGAAAAATGAAATAATTTATTGTTATATAAATCATCATTGGTAATCATGTATTAAATTAATTTAAATTTAATCTTTTTACTATCTCGCCAGAGATAGTATTGCGGTCACGAAAATTTTCGATGTCGAGATATATATTGATGTTTTTATACGTTTTGAAGGTTCCTGAATCATTTTCACTAAGGTGGAGAAAAATTTGTGTATGTGTGTGTGTGCATGTAGACAAGATTACGCAAAAACGGTTTGAGCTAGAATGATGAAATTTGGTACATGATCATTATTCAAAATTCTTAGTTTTCTATCAACTTTTGAGAAATGTAGCTCAACCGGAAGAGGGTCATTACCTACAACGTTTTGATTTTTTTCCCTCTAAAGTGACCGTAATAATAAAGATATAGGTTTGATAATTTTTCACATGGTTAAAAATTGTATAAAACTGCTATATATAGAATTTCAGCTTGATTGAATCTCTGAAAGTACCAGAATTAATTTTTTAACACTGCAAATCTCACGCGCCAACACGTGACGTGGTGCCATCAACAAAGAGCCAAACACGCACTGGTTTAATAAATATTATTTATTAATTTTAATTTATAATTTATAATTAATTAAATTTAATTTAAATATAATATAACTGTTAATTAATTTAATTCAAATTGAATTCAAAGTCGAGTGGAGACACTCCAGCTAATTTTTATTTTTGATAATATTTTTTTTAAGATTTGGTCTCGGATATATCTTAACATTTCTTTTATTCGTGAAGATGCATATTTCTTCTTGTTTATATCTTGATTGTTTTTGTCTTTAATACATAAGATGTACAATATTATAAAACTACACAAAAATTGTATATATATATGGAATTCTATTCATATAATCCTTTTTTTATTTTTCTCGTTCCCGATAAGACTCATGAACATTTATTTAAATCATCTCCTTCCTTTAAGGGCGACCTTTTTCAGACAATCATATCATAAAACCAAATTCATCATAAAAAATATCTTCCACCCATTCGCCATCCAGAAAATCAATACCAAATATCAGATTTAATTTGGCGGTTATGATGCCATCTAGCGGAGTTCTGATAAACTATTAATTTCCTTTTACAGAAATAAATACAATTTTGTTATAAACTTTATATATATATTGAACATTATCAAGGTTAATATAAATATATTAATTATTGTACTATCGTAAAATATATAAATGTAATCTAAATGTGTTTTCAAAAACAATTAACGAAATTATTTTTAATTATCATTTAAAGTTATATATATATATTTATATTTCTGATTAAATTGTAATTAGTGTTATCTAAAATAAAAAAATGTTTGATTGAAAATAAAATCGACGAAATATATTTGTATATATATTTAATCTTTTATTATAAACATAAATATAACTATGTTTTTCCGAAATCTATACATTTTAGTCTCTTGACTGCTTGGTTGATCGTGCATAAGAAAACTCTTCAATTATAGTCCAAGTGTCTGGGTAGAATGTTTTTCCATCCGTCTCGTCTGGTTGGTACAATTTGACAACGTTGCACAGCCATAAACCTATATCTCGAAAGGCTGACCCTCGTTCCCAGTCAATATAGCAGCTGTACCTTGGCTCCCAGACCTTTTTCATACCTACTCCGTCCGCTAGAGGGCAACCGAGCCGTGGTTTCAACCAGATTCCAAAATCAATACATTATGTCCCCCTGGCCTGGCTCAAGCACAAAAGAAAAAAAAAATTGAGCATCAAAAGGAGGGGTCCAAATAGAAATTTTCCACATCGATCTTGAATACAAAAAGTGAATTGTATTCTCTTCAGGATATTCTTTGCTCTTAATTTTTCTCCTATTAGGTTCTTGAAGCTTGAATTGAATTAGATTAAAGGAACTTTTCTTCTATCAAGTTCATAATATAAAGTAATTATGAGCAATTGGCTACATTTTATTTTATTCTGTATTCTATATATTTTTAAGGGTCTTATTATTATTATTATTATTATAAATTATATTATCAAATTAATTATTTTAAAATTATAATATATATATATATTAGAAAGTTGATTAATTTGAAAAACTAGATTATAAAAATGAAATATAAATTTAAGTATATAAACATTGCAAGAAGGATATTTCATTAAGAATTTATCTAATCATTATTAGATTTTATGGAGAAAATTCTAACAAATTTCATTGAATCAACTCTTCATAGAATTTAACTCCTTTCTTCAAAATGAGTACTTATAACATTTAAATTTGTATTAATAAGACTAAAAAAACAAATTTATTTTGAAAATTATAAGAAGATGGAGTCTCCAAAAAGAATTATTAATAATTAAATTATTCCTTCTTTCAAAATCCACGTCATTATTCAAAAATGTATTCTTATTCAAAAAATGTATAATTAGGACATTTTATAGCGGTAATTCTACTACATGGATTTACACTTTATTTTCCAATGTTTTTTAAGTAAGAATTGTGAGAACTGACGATAGTTATTTTAACTAGTTCCCATGTCCATTTTGTTTGTAGGAATAGCCGTAATGGGATTAAATTAAAAAATTAACAATAAAATTCCTGAAAATAAAAGTTTTTGGAGATTTTATTAATCTTATTCTGTTATTCATATAGTTCAATATAAGATTTATTTATTCTAGATCAGAGGGGGCCAACCCAAATGATCGTGCGGGCCACTTTGGAAATGCATCATAACTTTGCGGTCCGCATATAAAATTATAAATACCTATATTAGATTTAGATCCATTATAGATATTGTTTGGTGTGACAAATTGAAAAATAATGAATTTTTATTATGTTTACTATTAATTTTACATATAAACATATATAATATAATAATAATGATACTGAATGGACATTGTAAAAAATATATAATACTAAAAATAAAATAAAAAAAGAAACAACGAAATAAAAAAAATGAAATCATATTTATTTCACAAGTGCGATATTTGTTTCATGAGGGCGTAGAATATAAAAGTGTGATGAATCTCGCGGGCCGCAAAAATGTTTACGGCGGGCCGCGGGTTGGCCACCCCTAGAATCTAGATAATTTTGCAAATTCTCAGAGGAATTCTTAAACCATGCTTAACATAAATTCAATATTTATTTCAATTAAGGGTTGAGAAGGATTACAATTAATTAATTAATTTTCTTTGAATACTCAATTTGAAAATTCTTTGTGTTAACAAACACAAATTGCTTAAATTTTCTCTATTTTCCAGCATTTTTTACCTAAGTTCAATTCTCTTAAATTTCCAACAAAAAAAAAATATAGTGGTGTTGGCTTTGGAATGTAACGTGATTTATTTATTTATTTTACACATATGGGGGAAAGATATACTAAGAAAAAAAAAACTATGTATTTCTCCTTCACACTTTTAGTTTAGAATATTTTATATTCATTGAATCTCGATTAAATATTCTCTTTATATATTTAATATTATCCCTTTTTATATTTCTTATTGGTGTTGTCGTTCGATTCAAATTTTTCATTTTTCAGTACATCTTCGGCATCCATGCCCGCAATGCGGTCGAACATATAAACACCGGGCTCACCTATCCAGGCATATGAAAAATGAATGTGGCGTTCCAGCAAAGTTCAAATGTCCATTTTGTCCACATCGAAGCGCCCAGAAATACAATCTCACCTCCCACATTTATCGTAAACATAAAATGAATATAAATTATTATCGAAGCAATCAAATAATCTAATACTATACAATCAGATTTCTAATAATATATTTTTTTAGAAAATATTTTTTTTTTTATACAAATGAAGTGCAATTCTGAAAAAAAAAAACTATAAAATTTATATTAATTTAAATATTTATATTAGTTTGTGTTGTTTAAGAAGGTTGAAATTAATAATTTTTTTATCAATTTAAAAACAAAAAAATTAATAATACATATATTTAAATTAGAAACATGAAAATAATTATATATTTATAATATTATCTATTTATGTGTGTTATTTTGTGAGTTAATGCGGAGTCATTGAAACAAGAGGGATCAAACCTCACTAAGTTCACTAATATTATAATCATATAATATTTAATGTGATAACTAAATAATAAATGAATAAACTCGTTAAAATGAACGATAAAAAAAGATAATTACCTCATTTCCAAATTTAGTCATCAGAGTTCAATCATTTAAATATTTACAAATACAGTATCGAACAGATTAATTGAAACAAGACGAAAATTTGTATAAAATCATTTATTCATTATTAATTTCAATAATAAGAAACAAATTATTACGATTAATATTTTATGTGGCCTCAATTAAGAGTTTAATTTATCCTCTTTGGCATTGTATCCACAAGTTTTTTTACAGATTGTCAGCATCCTTTCATCTGTAAACCATATAAGTATTGATAATTGTGGTTTTTAATTTTTCCACTGTGGTACAATCCAATGTGTCGACTGTCTAATCGATTATTGCAAATTGCCCACAGATTCTTTATCGGGTTGATGTCTGGTGAACTCCCTGGCCAATCTAATATGGTGATATGGTTTTCCGAAAAAGATTTAACCATTTTTATCGAAGTATGACAGGGAGCAAAATCCTCCTGAAAAACTCACTCGACATTTGGCCACTGCTTTTTCAATTCTGGTATCATTTTTTCTACCACCATGGACTAGTACTTTTCACTATTCATCATACCTGTCACTGGAACAACACGCCCTAAACTATAATTTGAGAAACACCCCCCCCCCCCCCCAAAAAAAAAAAAAAAAAAAAAGAGATGATGAGATGACGTGTGACGAGTTCAGTTTTTCTTTTCCCCTTCGAATGAACCAAAATTATTGGCCTTGCACGATAAGAAACCAAGACTCTTTTTTTCAATCTTCAGCCATCTAATTTTCATATTTTTTGGTCCATATAACTCTTTTGACTGTTTCGTGTCAGGTTTCCTTGCTGGTCTTCCCGCTTTGACGAACAATCATGGGACACAAGTTTCAGGCAATTCTCGAGCAAGGTCTACTGCAGTTTTACGGCAATCATTTCAGCTAGAATTCAGTAATCGCTGGTCATCTCGTTTAATTGTCATTCTTTTTGCGCCACATTTCCTCTTCCTCTTCACTAAGATATCCCCTGAGCCCTTATGGCGATTGAAGATCCAATTGACTGTAGCCAAACTTACTCCAACCTCTGATGCAATGTTTTTGTGGTATGCTTAGTCATTGTCACGATCATTACTCGTTTATTCGTCGATACATCCATATCTCTTTGTAAGTACGGGCAAAATGTTGAAATTTAACAATTTTTATTTTAAATAACAAAAAATAAGAAAAAAATCACTCAACCGATATTAAAACAAGTGTTGCACACTGAGCAATGTTTGCTGTATTGTGTCAAAAATAAAAACCACAGTATTGTCATTACAAATACCAACAAGAGCGATAAAGTGCAAAAAATGCAAAAAAAAATGTTTTTCTTTCAATTAATCTGTTCGATACTGTATAATTTATAGGCATTTTAAATAATCAATTGTCAAAGATAAAAAATGATTAATTTATATATACAACAACAATACGATTGTAATTTCTGTTATAATAAACTTTAAGATTATGTAGGGTAAACGTACCAGTAGTCGACCACTGTACCAGTAATTTTTTTATAAAAATAAGCTTTTTAATTTCTCTGTTTCATTGTTAAGCAATCCGGAAGAGGCTCTTTTTGATATTTATCGACATCACGGACTTTTAATTTGAAATTAAAAAACTTATTTTGATACAAAATCTATCAAATGGTCAATTACTGGTATTGAGTTCAACTACTGGTACGTTTACCCTAAATTATTTATTATTATTATTATTATTATTAATTAATGATACTTGTTCCCTCTAAGTCAGTGGTTATAAATATACTGATAGCTCCCAAAAATTTCCTAAATTTTTTACGATCCTCCAAAGAAGATTTATAAATATTGAAAAAATATATTTTTTAATACGATCCTTAAATAATAGATTAAGAAATAGTTTGCAACAATTTAATTTAAACTATTGATGAATTTAGCAGTATGTTTTTATTTTATTAATTTTTATTTTATTCTAATAATTTTGATTTTAAAAAAATACTAACTTTTCTCAACGTCATTCATGGTCATGAACCACTGCTCAAACTATTTGTCTTTTCAGAGAAACTATTATTTAATATTACTTTATAAATCTTAGTAAATTATGTTGATATGATAAGACACAAGCCAAATGAATATTTTATAACATACCAACTTATATATTTATAAATTAAGATAATAATTTGAATTTATTATTATTCTTAAAACTTTCTAATTTTAAAAAAATATATGAAATAGTATTATTATTACAAAAATTATGTAATTTATAAGAATTCTTTATGTTTAAATTCTTAAGTTTTTGTTAACAAATATCAGAAAAAATTACACATTAAAAAAAAACAAGACCTTAAATTAGCATTTGAATTATAACACATCAAAATTTGTTAAGACAAAAATTAGCTTTTTTTGAAAAATGTAAGACTTTAATTTCTACTACATTATGTTTATGAAAAATATAAAATTTTTGTATTATACTCTAAATTAATTTGTTAATTCTATGTTAAAATAAATAAAATACTAAAATAAATTAATTTTATTATTATTTTTCCACTTTTACATAAACTATGTAATGAAAAATTTATAAATAAATATGAATACTAATTTAAAATCTATTTCTTTTTGATTTTTTCAATTATATATATAATATATATATATATATATAAGTTATAGGCTTGATCTCAGACTCAGCTCTAAATCTCACACACTTGGCAGATTTAACAAACAGTTTATCAGCAATTCTGTGATGACAGAAAAGGTTTATATAAACAGTCTCTTCCATGCATTGGCAGATTAAACAAACAGTTTATCAGCATTGACTAAGTGGTCTAAAAAGGATTTAAAAAATAGCCTTCACCTTGGACAATTCATTCTTCATTGAGTTTTAGGCCGAAGATGTGTTCGACTGGTCCTCTTAAATTCGGGATCTATTTAAAGTGTATATTTTGAATAAATAAAAATTATAAATAAAAAAATAGATAAAGGTTTTCTTTTACACTAAAACTTAACTTATATATATATATATAATATATATGGAATTTAATTTATTTTTTTTTTTTTTAATATCAAGATCTTTTAATGTAGTTTTTATCTAAATGTTATGCATATGTATTAATAAAATTATCTATTGTGTTTGGAAAAACATTTTATGAAATTGTGTTCTTCAAACTTTAAAAGAAAAAAAAAAATATAATAGTTTTTGAATTTTAAGGATCAACTCCTTCACAAATTTAATGAATCTCTTAATTTTTGAATTGATTAAAATGCATAGTTCAAAAATAAATAAATAAATAATTATTATTAACTCCCCAAAACGAGTTTAATTTCTTTTTTAATAAATTAATTTTTGTTGTTTTTTTTTTTTTTTTTTTTTGGTTGACTCATCTTTTCTGAGCCAAATAATTTAATACTTTTTATGTTAATTCCATCAAACATAAGAAATAAATCTAACTCTAATATTAAATTATCTTATCTTCTTCAGGTGGTGATTCGCTCCGTCATGCTTGTCCATATTGTGGACGCACTTACAAACAACGGCAACATATGTTACGACATATTCGTATTTCATTACCATGCGCAAAGAACAATCTATCATATTGTTGTTATTTATGTAATGCCTTCTTTTTTACTGAATCTCGTTTAATTAATCATATTGCTAAGAAGCATCAAGGATTATCAAGATAACCCAATCAAGTGTTATTCGGGTGTGCGGGGAGTGGGGGGGGGGGGGGTGGCATGAACTTACTCATTAACGGGAAAATGAATGAAATTCCTTTTCATATAAACAAAAACAAAAACAAAATTTGAATTTAAATTTTGATTAAGCACACTTATATTTTCCTTATCATTAATTATTAAATACATGATCCGTCCGTCAGTTAACCGATTTTGCAGTGTTTTTCGAACAATACAATTCATTTTCATTTCCTACAACTGATTTACATATCTTGGTTAGAAATATGGTGTGAAGTTGTATGATGATGATGATCAACTGACTCGGTCCTGTATTTAATTAACATATATTTCAACTTATTATTTAAATATTAGTGAGATACTATTTAATAATAACCAGTCTTTTGGTACTCTCAATATCTGTTATGTTATATTATTGTTTTACTAGTCAACTACCAAGCTACCAATTTTTCTTTGTAGATATTTGTTCTAACCATTCTATGATTAGAATTCTAATGTTAAGGATTTTTTTATTTTTCTTTTTGGTTATTATTCAAATAACATATTGTCTTCCTGAGGTCCTGAATTTCTCTAAAATTTGATATTTTAAAATAAAATAAATAAAATAATAATATTAACATAATAAAAAAAAATAGAATACTTTCAGATAGATTTTTCAGAATATCTATTTACCTTTATAAACAACACACACACACACACACAAATGAAGAAAGAAGAATGTATATTTATTAATGATTCTTAATTTTGAATATCTATTATTTTCTTCAAATATTTAGTTTTAATTATATAGCTTGCTTGCGAGGCCTTCCAAATTTAAATACTCAAAATACATACTATGTATATAATAATAGGGATGCGTTCATAAATATTTTATTATTTTTGAGAAAATGAAACCATTTAAAAAATAAAATCTGAAAATAATATTAAGTTTTGAATTTAAAGTGGATGAAATGAAATGTTGATTGGTGACACACACACACACACACTTTAAATTCCTCTTGTCACAAGAAAACATATTTCCTTTGCACAAATAAACTATTTTATTCATTCTATTCTCTAAACATTGTAATATCCATCCCTAAACTATTTTTTTCTCTCACTATATATATTGTATATTTATTTTTATATTATTCTACATATAACTTAAATATAAATAAAAAACGATTTTAATATCGCTCTTTTATTATAAAATAATAATATATAAAATCATAATAAAAATAATAAATACATTTTTTTAATCATATAAATATTTTATATATCAAATTCAATTTGACACATTGATTTAACTAAAAAGTGAAAATAGTATAAGAATTCATTTCTCTTTCGAACACTTACATACATTAAGTGCATTTGAAGCAATTCAGGTCAATTTCCAGTTATTCCAAGCAATTTCTCATTACGATGACCAGCTAATTTAGTTTATTTAAGAAGTGGTTTCTTAAAAAAATACATATTTATTTCTTTTTTAGATTTTTCTTCATTTTTTTCATTTTTCATTATTCTCCAAGACTTTATATACATATATATAAATGGTCAAAGTTAATAAATGAAGATGTTTTTGGATTAGGAGTGCTTAATATTCTTAAACGAATAAAAATAAGATCAGAAGTAAAAGGTAAATATTAAAATTATATTCTAAAGAGGAATTGAAAACAAGCTTAAAGTCTTTCAAGAAAATATATATATATTTTTATGATAATAAAATTATTTTATTTCATAATATATAATACAATATATCTATTGATATAACAATTCTTATTATCAATGATTTATTACAAAATTAAAGTGTTTTCATCATCAATAAATAAACAATTATATATTCCTGCAATATTAAATTTGAAATACATCTTCTATAAAATACTTTATTCTGGCTAATTCAGGTTAAAATTTTGTTTGAATAGATCTTATTGAAAGACTCCCATTGACGTGAAAGAATTCCTTCTTATGAAAAGAGAGAAAGATTTGAGCTTATTCATTGGTACTCTCAACTTTGTTTAATAGAAATCTTCTACCTTTCAAAAAAAAAGTATTTACTTTTATCAATAACCGTTAAATCTCAGCCCTACTAAATTTTAGATAAAATATCATAATTATTTTTTTTTAAATGAATTAAAAATTTAATTAATTTAATTTAGTTTTATGAACTTTTGATTTATTAAAATTTCATTTTATCTATCAAGACACCAATTCAATTTTAAATTAAAAAAATAAAACTTCAAAAATAAATATATATATATTTGCTTAATGATATTTACACACTTTGAAATTTTGAAACAAAAATATCAGTATATACTTATAGTGACATGAGGAAGGTCTAACTTTCTCCCTCACCCACAAATAAATTTTTTTTTATTAAGTTAAGTTTAAGGCTTGAATCCAGCTCTTAAACAGAGACAGGCACACTGAACAGACAAAACAAACAGTTTAATTAATTATCTATAATCTTCAAATCAATCTCTGCCTATTTCATAAAAAAACATTTCCAATTAAATTTTATTTTTTATAAGGGTGGGGGTGGGGGGGGGATTCTTAATCTTCAATCAAATACATTATGATTTATTAGATCTTATTTTAATAACATGTCAAGATTTACCTATTTTATGCGAGTAAAAATATGTATGTGGGTGGAACTGCTCATAAGATAGGAAAAAAAAGGAGGCTGCCCTATGAGGATCCATAGACTAACATCTCAAGATCCTACATTGGAAGATTACTAATATCATCACTAATAATTCAGTGAAACCTTTCATCTGGACATCATCATAAGAATTTTCTGTATTCTTCAGATTCAAAGCTCAACAAATTTATTTTTAATTATTATTTAATTAAGTTAATGAGAATGATTTCGGTTTTTTATTATTATATTGAATACTTCGCACATCATACAATTCATACTTCAACTTTCCTTAAATAGCAAATTCATGTTCAGATTACATCAACTATCCTGGATTAAATAAATCCTTATTCCAATACTCTACTCCTTTGAAAATTATGTATATCTATCAAATTAATTTCAATCATCAACGAGATATAACCCACCCACTGCACCCATTTATTATAAGTTTATTATTCATTTAATTAAACAAAAGAAAATACTAAAAAATATAATTATTCTAATTATTTTGTTATATATTTATGGAATTAACATTAATTTTAAGTTAATATATTTTTATAAACATTTTATCTGAGATTGTCAATCCAAGAAACAATAAAGATTTATAAAATTTCTAATATATTTTTTTTTATTTATTATTACTATTACCATTAGTTATTCTGGTAAGGGTACGTGGCGTAAAAGATAATTTCTCATATATTTTATTCACCACGTTTTGTTAATACCAAACACAAACGCTAGGTAGAGAAATCTAATTATATGTGACAGTTAAAAAATTGTGAAAATTGAAAGAAAAACTTTTTTTTTTTTTTTTTTTAAATAAAATAAAATTAATGTTATTTTTTAATAAAAATTTTGCAATAATTTTAAAGTTTATTATTTGAAAAAAAAAATCGAAAATATGTGACGTAACATTTCTGGAAACCCACCCCACCCCCCTTATCAATTGTCGTCACATTCACCCCCACCCCCCTTACCGCGTGACGTAATTTTTGAATGTATGTACCCTAAAGTTAATATCATAAATCAACCTATTTATATATTTATGTTATATGTCTTTTTATATTTATTGTTTTCACAAATTAATTTTATAACAAACCACTTCTCTCAATGATCATGTAAAATTCTTATCTGTTTTAGTGACGAAATGGCAATTTAGAGAAGATGTTAATTATTTAAGATGCACCAACACTCTACAATTACTCATGAGTAATAAAACTCATCCCAGAACAGAAGGACGTTTCAGTTGTTTTCGATGTGGCCGGAGTTATAAATGGAAAAAACATTTGACATTTCATATTCGGCATATGTGCGGAATTGATGGAAGACCTGGATGTCCGATTTGTGGAAAACGATACACCAATAAAGAGAATATGCTTCGGCATATATCCTTAGCTCATCCAAATTGAACCCTCTTCTATCCCTCCCCCCCCCCCCCCTTAAGATGTCTTTCTTTCTTTCTTTAAACAAAAATTCTTGCTTTTAAATTTTCGAGCAACAGATTTTTTGATTTTTTGATTTTTTTTTTTTTTTTGTTTTTTATTAATTATTTTTCAAGTGATAATCAAATTACATTTTTTTATTTTTAGAAAAAATTGCAAACGTGTTTTATTTTTAAAAATGTTTATTCTTATGTTATTAATGATTACCAAGGTTCCTTAATTTATAATTGAGCCAGATCGATTAAGACTGATACAAAATGTATACGTAAAGTAATAAAGTATTATATTGTATATAAAAATTAAATAATCGAAAAGTTAATGAAAAGAGATTAATTTTATAAATCAATAATTAAATAATTATTTGAAAAAACAATAAATTTCAATTGTCATAATAAGTAATTTAAAGTAAAATAATATTTTTAAAAAAAAGTTAATTTAATTACAAATTTTATTTCACTTTATATAAGATATTATTATCTTTTTACTCGATATAATTTTGAAATATTGTGTTAAAACAAAACAAAAAAAATTATTTTTCTTATATGTATACATACTAAAAATCTAACTAATCTTTCTGTAAATATACATATTTACTTTTTTTAAGGATTCAATTTAATTAGATAGAAATTGAATTATTTATTTATTTAAATAAAACTGACATAAAGTTATTTGATTGTCTAAGTAACGATTATTTTCATTTTAAAATTAATACTTACAAAAAATAATTAATAAAAGTATTTACCTATTATATATTTAAAAAAAAATGATAAATTTCATTTTATTTCAAGTACAAATTAAACTTTCCAATATTTATATAAATTTGATTGTGATGAATGGAATTGAAATATTTATAAAAATAATTTATATATAAATCAATTCATGCATGGCTCATAAAAAATTTCATTTTTAATATTCCATTTCTTCTATGAACACATAATCAATATTTATATTATTAATTAATGAATTAATGTACTAGAAGTTACTAAATGTGTACCTGATTTTTTTAAAAACTAGTCATTAAAATTAAAACTAAATGTATATAAATGAATTCTATATCATAACAAATAATATAATAAATTATTATTATTATTATTAATTATAATTTAGATATTTATTTTATTTCATTATATTAATAGAGATCAAATAAAGATATTTTTTTTTATAAACAAATTAAGCAAAATTTTCAAATATACAAATTTTTATTTATAATTTCAGAAATAGGTAATATATTTACGGAGAATAAATTTTTTTTTTTGACATTTATGAAATGTAAAAATATCAATCCTTTAATCTAGGGATAAAAATATTGAATTCCAGACGCTGAGATACTGGAATATAGTTCTAATTAATTTATGTATGTCATATGTTCTTTCGTTTAATCACATCAATAATTAATTTTCAAAGTTAAAAATATATCATCAATTTATTTTATTTTCATTGAAAATATTTTAACATCATATTCTTTCTAATACAAATATATGTAATTCACTAACATGTAGCTTATATTTTTTTAATTGTTCGACCATTATACTGATCTATACATATTTTCAAGTGATCCAACTTGGGCGATAAGACCTGACAGAATGGAATTGGATAGGATTCAGATCACTGGCTGTGCCCCTGAAAATACTGCTCTATGCTCCCTGAATGGATTTCTTAGTTAAGAGTTAATGATGATGGTGACAATTATGAATGATTTCTCAGTACATGGTACACGTGCCCTTGTTAGCTGAAAAAACCTAAAATATAATAATAACAATAAAAAACAAATATTGTATAGGATTAATATCCCAGGAAGAAAACTATTACAGTTTGTACTATGATAAAGCATGTCCTATCATACAATCATACTAAGTTGAAACAAATTTATGATTTGGAAATTATAATAATACAACATTATTAGTATGATAAATAAAAGACAAAAAAAAACTAGGTGAGATGTCTGAACGGATTTCACTAAAGCATGTAAACAGAGTGAATGTTTCACTACCTGTTGTTATTTGTAAAAATTCTAATCTTAACTTGTGTATGTGTGCGGGTGTGAATTTGTGTTTGTTTCAGAATTACCAAGAAGACATCCAAACGATGCATTAATTATGGCTTTAATTGGGCCATCACCACCACGACGTTATCTATGCAGCAAATGTGGCCGAGCTTATCAACATAAATATCATCTTACGTTTCATTTACGTCACGAATGTGGACGTCCAACGAATGTGGCCTGTCCACTTTGTCCAAGTGCTTTCCATTTGCAAAGTCAATTACGTAGACACTTAAAATTGAAACATCCATTCGATTATATTAATGAAATGCATTAAATTTCAATATTAAAAATATTTCTTTCTTTATTAATACCTTCAAGTTCGAATTTTTCTTAAAAAAAAAATTGAATTAAAAAATTTTTTCAGGAATTGTGAAAATTTATGAAATAGTCCTATTATCTTGTGGATGAACAATATTTTAACTAATGAGAATTTAGTAAATTGTAATTATATATTCCTTTTCACAATGATAATATAATATCTAGTCAAAAATATAATATTTTATATATTTTTTTTAAAAAAACTTAAATAATTTTGTTTAATATTTTCAAATTTGAATAACTGAAAAATTTAAAATTTCTTTTATTTTATTTGAAATTATATTAA
The DNA here is from genome assembly GCA_963082975.1 of Labia minor. Classification (NCBI taxonomy): domain Eukaryota; kingdom Metazoa; phylum Arthropoda; class Insecta; order Dermaptera; family Spongiphoridae; genus Labia; species Labia minor. The sequence goes on along the minus strand of OY720349.1, from coordinate 67,914,232 downwards.
TTAAATAATACAAAAAAAAACAACAGAAATTTTTTTTCCCTTATAATCCCTTATAATATTAACAAACATATTCAACTATATTTAAAAAAGAATTTGGAAATTTATTCTATAACATATGTACGATTAACATAATATAATTAATTTGATTAAATTCAAGATGAAATTAGACCAAAAATGTTAACAAAGAAATTATAAAAATAATAATAAATATTATAATTTTATGCTTCATGAGCTTAGGAAAGAGAGCTCAAAGTGCACGTCTCTCGTTTACAAAAGGATTTTATTGACAAAGACGATTTTTCATTATTTTAATATTCATATGTTTTAAAAACATGTATTTTTTTTAAAAAAAAATTAAATATTTTCGATTTTTTAAAAGAATAAATATTGAGTCTCTAGTTGTCTAAGTATTTGCGTGAAAGAGTATACTAATACCTGGTACACACCAAGTTGGTAGTTATAAAAAATATGGAAAATTTCTTTATATGGATTGGATAGAATATTAGGGTTTTGTTTGTTTGTCTGGGAATATTAATATAAATTCACTGGAACTTTTATAACAAATCTCTCTCTCTCTTTTCTACTATTCTTATTTTTTTAGATTCTTAGTTCAGTTTTAGAAAATATCAATCGATTTGTTATTTAAAATATTCAGAAATCTCTTAGTGTCAAAAATTTTATACGATTTTATTATAAGTTCACCGTTATTTATTCGACGCCTTATTAAATAAAAGAAATAAAAAATATTTAAAGTTTCTACATTTATAATTGTTCATATTTATTATTATGTTGCTAAATTTAAGAAATTTAAGAATTTTTTTTTGATGGAAAAAGATGGATACTAGATGATTAAAATAATGAATTAAACTATTTTAATTTAAAATTTAACAAAAAAATGATTAACATGTTAAAAAAATAATATATATGACGTGTGACAACAGTGACTGTGGAGGTGATGTCGCTGGTTGAATAATTGCTAATTTTAATTATGAAAATACTAAAGAAGATGGATTTTCTCGAGGCTGGAAATCAAGACAGATCGATTTTTCTTTATAAAAATTATCTAATGTGTGAATTTTTAAAAGAATTCTTGGCCGGATAAAAAAATCACAAAAAATATATACTTATATATATGTATATCGTACGTACATATTTATATATAAATATAGAATTTTTGATAGTATGAGAAAATAATTTATACGATATTTAGAACTCGAGATTATCATTCAAATATTTATAAGAAAAAAAAAAATCATGTTCCTGTAACTTAAGAAACTAAAATAATGAGCATTGATCAAAATCAAAAAATATTTTTTATTTATAATTTAAGGCTTTAATGGTAGTCCATCATTTGTTCCAAATATTAAACAAATATGAAACTCTTATAATTAATTCGTCAGCACTAATATGAACCATTTTAAATTTAATTAAAAGAACAAAGTATACTTACATCCTATTATTTTTGAGCTAAATATCAATGGGAATTTTCCAATATATTCATCACAATAAATACCTTTCCGATGAAATTAAACATATTACATTTTACTAAGTATTGTTTTCTTAGGTAATAATAATAAATTTTTAGTTTATTTTAAAAAAAATATTTATTAAATAGAAGAAATTGACTTAAATAGAAAAATGAAAGCAATTTAAGGAAATGAAAAACTATTTTATTGATATTCTATTCTAAATTTATTTATTTATTTATTTTTATTTTTAATTATTTCGTATTTCTTACTTACAATAGTATTCTAGGAATACAAATCGAAATATTAATTATTAATTGTGAATATTGAAATGAGATTTTTTTCAGGCCGTTAATTAATTATTAATAAAATTATATAAAAAAAAAGAATGAATAATTAATCACCTAAAAATTACATATTTATAGTTTATTAATTGATAATACTGTATACAAATCAACTGTTTTTATTGAATAATTTATTAATAAGAGTAATTGTGCTGTGATAATTATTCTTTTGTTTATAATAAATATAATCAGGGTTTGGAAAAATTTTTAATGGATTTATGATCCAGTCTATTTTAGTATTATTAATGAAAGTAATGGATTGTTCTGAGTTTTGAGTTTGATTTCTTAAATTTTTCTGTGCATTCCCTATTAGAAAATATCTACTATAATAATATTATGGAATCCTTTAAAAATAAAATGAATATAAATTATCTTTTTGAAAAGTGATGTTTGAAATATCTAAGTTCGAATTTTATATTAGATTTATATTTAAAAAAAAAACGAAAAATAGTGAGATTTATAACTAATATATGTATATATTATAATTTAATATTTAATAATTATTATTTTGGCCCTCATCAGGTGCAACTATTTTTTATAATAATTCTCTTTTTTTTTGTAAATATATTTATAAAAGTTTTATATCACAATATTAAGGGCATTCATTAACTTTAGGTATTAAATTAAATTAATCTTTCTCTCCCTCTCTTTCTATATATATATTAAAATTGCATAGGTATTTCAGTGGATTTTTATAGATGTTTAAAATTTAAAATTAATAAATGACAAAAATAATATACTAACTTACTTCCAGTACGATCAAATTAAGGATAACGGTATGGAATGCACTACAATCAGATTGTAAATTGAAATATTTTATATTTATCTTGGATTTAATATTAATACTCATATTTATTTATTTATTTATTTATACACAATGATATAATAATTAAAAATAAAATAAAAATGATTTGTTTTTATTTATATTAATTATTTTCTTGGATTGTTTTATTTTCAATATTATATATATATATATATATATTGAAAATTAATGCTTTAATAATTATTTGTAAATACTCTTAAATAAATAAATTTGTAAATATAAATTTAAAATAATTTGTGAATTGTGTGAAATATGTGATATTCTTTAATTAAATAAAAATATTCTCTATATTTTAGAAGAGTTCATTTTCATTTTAATATTATCCGTTAATTAAATAAATAAAAATTATACAGCAAAAAAGAAAGAAATAAACCTTTTCTGATTATTGGTTTTTCTAAAAAAAAGTTAAAATCTAAATTTGTTTCCACTAAATTTATTCATATATATTATATTTGAATAAATACTTCCTTATAAAAAAATATTCTTTTTATTTGAAAGAATTTGAAAATGATTTTCATTTAAAATTTGAATGATTTTTTTATCCTCAAAATAAATTACAAATGATTTTCTATATAATACTATCACAAATAAAATTATAAATAATTTCAATTATTTCTTATCTTATTTACTAATTTTTATGATTATTAATTCTTATCATTTATTCATTTATCATATTTATTAATTGAATGAAAAATACTAAACTTATTTATCGGATATATTGAATATATACTATATATATACAAATATAACTACATATTTTTTTTATATATATAAATTAGAAGTATGTATATTTTTCTTTGTTTGATTTGAGTATGAATTGAATTTTTCCAACATTAATTCTTCATATTTTCTATGATTTCCTGTTTTTTGTGCGAAATGCGTTCGTAAATTCGGTAGTCCATCTCCTGTAGATTTCCCTCTCTCTCTCTCTCTCTCTCTCAATTCTCTTGTTTCTCTTTTGGCTGAGTCCGTAAAAATCCGTTTCAGGACAGCGTCTAATGCCCTCTCGACGTGTTCATGTTCTAGGTTCGTCTTCCGTCTGGTCGTTGGTCTCCTCGCAGTCATCAGTTACTTCACCCAAGTCCAATTTCAAATTGAGTTTGATGACCAATTCCATTTCGCTAGCTTCCGCTTCCTCTTCAACACCGAGCAACAACAGTATACAAAATCCAGCAGTCGAGTCTTATCCATGCACACGGTGTCATCGAATATATAAATGGAAACACTCTCTTCTCAATCATTTACGATTGGAATGTGGCAAAGAACCGCAATTCAAATGTCCCTATTGTCCAAAAAAGTGTTCGCAAAAGGGCAATCTAGCATCCCATGTGACTAGAAAACATGGTGTTGCCCAAATATGGAAATGAGGAGATTAATAAAAAAAACAAAAACAAATCAAAAGATAAAAAATCTAATAAAATAACACAAAACGAACTAATATATACAATTTCCAGTAACGTTGTTTAATATTAACTGAAATTGTAAATATATATTCTTACTAAAAATTCAATCAAGTATTACAAATTACCTTTTTTTAGTCCAAAATTTTCTTTATAGTAATTTTTTTGGAGACTTATCACTAAAACATAACACAATTCAATTGACCTGTAAATACATAGTATACTTGTTGATATACGATATATTGTCCCTATTTTTAATTTTAAATTTATTTAACTTATTGTCAATTAAATTTCATAATTTATAATTAATGAAATCCATATTCCTTAGAGTATTCAAAATATCACAACACCAATCTACTTGTAGCTGCCTTTTTTGAATTTTAAATTTAGAACTACTTATATTACTTATCATTCGAAAAAATAAATACATTTAATTATATATGACAAATAATAATTTATAAAATAACATATTTTAGTTAGCAAGCCATTACATTTGTTTATGTTAAAAATAACTATTAAACATACTTTTTTTCCAACGACAGCACAGAAGTTTTTTTTTTAGTTGTTCATATAAAAATTGATTTTAATAAACAAAATAAGATAACACATTAACTAGAGCGAAACTTGGAGTTGAACGGTGTATTCTATTGGTTGTCAAAATATATAAACGGCTGTAACATGAATGCAATGAAATCAGCGCCGGATTTGCCTAAAGAATTTATTACACCCTAGGATGATTTCAAGATCAAGAAGGGATAATAAAATTAATAATTCAATTTTACCATCAAGATCCACACAAATAATATTATTAAATTCAATAGAAAACTAGTAGATATTTCTAAACTTAAATTTTTAATAATACATATAATTTATAATAAAATTATACTCTACACACAAAATTTTGCATCTCATAGGCATTTTATTTAAAAAAAAAAAAAATAAAAAAATTTTAAATAAAATATAATAAGTTATAAAAAATAATATAGTATAAATAATTGATAATAAGGAAATTAAAATCTTTTATTTAATTTTTTACATTTTTTTATAATATGTAAAATAACATATTCAGTTAATATTTTATATTTTAACATTTTATATAATTGTGAACATGGAGAGAAATTAAAAATATTTATTAATATTTATTTTTAATGTAACAAACATAGTTCAATTTCCTAATAACTTTAAAATAATTTAAAGTATAATTTTTTAATTTATATTTATATAATTATGTAAATTTTCCTAAATACATATTTATAAATCCAAAAAATTTTTTTTATTTAAATTATCAATCAAAATTTTTATTTTTTGTAAAATATTATTTAAAAAAAAACATTTAAACAAACATTTTATTTTTTTTTTACCATTTTAGTTTGAGATTATTGCGTGAACATCGTCTGATTACCGTAACATAATACGTAGCTTAACTTGCAAAAATTGTTAATTATTTGTTCAGATTAATTCTTTTTTAAATAATATTACTAATATTATACCCTTAATTTTTTTATTCTTATTCTTTACTTTTTTCTTATTTGAAATTGTATTTTTACATTTTCCTTTCTTATATTATATATGTTATAATATATAATAATATTTAATACTTCTGAATGTTATAACAGAGGATCTAGTTCCCAATAAAGCCTCAAATTCAATTTTTATACCGATAGATACAACAAAGTATTCTATGATGGATACTGGTCCATTTTTTTGTTGTTGAAAGTGAGGAAAAAAATCAAATTTTGGCCTTGATGAATTTAATAAAGAGATTATTACTCTTTTGAAATTAACATTAAAATCTAAAGTAAATGTATAAACAAACAAATCAAAATAATTTTTTAGGGAAATTTTTAATTCAAAAAAGACTGGAATTCTGACATTATATTCTAGGAATATTTCGGCTAATTAGATGATTCTAAGCTATAATACGTATGGGAATTCATTCTAATTCAAAGATCTTAATTCAATTGGTCTATTCCATAATTTCTTACTTAACAATCCAGAATTATTATAAAAATTTGCTTTTCCTATTGAAATAAAATTTTTAGTCCTGGTTACTTGGTTCAAAATTTTAGTATTATTATATCGTATATCAAATGTTGCGACCAGGTCAGATAAAGTATCAATATCTATAATCAGCATTCTAAAGGTTAACTAAATAAATAAATCTAACACTTTCATGATCGATATCCAAAATAATATATCCATAATGATTTCTCAAGAAAATATAATTACTCATTACTTAAAAATAAGGAAGGAAAGGGAAATCTCGCTTTCCCCAGACAAGATCAAGTTAAATTTTTAAGTATCCCATCAGATCATATCAAAATACTGGGCATCTCAATCGCAAATTATTATAAAGAAATGTAAAAATATTTTTTTTAGGATGATTACTTGATAGAATCTCATGGGAGTGAAAAATCTAAAACCCTTCAAAGTCTTTTTCTCCTTAAAAAAATCATTACTGGATTATGGAAGGTTATTTTAATACAAATTATATATTAATATAAATTTAATTAAAGGATTATTACTGATTATTAAAGGGATGAGATTTAGTCTCAATTTACTAGGTCTAGAAGAAAAATCCACTTTTTTTTAATTTGATGTGGATTCCACCGAATTTAAATTTGATATTAGCTCCACTGTAAATTTATTCAGAATAATCTATTAATTGTTAGTAACCTTTTGGAAAAATGGTAATAACTTCAAAGTGAAAAGTATTCAAGATATTAAATCCAAGAGTTAGACTTTAATGTTGGTTCCTTAAGATCAATTCTAATAGAGGATTTTATACTTTCAGGTTAGGTTATCTTGAACATTAGAAGTATTAAAAAAAAATGATAAGTTTTTAATTTATTCATAGATTGATTATGAATTGATCTTCAAATGAAAATTAAAAATTGCAATGAATTCAACCAAACATTGGATAAATGGCAGAATTCCTCAACCTTTGTATCTTGTATCATGACATGAAGTGGCGAACTAAGGTTAAAGTGGGCCCTAGGCAACATTGTAATTCCAGGCCAATCGGGGAAAAAAATGTACCTTTTTTTTAGCAAGCAATGGTTCCGTACGGGCCCGAGATACGTAATTATCAGGCCCCTGAAAATTGCAGGCCCTAGGCAGGTGCCTAGGTTGCCTAGGCCTTAGTCCGACCCTCGATAACGAAGATTTTACCATTAAAAAAATCTTTTATATAATAATAATAATATTCAAATAGAGATCATTTTTCCTATGTATTGAAGGGTTGGTTAAATAAGATTGGGTGTCCTAAGATCAAATAAATAAATTTATTTTTAATTTATTTAATATTTTACTGTAAAATAATTAATGGACGTATTTTTCATTTACTTTTCTATCTGTCTCCATATTTACTTAAATATGGTTTGAATCCTTTTTCAACGACTTTAAAGTGGAGTCAATTATGGTGGAGAAACCAATAGAGAAAAGTTCTGAAATATTCTATTGTGACTAAATTAAATAAATAAAATAAATAAATTTAATAAATTTTCTTTGAAATGATAATCTCAGGTTTTAATTTAAAAAAATAAGATAACACCAAAAGTTCATTATTTTAAATCCATAAATTTATTTGATTTATTTATTTAAATGTCTAAGTAAAGATGAAAAAGAAAAATAAGTAAATATTCATATTATATACCTAAAGGTTAAAAACATATTTATTTATTTTTTTTTTTTTGCTAAAATTATGCTTTCTAAAATATTATAAATATGAAACACGTATATTTTTGTGTAAATTTATATTTTAAAAATATTTCATTTTATTCACTTTTTTGCAATTTATGCGAATTTTTTGTTTTGTGAGGGGTTTTCCGTTTCCTTCTCCTCCTCAGACTGGCCACAAAATGGCTTCCACGTATTGATTTCTGGTATGGACAGGATCTCACCAACTTTTGTATGGTTAGCATATTTTTTTGGCAGTGTGTGTGTTTGTGGGTTCGAGTGCATGCAGGGAGAGCATTTCTCGTCGATGGGCTCGGTTCCCAAGGACGACGGTCCGTGAAGCGGCTGCGGAGTCAGGGGCCCGTGAAGTGCGCCGGCGCCGGGAGGTCATCTCGCTTTCCACTCCGGTTCCCCGGTTGACCTTGCTAGAAACTTCGGGTGAACGTCGCTAGGATGCAGCACCGCTCAATGCCCTCCAAAAAATTGCACATTCCCAAGATATTTTTGTTAATATTTTTATTTTTTTATTTTTTTTTTTTTTTTCATTTAACAATAAGTATCAAATTTGGAAAACAATAGAATATTATTTTAGAAAATAATCACATATAGCCTGAAAAATTTCATAAAGAAAAAAAACTATTTTCTAATTTTTAGGACAATATAGCAGCAATATTTTTTTTTTCTTCTTACTCAGACTTTCATTTATTATTATTATTATTATTATTATTATTATTATACAAATATATCTATATCTATAGCTTAAATCAAATTAGTATATACATATATCACTATAATATGTACAAATGACACAAAGATCTGAAAATTTTAGATTATCCAATTTAAATATTATCTAGTCGATTCATTAATTTAATTCTGATATAATTATGAATATTATTAATAATTTTTTCATTTAACATAATTTTTTCAAGATATATTTTTTGTTCATTTTAAATTTTAATTTTCAATTAAATATTTAGAATACTATCAAAATATTTATATAATAATTTCTTTCCTTCATAAATAACCAATTTTAAATTTACAATTTCATAATTTAGATTTAATGATTTTTTTAGGATGAAATATAATATTATTGATTTGAGAAACCTTCTAAAACTCATTCGATAAATTCGATATAAATATATTAAATTCCTACGTAACTCAATATTTCTTCACTCTCATGGGGTAAGGGATGAAGGGGAGAAATTCCATTGGCTTGAACTCCGCCAACTATAAAAGAAAAAAATTTAATTAAATTTTTAACAAATATTTTTAAATTTAAAAATGATCAAATTATTTATAATTGAATATTTTAATTAAAAACAAAAAAAAAAACAAAAAACAATTCACCAAGTTTTATTAAACTCTTTCAGATTTAAATTCTTTCCCTTTAAAAATTACATTACCCTGATTTCACACCATTAATTAGTTATTATCAAAAAAATTTTGAAGGTAAAAATTCAAATTCTATATAATTAATTATGTTTGATATTGTATAAAAAATAAATCATTTAAAAAGATGTGTATTTATGTATTTATGAATAAGTATGTTCTTGTCACTTGATAGAACATACAATAGAAGTTTTATTATTTATTTTGATGAATATGCAAGAATCTGTAAAGAACAACAAAGAACCGTTAATTTTGCGATATATGGTAGAACAATTTACTTAAACGGAAAATACATTTCTTTTCATATCATTTTCTAGTGGATATATAATTTCAATACTTTATATTTCATATTTTATATATATATAATATTTTAAGATGCCTATTCATGAAAATAATAATTGAAAAAATCAATAAAAATTATATCAATTAATTTAATACTCTTTTTAATAAATTTTATTTTTTCAAAAATTGTTCATTTAAAATTTATTTAAGTTTCGTTTGAAATAGATCAATTACTTAATTCCAAATTATATTTATATTTAGTGGAAATTTTAATATTTTTTTTTATACAAGAAATTTTATAAAATTAAAAATTTAAATAATTTAACTTTTAAAATAATACAATATACAATAATTCAGTATGATTTTTAATATTCATAGGTTTATTAACAAATAAATAAATTTATTATAGCTGATCAATGAATTTAAATTGCAATCTTATGTTTATTTATTATCTAAATATATAATAATAATAATAATAATAATAATAAAATTAAATCGTTTTTAGTTACTTGTTTTGAAAATTTTTCTCTCTATTTTCAATAAATTTCCTGAATATTGCGCAAAATTGTATGTACGGTATGTGTTCAAATTGTGTATTTGTGTGTATGGTTACGGGTAAGGAGAGAGGGAAGTAAATCCAAGTCTCTTTTTCTCAACAGAAAAGAACAAAACGTGATTGTTTCGTTTGCATGGGTATTCATTCATTCACCTGGACGATGTTCTTGTGAGATTAAATTTTTCAAGCGAAGCATTTTTTTTTTGCATTCCATAAAAATAACACGTATGGATTTTTATCTGACATTATTTCAACTTTTTTTTGTTCTTTTTATATATCAAGTTATTTTTCGATCTTATTTGTGATACGCATTTAAATTTAAAAAATATAATAACAATATAATATATAACTTCTTGGAATTATTAGAATATAAAATTATTTAATTTAATTTAATATAATTAATAATTCATATTAAACTGAAAGCAAAAAAAAGATCTAGAAAAAAATTGTAATTTTAATTAATAATAATTAAAAATAATTTCTTTCCCTCCTAAATACAAAATTTAAGATTATACTATTATTTTATAAAATACAATAATAGTTTGTTAATTAATATGCATTTCAATTTAAAAATCATCGTTTTTCTCAGCGAAATGAAAATTTTACATAAGAAATACAATTAATCGTAATTAATATTACGACATTCTTATTTGTCTCCGTATAATTCGGTGTTTCTGTAAATAAACTATTTTGATAAATTGTATGAATCCAATGGGGGACTCAACTGAATCATCCAGCCATTATAATGGCTCATTATTAAAGGGCAGCTCTCGGACTGCCTAACGAAATCTCAACTTGAATCCTAATTCTCCATCAAAAGATGACGAAATATAAGAATATAACTGTAAGATCAATAAATGGAGGAGGGAATTCAACTTTTTTATTTTCATTTTTATCAATTTACAAATTTGATTTATTTTAATTTCATTTTTCTACATAGAATATACATACTTACTTATTGCTGAAAATTAGAATTAAAACAGTGATTCTATAAGATCAGCTAAATAATTTTGAATCGTTCTAGGATAGTCTCAAACTATATATAATTTAAATTATTTACTTTTATTTATAATTTCATTTATCACATAATCACATAAAATCAAATATTAAAATAAATATGAAAAATATAATAATTATATTATTAGTCAATAAATATTTAATCAGATAAAAAGATAGAGGGAATTTCTATTAAAATTTGTAGAACCAATCCGCGTTCGAAGCCCCAAATATAATTCAATAAAATAATGTTTTATTTTGTTGTTTTTATGAAATCTATCACATATCTAAATATTTCATATTTCATCAATAGATAATTAATTAATCAAAAGTAATTTTTGAAAATATTAAAAAAAAAAAAAAAAAAATTGACAAAACTTAAAATATTATTTGGTTGTGATCTCGGCGCAAATTATACTCCAGTATCTACATATATAATATATAAATAAATAAATACATATAATATATACCTATTGTACATAGTAGAACTTCTCTTCTAATTTGTGAATAAAAGTTTATTTTTAGAAACTTAAACTCAAATTATCTTAACTATTATTTACATATATCATATATTGGTGAGTATTCAAAAGAATCTAATGGATATGCGGATATGCAACCAATTTTTCTTATTAAATGATAAACGATTACCAATTTGTTCACCATTATAACAATCTATTAAGAAAACAAAATATGTTTAATTAACATATGTATCTTATTAAGATGATCAACAATTAAATCATATGTATTTATATGAATAATTGCACTTGTTAATATGAATTCATAACTATTTTTCATATTGTAATTAAATAGAGTAAGTAGTTTTTCATTAAAGAAATGATATAGACATAATTCATTACATTACAATATAATATATCTGTATACATATCGTATATGTATATACATAAATATATATATACAGATAATAAAAAAATCGATAAGAATAAGAATAATATAATGTAAATTAAATTATTCATATGTTCCTAATTATATATATAATAATTAATTAGCCACACATTATAATAGTATATTTAATATAGATATTGAATGGAATAAATTTTCCCCCAAACTCTAAATTCAAAGAACAAATACATCCATTGATTCATTCCATTAAATATCTAGAAAATATACAATTGCAGAAATGTTAACTGCAAAACTTCAGTTTAAAATAAGTACCTATATTTAATAATAAGATGCGATTTTTCAATTTTATGTAAATTTATAGAGTGTTCCAAAAGGGTGATTATTGTAATTCTATTATCTATTATCTATATACATAGAGATACCTATATTTAAAATTTATTTTGTAATTGCTTTTAAGAGAAGAAAGTTTGCAATATTTATGACATTAATTTAAGATTTCAAAAACAAAATTACCATCTTTGAAAATTTTTATTCATTATAATTGAATCGAAATGTAATTTAATTTATTTTTATTTAAATATCATTAATTAAACAAATTGATGAATGTGTATTAATGAAATATAATGTACATATTTAAATATATAAAAAAAAAAAAATTATTAAGAAAATACGAAATATTATTAATATTATTTGTTTGATATATGTATGATTTTATATAAATATATATTTATTTATTAGTTATATAGTAAATAAAAATAATAATGAAATTCATCAAAATATAGAATTTTAATAATTTTTTTTTTTTTCATAAAAAATAACTATTTCCAATTCGACATTTAAAATTATAAAATTTAGATACAATTTAACCCTTAACACATATTAATAACGAACTTGTTTAATTCTTTTCCCAATATATTATTCCAATTTGTAAAATTCAAAAAAAATTTCTTATAAGTGTATCTTTCAGTTTCTATTTTATAACCAATTAATCTATTAATCTATGATACTCCGGTTCTTGTCTTTTATTTATTGTCTCTTTATGTGCAGAACTGCCCTCATTAGGATCAACGACACCTCAGATCCATATATATTTACTATTTGGTCTGAATTGACCGCCTGATGCGCAAAATGAGAACAATGAACTGATTAAAAAAAATATTTATCTTCTTTATTTATATTTTTAGTCAAAATTTAATACACTTAACTTAATACATTTTGTTTGTATACTCGGTATTTTTTCTAACCTCTATACCAGTAGTGATTCTCAACCATTTTTTTACCGCGGCACACTTTTAACGGTTTAAAAATTTGGCGGCACACAAAGAAAAAGATAAGTAAGTGTAAAAGTTTCCCATATTGAAATAAGTTGACCTGTGGCCAGGTCCGAACCGACCGACGGTTTGAAATAAATTAATTTCCAGCTACAGAAACAGTTTCAAATAATTTTAATATATCTATTAATGTAATAAAAAACAGATATATAGATAGAACATAAATATTTTTAATTTTATTTTATTTATAATATATAAGTAAGAGCTGGCTGTGACGTCATGAAGGACTGGGTGACGTCATATAATTTTAAATTTAGAAAAAACTAATGAAGATGATTTTCCCGAGAATAAAACCAATACAAAGTGAATGATTCGTGATTATACGTATAAACAAATCTCCTCATGTGAAATTTGGTATGAAAATAACCCTTCCCTTCCTATCGTCGATCGCTAATACTACCACTTCCAGTTTCTGGATTTGCACCAAAAGTTGATCCATTCATCATACTGGTGCATTAAGTAAATATACCAAATTTCATCAAAATCCTTCAGCTGTACACATCGATACGGACGGACAGACATCATGCTAAAAATACTTTTTACTGTTAAGAAAATGCATGATTCGTGGGGAGATATGTAAAGATCTCCACATGTGAAATTTGGTGTGAAAACAATACCTCCCTTACTATCGTCGGTCGGTAAAAAGTGGTCCCAAATACGGTTTACCTTTTTTGTTAGAACCAAATTGAAAAAATTTAGAAAAAAAAGTCGGAAATGTTTATAATCTCGCGAAACCCAAAAGTGCCGCGGCACATATTTTAGGTTGAGAATCACTGTTCTATGCATAGAAAAACAATGCAATTCTGTGAGTGCAGGTAATCTGGATAAAAATTATTAAACTTTAAATTAGATAATGAATAATATTTTCTCACTATCTACAAAATAAAAGATCAATTATAACAGTATGAATTATTCAAAAGATTCTGTTTAAAATGATATTTATAATTTAATATAGATATCAAATTGATCCTTTTTGAAACACTCTAATAATAATAATAATAATAATAATAATATTAACCAAACTATTTTTTTAAATTTCCTCTGTAAAAAAATATTTATCAATTAAATTTTTTTTTTTTAATTTTTCTTGTTTTTGATCAAATGTATAAAATATACATACATGCATATATACATTTCATAATGTATATATAAATCAAGTGATATTAAAATGAAAAACATTTATAACAACTTTCTAGAAATAAAAATAAAATATACAACGAATAGAGTTATTTTTTTTTACATTTTTTTCATTAATAATTCCTAAAAATTCCTAATTTTCTTTTTTTTTTACCTTTATAAATAAATTAGAAAAAATCATTTTAAATCAAACTTTATTTGAGAAGTTTGTCGTTATAATTAGTAAAATTAATGTTTATTTTATTTCTCTTCAGGAAGGCTACGAGGTGTATGACACTATAGAAAAATTTAATGTGTTATTTTAAAGAATCGATAAGAATTAAATTAAAAACTGTATTTTATAAGATATTTATAAGATCCATTAATTAACAACAATAATTATATTTATAACGGAATTTTGTAAATTAAACCACATATTGATATTTGTTATTGTAAATTTATTCAAAAAATACAAACATATACACAACGTTTCGATTGCTTCTTCTGCAATCGTTATCAAGCGACTGCACTGTTCGAGCGTCCAGTGACAAGTGATAATTATATTTAATTATATGATTTTTAGATTTTTTCTCGATGAATAATTAAATTATTTGCATACGAAAATCATATATCAGTATGTAAAATAATAAAATTCAATTTTACAAATATCAAATAAATGTAGAAAATAAAAATAAACAAATTTAGTTAACAATAAAATTTTCAGTTTAATTTAAGTAATATTTCTATTTCATTTTTTTCAGTTTTTGAAATTCATATATAATTTTATAATATTATCAATTATCTTATAGTTTCAAAAGTGACTTTGTTATGTTGTTTAATGAGTTTATATGGATATTAATAATCTCTAACCAGAGTATTTTGTAGTAAATTGAAATTTATAAAATAAAATAATAATCTATTTATAAATCTACAATTATCAAAGAAC
Source organism: Labia minor (assembly GCA_963082975.1). Classification (NCBI taxonomy): domain Eukaryota; kingdom Metazoa; phylum Arthropoda; class Insecta; order Dermaptera; family Spongiphoridae; genus Labia; species Labia minor. The sequence continues at coordinate 67,899,044 of OY720349.1, read as the reverse complement.
TCACTCACTCTGGGGGAAGGGACTCTCTAAGAAACAACCTCACCCTAATGAATACATTATTTATTTGTATATATGTAATTATTAAAAACTTATAATGTAAAAATATTTCCGTTAATGAAAAAAAAATACATATATATTATAAATAAATAAAAATTTCTCGAGAATGATTTTATAAGTTCATCCAATTTCCTGCAACAAGCAAGACATTCTAAATCAATAAATATAATACAATTTTAATCTATTTTAATTTGTTTTATTCTGTTATCATCAAAAATCATATTAAAAAATCAATAAAATAAATGATAATGAAATGATTACTTTTTCTTCTTTTCTTTTACTATTTTTATATGTATTATTTTTAAAGAAATGAATAAATATAAATATTGTGGTACTTGAAGGATAATTAAATTAAAAATTCCATTGATATTGTGCATGTTATACATAAATTTTCTAAATTTATATTTTTATATTTACTAATCTCAGCATGGTGTGTGTGTGTGTTTCCTTTTCTTTGGAATGTGTGAATGTGTTTTCTTTTTTTTTTTCAGATGAATTACTTTTGGGAGGTTTTGGTCTGAATGCATACGGAACAGTAGCAGGGGCATCTTCTTCTGAATCTGCTACATCACCAAGAGAAGATTCCTCAAGAAATCTATCCGGTGCAAAAATAAGCAAAATGCTCTTATCCAAACCATATAGTTGTCAATTATGTGGGAATAGTTATAAATGGCGTAAAAGTCTCTATCGTCATATCCGGCATGAATGTGGGGTTGCACCACAACACAAATGCCCCTATTGTAGGCATATGACCAAACAGAAAGCTAACTTGGTCATGCATATTCGCCGACACCACAGTCATATTTCGTCCGATAAAACTAAACTCAATCTTAATTTAGATTTTGTTTAAACATACACATTAAATGACATATTATTTGTGCGCGGGTTATTTTGTCAAGCTTCTCTCTCGATAGGCCATATTGTATATTACAGACAAATCATTTTATTATCAAAAGTTACTTACTCGTATGTTTCCTTTTCAACATAATCGCCGCGAAGATTAAGGATGGCATTTCTCAATGAGTTAAAGTGGGCTATGATGTTCAATATGACACACCCAAAACAAATCTTCAAGACAACATCATAGCCCACTTCAACTCATTGGCGGCAACATTTTATGAAGAGGGTATTGTATTGGTAAGCTTGTCCAAAAGTATGAGAAATGCCATCCTTAATCTTCGCGGCGATTATGTTGAAAAGGAAACATTAGTGTAAATAACTTTTGATAATAGAATGATTTTTTTAATATACATTTGACTCTAATATATGGCCTATCGGAGGTTGAAAAAAATGACCCTCGTATATATTTTAAAATCTATTCATTTTTCAAGAATATGAAATTGTTTTATTTTATTTAAATTTATCTATATTGGTTAACATTTATGGGTAAGAATGAATATAAGCGATTCATTTCTCTATTGTGAATAAATTATATATATATATATATATGTTATTTACTATATATAGGTAACTTTTCCTAAATATGTAAATACGTAACAATCTTTATTAATGATTCTAGAATACCACAAATTGAAATAATATGGAATATCGTACTGTAAAATAACTATAAAAATGACATATTTTTTTTTTTTTTTTTGATTGTACCTTTAATGAAATGACAATATTTAGAAATATATTAACATCTTTTATTCCTTTTCCAACTCAACTATACTATTATATTCATTTCCATATTAAACGATCTAAGTTCCAAATAGAACAAATGGTTTTAACTATAATAGTCATGTAATCAAAATTTTGTCTGTACCAATTTAAAAATAAATTTATTGTAGTCTAATTTTTCAACTATTGTACTTAAGTTACAAATAATAATAATGATAAATATAATATTATTTTATTATTATTATTATCCTTTGATTAAATTTTACAACCTTGAATTCCTTGTATATTAAATTATTATATTTAGAACAACAATAAGATATTTATTTACAATCCAATCCAAAGTACTTCTTATATCCGACCAAAATAAACAAATTTTACATATTATTTAATGGAGATTATAGTTAAATATTATTAAAGAATGTTGATTATATTTAAATGATAAATAACGCCTATACCTATACTTAGGGGGGGGGGGGGTGACCATATTTCGAAAACACCAAACCGGAACAAACGGTTGAGCTTTTATTTTTTTTTAGAGACAAATTGAAAAAATTTTGAAAAAATGTACAAAATGTACTAAATATTTAAAAAAAAAACCGGGACAAAATTGGCTGTCCCAAAGACTTTTTTCGGGATGCCGGGACAAAGCACATAAAAACGGGACGTTTGGTCACCCTACCTATACCATATTACTAAATCACATTTAATATTCATTATTTTATGTTAAAATACATTTTATATAATATGTCACAAAAATGTAATATATTTTGTTTTTTATCTACTACCCTAAATCATTCTGAAATATTATATTTGTTAATAAAAGCAGTCTTGATATAATAATAAACAAATAATAAACTCTAGTTTCAAGAGTGACTAATTAAACTAGATATGAATTTCTTTGTTGCATATTAATGTTTGTCTAATTATCAGTCTAGCTATGAATTATGGAGTTTGACCCTCTGTAAGAATATTCAATATATTCTCCCCATCTGGTCCTTGCCAATCAATAATTTAAATGATATTAAATAAGTTGACCTGTGGCCAGGCGCAGAACCGACCGACGCTTTGAAATAAATTAATTTCCAGTTACAGAAACAATTTCAAATAATTTAAATGTATCTATTAATGCAATAAAAAACAGATGTGCATATAACATAAATATTTTTAATTTTATTTTATTTATAATATATAAGTAAGAGCTGGCTGTCACGTCATGAAGGACTGGGTGACGTCATAAAATTTTAAATTAAGAAAAAACTATTGAAGATGATTTTTCTCGAGGATAAAACCAATACAAAGTGCATGATTCGTGGTGATATGTATAAACAAATCTCCTCATGTGAAATTTGGTGTGAAAATAACCCTTCCCTTCCTAGCGTCGATCGCTGATACTACCACTTCCGGTTTCCGGATTTGCACCAAAAGTTGATCAATTCATCATACTGATATACCAAATTTCATCAAAATCCGTTGAGCCGTTCTCAAGCTATACACATCTATACGGACACACAGACAGACGGACAGACGGACGGACGGACAAACATCATGCTAAAAATACTTTTTCCTGTTAAGAAAATGCATGATTCGTGGAGATCTGTAAAACTCACCACATGTGAAATTTGGTGTGAAAACAATACCTCCCTTACTATCGTCGGTCGGTAAAAATGGTTTCTTCTCACAATTTCATGCTCATATGAAATTTCTCAAGGCTTTTCAAAAATACAATTAAATTCTGATTGAAAATGATATATATAGTTTTTTGTTGTTAAAATGTTTTTAATTATTCTCATTATGAAGTGTGTGTGTGTGTGTGTGTTTATCTATTTTATAATTTTATTTCTTTCATTTATATAATATTTTCCTAAAAATCTATCAACAATATTTTTTTCGATTTTTCAATTTCAAAGAAATAAGATGAACTTTAAAAAGTTAACAATATTTACTTTCATCAAAAGAAAATCCATATTTATTATATAAATGTTCATAGATATTTGAAAATCTTTCTTAGAGAGGAGACAAATATCCATTACTTAGGTATATATATTGAATATTACCTCTAGACAGGATTATTATATACTTCCATAAATAAAAGTATTGAATAGTCTATTTATAGATACCCTTGACTAATAAAATAGAAACAAATCTAAAAATACATTTTATGCTATTCATCTTATCTTATCAAGTTTATTTGAATTTTTAATCTGTTTTTGTAAATACATTTAATCTTAAAAATTTGTTTGTAATATAAAATTTCATTCATATATATTCCAGACAATGGTTTTGTATAATTTTAATTATGTTAGAATATATTTTCCATTTATCACATAATTTATAATCAATGATACTCAAAAATCTCTAACCAATAATAATATTCATCCTTAGAATTTATGAAAAAAGTACTTTGTACGAAAAAAAAAATAATATTTTTTTCCAAAAGTATTTTCAAAATTAAACATAATCTCAATTTTTTAAATACATTCTTAATTTAGATCCATTTACACAATGAGTTAGTATATTTTTTGCAGAACCTTTTTTCAAATAATTCTTCTAAACATAATTAAGTAAAAATTTTGTCAAGTTTCTATAAAAGTTTATGCTGGTTTATGCTAAGACTTTCCAAATGACATATTAATGTTTCAGAACTTTCTCTAATAAGATATAGTGGTTTCACACGTTTATCAGAAAATGTTTTAATTTTTCTGTCCTAAATTATGGCACCTTATAATTAATTATTTTATTATTTAAAATAAATTTGTTGTAATATTTATTTTTCCCTCTAAATTTTGCAAAAAAAAAAAAAATTGTAAAAAGAAAAACAAAAAGAATTGAATCTAATTATAAAAATATATACACTTAATGTTGTTTTAAAGTTAATTATGTTAATTTTATACATACATACTATATACATATATACATTTATTAAAAATTGATATATTGTTCTTCAATTATTATTTAAAATAACATAAAATGTTAAAAAAAATAAACCTAATTGTTTGTAAAATAATTATATATATATATATATCGTATATTATATTATATTATAAAAAAAAAAATAAAAATAAAATTGAACATTTTTCTAAAATTTTATTTTATTATTTAAATATAAATTTATATAATTATTTCTTCCCAATATATAAGTATATCTATACCAATTAATTATTATTTTGAACATAGTCAAATATAACTTTTGTTAGTATGCAACCATCAATTTTTATTTAATAAAAAAATAAAATATATATATATATATATATATATATACAGTCTTGGAACGTATATACTAGCATTTAATTTATAGAAATGAATTTAACGATATACCAATACAAACATAATTATAAATATTTTATATTAGTTAAATTAATTCAATTGTAATTTTCAATCTTTTATCTGTTTTATTTGCAATATTTGCATTATACATTATTATAAAAGAAAAGTAAAAATAATAATATGTGTGTAAAGAAGAAATAAAATTAATTTCATATTTTTTAATAAATAAAAAAATTTAAAAATAAAAATATATTTTTTTAATTGGAAAATATTATTTTTGGCTTATCAAATTCAATAAGAATATTAAAATGTACTTATAATTACACCAATAAATATATAAATATAAATATTCAATTCAAATATTTACATATTTAATTTTTTGATTTTCTTGATTAACAATTATTTTTCAAAAATTTCAAAAAATATATCATATGATAAAATTTCAATATTATTGATTATCTTATTTCTTTATATTAACTGATTTCCATTGTATTTTCTGTTTTTTTTCAGGTATATGGTTTGGTCCAACAAATGGAAGCGAGTCTTCTGTAAATACAAATAACTCAACTAGATTTCCCTGTCCAAAATGTGGACGCACATACAAATATATTAGAAGTTTACGATGTCATCTGCGAGATGAATGTGGTAAAGATCCACAATTTTTTTGTCCATATTGTCCACACCGAGCAAAAGTAAAATCAAATATGAATACACATTTAAGAAAAGTTCATGGCTTTCTTAGTACGACAATGCATTATTAGTTATAATTAAATAATTTTAAAATGCATTTTCTTAAGTCTCATCGATTATTTTTTTATTGTTTTACTAGCTGCTCAGAGCGCCTTCGGCGCTCTTCACACCTAGACGGGGGCTCCGCCCCCTGTACCCCCGAGTTGTACATAGTATTTGGTGGTTGAAAGTATTAAAAGGTTTTCATCCATTTTGTTTCAATCCGTATATTACATAAAACATTCATTTCTTTTTGTGTTCTTATTTAAAAAATATATTTTAATTTAATCACTATATTAATTATATATATTATTATTGTATATGTTATATCTATCTACCTATGTGGCTCAAAGATACTCGAAAGTTCTTAGCCGCAACAACCACATTTCTCCAAGTGTCCCTATCCTGAGCCCTTATTCCATCTCTCTTACGTCCCTTCCTACGCGTCATTGGTTTTCCAAGCGGACGTTTTCCAATCGGTCTTCCCACCAATATCTTTTTCCTCTCCCATTCTTGCCACGTGCCCTGCCTATCGCAGCTTTTTCCCTTTTATAACCCTAACTATTTCTGAAGATGCAGAGAGGCCATGCAATTTCTTGTTATACAGTCTCCCTCATACCCGGTGACCTCATCTTTCTTTGGCCAATAAATGCAGGGAAGAATCCTATTCTCAAATACTCTGAATCTACTCTCATCTCCAAGGGTCATAGACCATGCCTCCCACCCATATAATGCAACAGGCAAAATAATCTTTTTATATATTCCCTTTGATAATAATTTTGAAGAGATAAGCCTCTTTATTGCAGATAACAGGCGTTTCCCGATTGCAACCCCGATTTAAATTCTTCTCAAATATTATTATCCTTCGTGATTACATTCAATTTTTCTACATATTCAAATTCTACATTTTGTATCTTAAGATTTTGTATGTTAATACTCTTCCTCTTTGTTAGTAAATATTTTTTCTTATCACTATTAATTTCAAACCTCCATTAAATTTTCCTCGCTATCTGTAATTGCAATTGCCGAATCTCCTATTATATTTAAGTCGTCTGAGTAACCTAATATTTTACAATTGATTTCCGCATCTTATTCTTTCTTTACTACTTTCAAGAGAAATTTGAAGATTGAAAATTTGAAAAAGTTTATCCGGATCTATTGAGTTATGCGTATGTTTTACTAAAGTCTACAAATAATTAGTGAACAGAAATATTGAATTCGCGGTTTTGTTCCTAATATCTGTCATAATGAAAATATCTTAATTAATGTTGGTCGATTTGGCCTGAACCCGCAATGATATCTCCTAATATTTCCTCCGCCTATAGTTTATAAGTATTGTATATGTTATAATAGAGTATAATATTTCTTGATCATTACATTTTGGTATTTTATTTTCATTGCTAGATTATTATTGAATATTTTTAATTATAATGAAACTTGAGAAAATGCAAAAATAGAGACTTGAGACAATTTATAAAAATTAACGGTATAAAACTATAGATAAATGACCAATATATACATTCATTAATAGTATTAATTTAAATTAATTGATTTATTTGTTTTTTTTTATTATTAAGTTCATTTATTAATTTTTTTAGATCATAGTTATTTTCCTTAAAAGAAACTTAAATTCTGTGGTGCTAGGGGATTTGAAAATTATTCTTTGTAATATGAAGATTTCGCTTACAGTTTCTGTCATGTACGACCTCCATCCAACAGTTATTTTACTCAAGTTTTTTGCTTCTCTTAATCATGTGATCTATATATTTAATTTTTTTTGATTCATTATAATAAAATTTAAACAAATAAAAATTTTTACTTTGTTAATTTATATAAATTTCAATATAAACTGATTGTGAGTGATACGCTTAGCCAATACTCTGAATATTTTGTGTACAAAAATATTGAATGTTCTTAGCGAGATTTGATATAATGTTGTACGATTTGTCCTAAATCTTAATTAGAAGAAAATTATAAATTGCCTCCTCTTCCAGCCCAATTCATTTACCCACCCATGTTGCATATGGCATCTAAATTTCTTAAAACTCCGTTTTTTTAATTTAAAATAGAAGGAGAGAAAGAGTTTTAAATTATATTCGAATAGTCTATATATTCTATATATCAGTATTTTTTTTCTGAATTTAATAGCAAGTTGATTTTAAAAATTTTCCATTCTTAATGCATATGATTGATTACATGTGTTAAAATTTAAAAAAATTCAAATATTCTAATTTTTATATTTATATATACAATTTAATATTATTTTTTATTAATATCATATCAAAAAAAGAGAATTTATTAAAAATTAAAAATAAAAAAAGAAGCCTATTAATAAAAAATTGAATGGTGATTTAAATATTTTATTAAATTAATTAAAATGAGACCTTTTAGAATAAATTATTTAATTGAAATGATATTTAAATATAAGAATTTAAAAAAATATTATATTCTTTGTTTGGCAATTGTTATTTAATTATGTGCAACATGATTCGACTTGCACAGAGCATCGTTATTTTTTATTAATATCACATAATAAAAATGAATCTTTTAAACATAATAAATAAAAAAGACATTTTAATAAATTTAAAAAATATACCCAATTTAAAAATGTCAAAAATTTAAAACAACTTTATATCATCATATTTTAATTTTTATATAATATATATATATATATATATATAGTTAATTAATAATAGAGTAATTAAATTAAAATAAAAAACAAAGATAATATAATTCAGTCATTTTAATTCAGGTTAAATAATATTTTTTTTTATTATTCAATGATAAAATTTATATATTATTATATATATATTATAGAAAAGAAGAAATATTCAATTAAATAAAAAATAATTTAAGATAAAAATATGATCTAATAAATATTTTAATTAAATTGAGAACTTTTAGAATAAATTATTTAATTGAATTGATATTTGTATATTAGAATTTAAAATAAAAAGGGAAATATTATAATAATTCTTCGATTGGGAATCTCTATGATAATTCATTGTTTGAAATGATTCCGCTAGGCCGACAGTGAGCCGCGAGCTGCTCTTGAATGAACAACACGGAGAATTATATAAACTTTAAAAAATTAATTTCTGCGGTTATTGATAAGATATTAATAAAATTTATAGCCTATGTTACTCTAGAGGTATATAAGAATATTGTGATGTAATTTCAAAGAAATCGGTTCAGCCAATTCTGAGTCTATAAAATAGTAATTTTCCGGACAGACAGACAGACAGACAGACAGACAGACAGACAGACAGACAGACAGACAGACAGACAGACAGACAGACAGACAGACAGACAGACAGACAGACGTGAAAAATTCTAAAGTCACTTTTGGATTCTAGAGGTCATGAAACGCGAAGATATGCAAAAATTTTTAAATTCTGAGCAATGTGCAGACAAAAACCTTTTTTTATATATATAGATAATGTATTAAAAGATCATTTGTAAATTTTAGTTACTAGTACTACTACTTGAGAAGAAAAGTTTTTTTGTAAATATATTTAAAGAAAAATTTAAGTTTAAATAAAATCAATTACTTATTAAATTCCACAAAATGGATGAGTTTTTTTTTTATTTTATTTTAATATTAACACATTACACTTGATTGTTTCTATAACCTACATATACAAAAAATCATATCAACCTGAAAAAATTAATAAATCATTTTATATTATGATTATATAATCTTTTTTACTTTTTTGAAATAATAAACTATTTACATATAGTGCATTTTTCTTAAGCATGCAATTTTAAACTTTCAATATGACCTTTGGGTATATTTAGTGTTTCTATAGAATATTCTTATGATCAAAAATAGTAGATATGCAATTTTTCTTAAATAAAATTTTTAACAATATTAAATAATCAAATAATCTAACCTTTATAAATTATATACCTATAAATAAAATAATAAATAAATTTAAAATATAAGAAGGTTTCATCTACTATTTACATTTATCAGTATAAAATGGCGATATTCCTTTTTTAGTATATCATCTCTTAGGGGAAAATTGTAAAATTTAGTTTTTAGAATTTATATCCTATACATTTATCGATAATGTTTCATCATTAGTAGAGTATAAGCTCATATTTTATAATAATTGTAGAATAAATGTATTTTTAATACCACAAAAAAAAAAAAAAAAAAAAAAATTACTCTGAATTTATTTTCTAGGTAATGCTTTCAACTTTATGTATCGCCATCAATGTCTAAAGTGTGGAAGGGATTACAAATATCGTAAAACGTTATTGAGCCATCTGCGCAATGAATGCGGACGAGAGCCTTATCTTCAATGTCCTAATTGCCCGCATCGGTCCAAAATCAAATCCAATTTACTTAGACATCTTAAAAGAGTACACTGCATTTAAGAAATTACAATTATAATCAATCGATAGATCTTTATATAAAAATGTAATGACATTCTAAAATAATAGCAAATAAATGAAATTATTTTTTTTTTTAATTATGTTAATTATTTTTCTTATTTTTTTTCTACCATTTTCACATTTGGGTGTTTTTCATGTTGATAGCATCCATAAAGGTTATCTATCATTCATTTTATATACATATAATATATGTACATTCTCGATTGTAGATAATACACAGATTAACTTCACAGAGAGAGAGAGAGAGAGAGAGAGAGAGTATATATAAATAAAATAATATTCATATAAAAACATAAAGCGAGTAGACATCAAATATATAATAATTAATATATATTTCATATTATAAAATTTTATTTCATTTGGAAATAATAAAATTATAAATTATGGTATATGTACTTACAAATTTTGAAATAAAAAAAAAAAATATATATAAATATGTTATAATATATTTATATAACATATGTATATACATTCTATTGGCTGAAATTTTTAATATTCTTTTGAGTGATTTCAAGTAATTTAAATTAAAACATTATAACAAAACAAAGGATTAGTTTCTTTTATTTTGTGGATATTTTGTTTTTATTTTGAAAATTTATTAGATTTCTAAGTTATCTTAACTAATGATGCAGGTATATGAGTTGTAAACTTTTCCTGGGGATAATCAAATTTTAAATATAAAATATCTAAGATACAATTGATTTTTTAAACTATAAATAATATTCTTATTTCCTTTAAGATTTTTCTTCATGATTGAACTTCCAAATGTGGCAAATCCTACTAAACATGATTTATTCGATGGAGCAATAAAATAAAACATAGATAATAATCTAAGTCAACTCCAAAATGACCCTTATCAGATATTTTTTATATGTAACTATCTTTATCACATTAGTCAAATAAAATAATTATTATAAATGGAATAAATTAAAATATTTTAATATATCTAATAATATGAATTATTATTTTATTATAAAAGATTCTTCTCACCACACTCACTTGTAATAGTTACATATTATTATACTAAGAAAATCTTATTTTGGGTTCGCCTGGGATTAGCGTTAATGTTTTATTTTATTGTCCATAATTAAATTCTTTTGGTAGGATTTGCTCTTTTTTTAAAAATATGCTTATATCATTTCGTTAAATTATTTAAACATTTTCGATTTCATTTTCTATATTAATGATTAATTTTCTTTTTACTGAGAAATAATAATTTTATTAAACATATAGTATTTATATATATATATATATATAGAGAGAGAGAGAGAGAGAGAGAGTTTTGATTTGTGGGTAGTCCTCTATTTTTTTTCCATTATTTTCCATTTTAATTTCCTATTTTTAATTATTTTTTAAAACAAAAATTAAATTTTTTATTTAATCTATTTTATTTCTATTTGATTTCTTTATTCCCCAAATTTGTCCATTCCAATATAAATTTTGAAATTTTCATTCAATATTTTGATTAAAATGATTATTTTTTATTTGTTTTTTATTCTTTTCTTTTGTTTCTCATTAGGAACTTTTTCGATTTTTCTATTGCATTACTATTAATGTTTATTAATCTCTTAATATCTTTGGATTCCTGTTTGTGCAGATAATCATCATCTATTCACTCGTCATGTATGCCCTGGATGTGGGAGACACTACAAATGGCGTAAAACGCTCATGAGTCATGTTCGCTACGAATGCGGCCGAGAACCATATCTTCAATGTCCAATTTGTCCAATCAAATTTAAACAACGCAGCAATCTACGATCGCATATTTATAGAGCACATTTAAATACAAATGAAAACAAAGATAAATTGTATAATACAAAATAAATCGTTTTTCAATTTATGAAGATAAAAAGATAAGATAAAAAAATATAATAAGTTTAATACGAGGGTCATTTTTTTTCAACCTCCGATAGGCCATATTGTATATTAAAGACAAATGTATAAAAAAAAATCATTTTATTACCCCAAAAGATATATACATTTATGTTTACTTTTCAACATAATCGCCGTGAAGATTGAGGATGGCATTTCTCATACTTTTGGATCAGCTTACCAATACAATACCCTCTTCATAAAATGTTGCCGCCAATGAGTTGAAGTGGGCTATGATGTTCAATTGGTAAGCTGATCCAAAAGTATGAGAAATGCCATCCTCAATCTTCACGGCGATTATGTTGAAAAGTAATTATTATGTTGGGGTAATAAAATGATTTTTTTATATACATTTGTCTTTAATATACAATATGGCCTATCGGAGGTTGAAAAAAAATGACCCTCGTATATTCTTGTTCAACTGGGTGATATTTAGTGTCATATATTTTAAAATATACTAAAACTTTGATCTCCACCCTCAAATACTTTCAATAGTCATTTAATTACCAAATAAAATTTTAAATACAACTTAGGTATATGTATCATAGAAAATTTCTAAGTAAAAGTAAAAACTGAATTACCTAACTTAAAAAAATTATGTATTTCCGTTTGAGGGGCATATACTGTATATTTAATACATACATATAAAGATATATCTTTGTGGTGCTTCGGAACTCGAAAGTTCTTGGCAGCAGCAGTAACCACATCTCTTCAAACGTCCTCATCCAACTGCCATTTTCTTTCTAACTCTTACATGCTTTCCTACATTACTCGCCCGTGGTCTTTCAACCGGTCGCTTCCCAATAGGTGTTCCCCACAAATATATTTTTCGTCATTTTTTTTTTTGCCTCTCCCAATCGCGACCTTCTCGATTTTAATCCTAACTACAATATCTGGAGATGCATTGAGGTCAAGCAATTCCTCTTTATGCACTTTCATATATAGTATTGAATACAATTATCGGATCTATAGGGTGGTTCAAAAAGGACGCCTGTTTTGATATATGAAATTAAGAAATTTACTTTTTCCATGAAATTCACTATCACTGCCCGACAAGTTTCCACTTCCATTTCGCTGACAATTCGTCGAATTTCCTCCTTCAAGTCATGGATGTTTCGTGGTTTATTGGCATCCACCAATGACTTAATATGACCCCAAAGGAAAAAGTCACAAAGAGTTAAGTCACATGACCTTGGTGGCCATTCTTGATCAGCATTGCGCGAAATGAGGCGAATTTCATAGACAGAGTTCTTCTCGCATGCCAGCGCAGTAGAGGAGGTCATATGCCCGACATCATTTTTCATACATGAAATGGGAAGGTTAGATGAACATGTTTTATATATTTTGTTTATGTTTTTTGTTAAAGTAAACTTCTTAAATTCATATATCAAAACAGGCGTCCTTTTTGAACCACCCTTTACATACATATATTTATAAATACGAGTATAATAATAGGTTTATTAAAAATATGACTAAAATAACACCCATCCAAAAAACATTTAACAAAATATCAAAATGTGTAAATTGTTACATTCAAGGGATCTAATTTCATTATGTTTTAAAATATATATTTGACTATAAGTTTATCTATTATAATTATAAAAATATATTTATATATTTTTAATTTTATTAAAAGTTGTTATTAAATAATTATTATTCTAATGTTGAAAATAGAGAAAATTATGATATATAGGTAAATAAAATAATAATTTATAATAAATACATAGGATAAATAAATTGTCAACTGAACTTGTAAATATTAATAATTATAATAAAAGCACTTTAAGATATTTTCAAACAAAATCACTAATATTTTCCTTTTTCATTGATATTCTTTCATAATATTTTTTATTTTATCCAATCTTATATGATTAATATTATCTTCGTTTTGTTAAATGTTTTCTTAAATAATAATAAATCTATATTTTATTGTAATCACAGTCATAATACATGTATTTTTTCAGATATTTATATTTTTTATATTTTATAGTATTTTTTAAAATTTTTATTAAAAAAACATCTGTTTATATTTACAATTGATATTGTGTGATCGGCAAAACCACAGACAATGATTATGACAATACATAATAATTAGACATGACTGATTTTAAAATTTGTAAGATCCAATTAAACAACTGTTTAGTGGAATTGCATTGAGACTCGAAAAAAGCTTAAATTTTTTCCAGGAACAAATCAGTTTTCAAAACCACATGCTATATAATTTGATAACCATGCTTGTTTCTTGACTTGGTCACGATGTTTTCTCTTATTCTAATCCTTATTCTTAGATACGATATGAACTTAAAACTTAATTATGGACCTTTGCTGTTACTTTTCCAGTTGGTCGTTCTACACTTCAGCGATTTACACACCTCAAAAAAAAAAAAAAAAAAAAAACAAAGAAAAAACAAAACATATGATATTTAACACACATTTAATACAATCCATCCCTTACATGGCACTTGTCTCACCATTCACACCAAATATATGGGTGAATATTTAATGTATATCGATTGTGGTTGAAGGATGATATGAACTCCTCGGAACACAACGAAATTTTTAAAACAATTACCACTTTCATCATTAAAAGCGTTTGAAATCTCTCTGTATATAACTTTCTTCTTCTACATTATCATATACTGATTATTGAATAAAATACTCTAAATTTCATAATATAACTAAAAAAAAATTGCAATGTATCGATATTATTTTAACACATTTAATTATTAATTAAATTAATAATACAATTTAAAAATAATTTTATATTTTAAATAATGAATTTTATAAAATTAAAAATAGGAAAATATTATATTTTTCATTTCTTATCAGAATTAACAATTTTTACTAGTATAATTTATGTATACTTCATTTTGAGGAGTTGAATATCCATAAAATAGAAAATTAATCGTTTCATTTGCTCCAAGGAGAACAAAAGTCATACATAGAATAGAAAAAAAAATAATATAAAACAATCCAAAACAAAATTTTAAAAGATCTTTTAAAGAAATAAAAATAGAGTTAACAAGGAGTTATTAAAGAATCTTTAAGACTCTTGTCCCAGCGTCCGCTCTTCTTTTTTTGGCGCCCCTGGCAATAGATTAAATTGCCGTCCCGGACAAATGCCCGTTTTGCCGTCCTCTAAAGCGTGTCCCCGCTTGTCTTATCTCTCTGGAATGTTTCCCATGTGTAGACAAATATTATATTTTAAAAAAATAATCAAAATATTTAAATAACACCGTAGTTTAAGTTTAATCAAAACTAAAAAAAAATTAATATGTACCTATAAAGATAATAAAATAATCAAGATTAATTATCAACTTACTAATTAATTTAGGTTTGTTTATTCTTTATCAAGGAGGATTTGATAAAATTCCATCTTTAAAGATTAATTTTAAGATGTCAGTTCTTATATTATTGGATATTAGATTTTTCAAGCAAGATTAAGACCCCATGGAAGAGGTTCATATAAAATTTGAAAGAGAAATGCTGAAACTAGGAAAAATTAATGAAAATATATTTTTCTAATATATATATATGTGTATAAATCACCACAAAAAATATTAGTTTCTTGTCTGGATCCTAAGAAATGTTTGCAAAAGTTAGGGATTAATTTTTATTCTTGCAATTTTGACTCAAATTACATTTATAATAATATTATTAAATGTGTCAACATTCAACTTAAAATTAGTTTGTGAAAAGTTGCTTTTTGTGTATTATCTAAAAAGAAGCGCATTTTGAAATTACAAGAAAAATATTTTAAACATTTATTTGCATTATGCTCTTGCTAATACAACAGCTTAATTGACTCACCTTCAAAATGATTTCAAACTCACTTAAGCATTAATAAAGAATATTTGATAAAATTGGACAAACGAAATTATGCAATTCATTAAATATAGAACATCTGCATTAAAATAAATAACTACATATAATTAAAATATATATTTTATTAAAAGATATAATTTAATTGCATTGTTTAAAATTAAATAAGCAACTAAAATTCTGAATAATTATTTTTGATAGAATCACCCATCGCTAGAATGCCATTGATTCTAAAATATTTATTTGGAAAAGAAAATGAAATTTTATAATTGAATACTTTTTTTTTAAATTTTAATGAAATTAAATTAAAAAAAATGGCTTTAAATATTATGAATAATTGAAATTGTTTTATTTTTTCTCAAAAGTATATACATTATGTAGAATTAATTAATAATTAATTAATTTATCTATTAATTAGTAATAGAGGGATGATTTTTGCAGAAAAAGTATGTATTGAAGAGTAAAATGCACTCGATATTTTACCTGCCAACACAAATCAAAAAAAGGGGAGAGAATATGGGTGCGCAACTATGGGAAGTTCTGTGGCATTTAAAATTTTTCCATTTTTAAATATAGGAATTTTTAGTTAAAATTAATATTATATTATTGAATGTAAATAAAAGTGTCTCAATTAAATAAATAAATAAACATAAAAGTGAAAGAACAAACATCTTTTAAATAAATAAATGAATAATCATTAGATTCTGCAAGATATTTATTTTTATCATAATATTGTAAAAAGGGCGACATTCATTAAATTATTATAAATAATTCTAGATGAAAATATAATCATGATAAAATTTAAATAATAATGAAAATAATAGAATTAATAAAATTATTCATAAGAATTTTTAAAAAATAAAACAACTAAGAAATTAATTGCAAATATATAAAATGAGAAATTTTAATTATTTTGTTGATATAAAAATTTAAAATTGATTTATTTAATTATTTAAGGAATATATATATATACACGGTGTGGACAATAACCAAGGTGACTGAAACCATAAAAACAAAACGGGTTACAAATTTATAAATTTTATTTCAGATTATTCAAAATACATCCCTTTCTGTCTCATTGATACATCAAGATTTCAAATCTTTTGTAAAATGAATTGAAACATAAATAGAAGTCATTCTTTTGGAGTCCCTTTAGGGCCGCGGTTACGTAATTCTCGATTTCCTCCACCGATGAAAAACGCTCTCCCTTCATGGCCATTTTTAGTTTAATGAATAGCCAAAATAGCCAAAAGTCAGCTGGGGCTAGATCAGGGGAATAGGGAGGACGGGCGATAAGAACAACGCCTTTTTTCGCCAAATTAGGCACTCACTTCAGCAAACGATCCGAGACCTTCAAATAGTATTCTCCATTGACCGTCTGCCCTTGGGGAGTGAATTCTTGATGATTGATGCCTTTAGCATATAAAAAAAAAAACTGTCAAAAGGGTTTTCACTCAACTTTTTTGAAGCCGAACTTTGCAAACCATTTGAAAATGTTCTTACGACTCATGGTTACCTCTCCGTGTGCTTTTTGAATCATTTCAAATATTTCTGTGGCTGTTTTTCCAAGCTTGAAACAGAATTTGATGTTGCCGCGAAATTGGAGTGTAGGATTCATCGTTTCTTTGTGACAAGGAAGAAAAAGTGGATCTGAAAAAAATTGGATTTCTGAAAAAGTATCAACACTAGAAAACTGAATTTTTTTGGTTATCGAGGGTTTGTTCGTATACCTATTTAATTATATTTTGATATCTTAGGTGTAGCGCCGTGAAAAGGTGTTACAGCACCAGTCACCTTGGTTATTGTCCACACCGTATATATATTCATTTGTATATTATTTATATAAAATTTATTATATTATTAATATTTGATATAATTTTAAGTATAAAAAAATGTTTTTTTTTTAAATTTTCAAGAAATAAAATACATTTTTTTCATTAATTATAACTATATAATTTGATATATATATTTAAATAATAAAATAGAAATTTTTAACTTGCCCACTTATGTTAGTAGCTAATAAAAAATTGTTTTACATGTAGAAATATCAATTAAATATAAATGCATGAATTGAAAAAAAAAATGATTGATTAAATCACTAGATCTAAATAGGAGTGTTTTTTTTGGATTACAAGTTTAATTTTAAATTAATATTTAAATTATTTTAATTTTTAACTTTTTTCAATTTATTAATATTTTCAGTTCCACTTTTATTGAATAAAGTTTCAATATTTAATTATAATTATTTTTATATTATAGGTAAATTATGTTATAGATAAACAAATTTTTAATAGAAATGAAAGCTAATATTTTGTTAAATATTATTAATACATTAGATTGTTTTATTTGTTGCAGATTGTTGGCAGAGTGAATTGTATGGTACCAACTCGATAAACAATACAAATAACCACTTAAAGCCCTACGTTTGTCTACGATGTTATCGACGTTATCAACACAAAACATCATTGACTAGTCATATCCAGAATGAATGTGGACAAGAGCCACGATTACTCTGTCCTATTTGTCCCTATCGTTGTAAAGTGAAATCTAATCTCTCCCGTCATATTCGATCATTACATCAAAATTATACTAATAATAAATAAAGAAAACTTTAATATAATAGAGCCGTTCTTGATATATGGGATTATGTCAAAAGATTTTTGTGGGATGGAGAGGGGGGGGGAGACTGAATGTATAAATATACATATTATTAATCATCAAAGATGGATAGAAACTTTTTTTTAAGCATTCTTGTTATGCAAATATTGTTTTTTCTCTTAAAAAATTGAAAATACTTTTTTAAAATTCTAATTAAATATTTCTATATATATATTATATAAAATTTAGGTGAGAAATTAGCTTAAAATTTATTTATTTTCAGACAAGAATTTTTATTATTATTAACACACTTTACTTAACTCAAAGTGTCAGGTTGTCCGTGTGTTGTTTGTCCGCGGCATTTTATAATCGATATTTCAACAACTTCCCGTCATTCAATCAACTTGAAATTTTGCATACGCGCTTGCTCCTGCTAATAATACAAGAATCAATTGAAAAATCCACTGAGTTATTTATCTGTTAGTGGTAATTAATTAACTAAACTTCATATGCGGAATATGGAATAGTTCACTATTTCAATCATAGGTGGCGATAGCAGTTCTACAGACGCTGAACGACTAAAAAGTATAAAATAAATTTAAGTAAAAAGAAATAATGCAATTAAACTAATTAAAATAAAAAATTTCTTAAAATATATGTATTTTTTTATTAATTAGATCATATATTGCATTATTTTGTGAATATATTTAAAAATAAATTTAAGTAAAAAGAAATCTTTTTAAAAAACCCACTTTACTTAAAATTGCACTAAAAAGTAAAAAATAAAATCACTGTAAAAAGTGTGTGCGCTCAAATTATAATAACACCGTAAAACATTTGCTTCCACTATTGGGCGCACACACTTTACAGTGATTTTATTTTTTACTTTTTAGTGCAATTTTAAGTAAAGTGGGTTTTTTAAAAAGATTTCTTTTTACTTAAATTTATTTTTAAATATATTCACAAAATAATGCAATATATGATCTAATTATAAAAATTATTGAAACCTTGAATAGTTTCTTTTCTAATAAAAAAATACATATATTTTAAGAAATTTTTTATTTTAATTAGTTTGTTCCTAATAGAAATAGAACAATGGCAAACCAAAAAAAAAAAAAAATTCGAATAAACACAATTGTTTATACAGAGTCATATAATTTTGAATTTGAACCTCCATGAAGGCACGGGATTGAAAAACACTATATAAACTTAATATAAATAAATATAGCTATATTTCTACATTTATACTTATAAAAATGGCTGTTTCATATAAAATATAAAAAACAAATTATAAAATATTATTTATATTGATTATTATATAATTATCTATTTATTTATTTATTTTCTTTAGATACTGTTTTGATTATTACTTATTATCAAGAATTTGATTATTTTCAATATTTTTGCAAATTTTCGTGGTTAATTTTTATAGATATATATTTAATTTATTTCCATTCTATAAATAACAAATTACTTACTTTACTTAATTTCTCATGATTTAATTATTATATTATTCAACTATCAATAATATAATTGTTATAATAAACATTATATAAATATATATACTTTTATACAAATATATATAACAAATTAAATTGATATTAAACTACCAAATAATCACCTACAAATCTTTTAAATATCTGAAAGATTAATCAATTAATTAAATTTAATATATTTTCTTATATTTTTATGCTTTGGTCAAAATTCGTAGTAAATTTCCTACAACAAAATAATAACAATATAAACATTTTTTAGTTGAATCTACATTTATTATAAAACTAAAAACTATTCTAAAAAAATCAAACTAATTTTGTCATGATTTCATAAATATTAAAGGTATTATTTATGTTATTTCAAATTGATTTTTCATAAGAACATAACTACATGTATTAAGTTATTTCAAATAAATAAATAATATAAATTAAATATTTAAGTTTTGGGAAATTATAAAGCAATATTATATTTTTAAGTCAAAATGATATTTGCAAAAATTTCACTAAAATTTAAAATAAATAGATTATATTGTAAAAAAATGAATAACTCAGATGTATTATTTTTATTACAAATGCAACAATTTTGTAAATAAAAAAAAAAAATTAATAAATAAAATAAAAAAAATATTTTACTAATTTTTTATCATCCTACATATTTTTTATTTATTAAAATATTATTTATTTATTTTAAAAAAGTATATTTATTTAATAAATATACACTTTTTTAAAATTATCTTTATTAAATATATTTTTATAGAAATCTGCTTGTATTTTTTAGTTAATCTATTGATTTTCTTTTCAAAATATAATTAATGAATTTGAGATTTTAAAAATTTGATAAAGATTAAAAAACAAAATAGTTTAAAATTTGAAATAATTTGGTTGTGGTTTTGAGATTTGTCTATCTCCTGTGGTTCCATTTTAGAAAAATATTTTATTTATAGGTATTTATGTATATAATATAATAATAATTATTTTTTTCTATTTTATTGTTGTTTCAGAAATAATTTCAACATTTTTACCGGATAATCGTTTTGTAAATTTACGACGCAACCGATCGACAACAAATGGCGGTCAATCAACACATGATAATGAAACTCTTTATCGATGTACTTGTGGAAAACAATATAAGTGGAGGATATCGTTACAGAGGCATCAACGAGTGGAATGTGGCAAGGAACCTCAACATGAATGTAAAAATTGTGGACTGAAATTTAAACATAAACATCATCTTTCTTCCCATCAAATTATTCATACAAAACAAATTTATGGGAACCTATTTAATTATTAAAAAACAAAAAAAAAAAAAAAAAAAAAAAAAAAAAAAAAAAAAAAATAAGAAAAAACGCCAATATTTATTTCTGCATATTACAACTCAATATACCTTGTTAATTCCAAAAAAAAAAAAAACAGAGTTAATTATGTGAAATGTCTATTAAGATTTATTAATATATAGTCGTGTTTTGAATATATATATATATATATATATATAAATATTTATTTTAATAATAAATTAATAGCAAGAAATTATTAAGTTTTATTTTAGTGAATGTAAAATATACAATATGTATGTAATAATAAGAATCTATAATTTTGGGCTGTGGTAATTTTTGAAAGATTTATAAAAAAAAGTAAAGTGTTTTATGATCAATTTAAAATTTATTGTTATATCTTTTCAAGATCTCCAAAGAAATTTAGGTTTTTAAATATTTGAAATTTGTGTAATTCCTTTTAATTCAAATAATATTTCTTTAATTCTTTTTCGGGTGAAAAATCATGTTAGCAGTATATATTAAAAAATGTATTGTGACTAAAACACCATAATAGAAAACTGATATAAATGCCATTAATTAAGAGAGAGGAGTTTCCTATGTTCACTCCTCAATTTTACACCATTTAATCCTTAATCATGACATTTATAAAAAAAAAATGGATAAATATAAAATAAAATAATGAATACTGAAAAATACATATTTATTATATTATAATTAATTATGTAATAGGTATCTCTCTATCTTGAAATTTTTTATAAAATTTGATGTTATACTTATTCTCTCACTTATTCACTTCAATAAACATACAATCTCCAATCATTTAAATAATATTATTAATGTATATAATTTTGAATTTGTAACTAAAAATGAATAAATTAATAAATAAAATATAAATAATAATAATAATCAATTCCAAAATTTAATTTAGCAATAAGGGATTTACTTTTTGCTATATCACACATAAATAATTTCAAAATATTTCAAATTCGACTGGCCTATGAAATAATTACCAAATTATCTAAAAAAAAAGCTATAATTTACTTAACTAAATGAAAATTTAAAAAAAAAAACAAACAAATCAATAGGGACCATTAAAAATGAAATCAATCTTACTATTCTTACTATTCTAATTCCTATGGAAATGAAAAAAAAAAAACAATTATTGTAATGTATCTGATTTTATAATACAATTTATTCATATTAAATTTACAACAATAATAAGTTTGCAGTATGTATTCATTTTAAATTTTGAAATTAACATAAGTTATTCTGAATTAAAAATTCTAAAAAAGAAAATTTCTGCTAAAAATATAAATTTATTAAAGATTGATGATTTTTTAATAACTTCCACTTAAATTGTTCAAAGGATTAATAGTTAAATGATTATTCTTTTAAAGAATGCATTAAAAACAAATTCAAATATTAAATTTTATCAAATACAAGCAATTTTTTACATGAATGGATGAAATCGATTGCGAAAATTAATTCAAAAAGCTGAGAACTCGCCGAATTGTTATAATAAAAGGAATTCATTTATTTTTATTTAAATATTTATTTGAAATTTTTATCATTGAAACAATGTTATTTTAAATTGCTTACTTTGTTCGTTCAAATCAATTTATAAAACTAAATTTTGAAAAATCTGTATGTTTAGGTCAATCACAATAACTCCCAGTATTAAATTATATAAATATATAATTATATTCTTCCACACAAACAAATTAAAATTAAAAAAATTATCTGAGAAATAAATTATTTCTAGGAAATGCTCATAGATATATTTTACAAAATACATGATGATTATAATATTAATATAATTCTATATAAATTTATTTAAAAATTGTTATTCATGATTATTAAATGAAAAATGAATTGTAATAAAAAAATTATTAAGATAAAAATGAATGTATAAATAAATTAAATAAATAATAAAAATATTACTATATTTTTATGAGAAGTGGTACTTTATTTTCAAAATAAATCTAACTAAAATTTTAAATGAAATTATTAAAAACTAGATTTATAGAATGAATAAATATAAAATATACATATGCATTAATCTTATTTTTTATTTAAATTCTTCTTTTAACATTAAATTAAAATTAAAACATATATTAAAAGTAAAGTTTAAAAATAATTTTTATTTAAATTATTATATTATTCATTAATTTTAAATTCTTTTATAATATTATAGAAATATATCTACATATATTTATTTTTTATTAAAAAAATATTTGAATATTAATTTTAATAAGGGGTTAAAGATGTATTTATTTATATAATATTAAATAATCTTGTTAATAGGTTGAAGCTTTCTACTTTTACCGGCGATGAAAATATTATTTGAACAATTTACAAATTAATTAAATTAATCATAAATCATTTTTCTGAAACTTAAATTAGTAAAATATACATATTTTATTAATTATAGAGCATTATGTTTGTACAGTGACGGAAAAAAGAAAAGGGGCGCTCTTTTATCTGTTCATGTCTTTTGGAGTATATAATTGTGACAGTTTTTCTAGTTGTTTATTTTCGTTTATTATTCTGTAGTGCCTGTTTTTATCTGATCAGATTTATCACTTAAGTTATTTCGTTCATTTCTTCTTCAATTTGATTACAATCCTTTCTCGTTTCTTCATTATCAGCTAATTTCATAATATTTAAAAATTTTGAGAGCAGTGAGACTAACATAAGATACTCAATTATCAATTGATGTTATCTGGTTTATGTTATGTTTGATCTTAAAAACAAAAATAAACTATTTAATATTTCTATTTCAAAAAAATTGTAGTTTTATTAATTGTTAAAAAAAATTAAAGGGATGGGAATCAAGTAAGTACTCCTCATTCTTAATATTTACCATATTTTTTCACAAAATTTTATTTTATAATGTATTTTTTCAATTGATTTGATTTTGATATTTTACGTTATATCAATTTTGTCATATTCTTTCAGTGACATAAAAAAGTTAAAAAAAAATTGTATTTTTATAAGTGATCATTTTCTATATGATTAGAAGATTCTATATTTTTTTAATTTAATTATTATTAATATTATATTTCTGGCTAATATAATTTTTTTTTTTACCATTTTTCAAATTTTGAGTGTTATTGAAATATAAAATTAATTTGTTAATCGTTTTAATTTTTATAATATAATTATTTCTAATAATGTGTGCACTTCATTATCTCTGCCTTGTACTCTTATAATATTGATCTACTTATCTTTATTTTATTGAGTATTTATATGTGTGGCGTGGGAATGTAATGAGAAAGTCATTATCCTACATCCTATTGCACCAGACGACGAGATTATCATGTGTTTATACATTATTTATATATATTTTATAATTTCCTAATTTACATACTAGAAAATAAAAGATTTTGTTGAAAATCACATCAAAATTCGTGGTAAAACTAAAATCAATGCCTTTATTAAATTATTAAGTAAATATAAAGAATTTGATGCGGTTTTGTCTATCAATAAATCAATAATAAACCAATAGTAATTAAATATTTAAAATGATATTACTCTTACTAATATTAGAATATATGGTTAATTTTTGTTTTAGGTGGTCCAATTCATTTCTTTCCTTGTCTTCAATGTGGTAAAAATTACAGCTGGCGAAAATCTTTACTACGTCATTTGCGTCTGGAATGTGGCCAGGAACCTGCACATCCATGTCCCTTATGCAATGCAAAATTTAAACACCGGCATCATATGACCAAACATATTCAAACCACTCACAAAGACTGTGGGCATGTTATTAAAACGATATATGGTTAAATTTTATATTTTATAATTATAATAAACTGAATCGCGCGCACGACACACTTTATTCTATCTTAACTATGAATAATATATACATTTTACGTTAACAATTTCATTTCCTTGTCAATTCTCATATTTTCGCTTACTTCCTTTCTGATACAGAACATTGGTAGTTTTGTTTTTTGACGGGTAAATAAATTTATGTAATGGTAACAAACATATAATTGGTCAAGAGATAAACATAGTTTTACAAGATTGATGCCACAAACACTTAACAACTGTCCTTGCTATTTATTTATCGACGTTCCAAATGCAAGCCCCAACAATACTTGAGGCCATAGGCGGAAAATTAAAAATATCGTAATTAAGTTTTCTGAAATTTTCAATTTTATGCACAATTTTCTTAATTTTTCTCCATAAGAACCTTGTAAAAAGAATTAGAAATTTTACTAAAAAAAAAATGAATGAAATCGATAAAACCGTTGTCAAGCGTTGCAAATACCAAGCGAAATAGGGATTTATTTATATATATATATAGATTTTTAAAAGAAAACCAATTTATTTTATACATTCCACTTGATCTTTACTATTTATAATTAACAGATTTATAACCTATAACATTTGAAAAGGCCTAATTTAAAAAACTCTGGAAGAAAATTTTTCCATTGAATTTAATTTAAAAATTAATCTTAAATTGTAAATATTTTTATTCCAATATAATTGAGTTTTATTATTTATTTAATATATAATTAATTAATATATATAATAAAGACTTTATTAAATTAATCTATTTGTTAAAGAAAAAATAATGATTTATAAAATTAAAATATAAAAATATTATATAAATTTATTTTTTATATATATTTTTTTTATTATATTAAATATAAGTGCTGTTTGTATGATTTGATTTAAATTTTTTGTTGTTGGTATATACACACAGTACATGCAATAATATTTAAATAACCTGATAATCAATGATATAAGCTGATTCAAAAATGAATATATAATTGAAAAAATTATTTATATAAATATTTAAAACTTTATGTTAATGATTTTATTATTAATCATTTATTTTATGAATAAATATTAAACATACTATATATTAGAACTTCTTTTATTTAAATAAATTTAAATAAATTCAAGTATAAATTTTTAATGTCATTATGAATAAATGATGCCCAAATTTACAATTCTCCTCAAAATAGATTATTTTGAAGCAATTAGAATGATTGAGTTGGAGAACAAATTTATTAACTATAACAATTTAATGGTATATATATATATATATATATAAAAATAAATACTTACAATGATAATAAAATACTAAATGTTGAAATATTTTTCCTGAAACCAAAATTAAAATTTTACTTTTTTATTGAAATATTCTGAGAAATTTTCTTTATTCATCATAAAATTTTTTTACTTAATCAAAATTACCGATATTTATTTGTAAATTTTTCAAATTTGATTATTTTATTAAAAATATTGCTGAATTTAAAGATAGTACATTACTATATATATGTAAATATCTTACTTATTCAAATTTCTACTAAAGTCCTAATGAAAATTAATTAATTTATTTCCAGATAAAGTCAAATTTTTAATAAATTCAAATGTATAAAAAAAAAATTATATTTATTTATTTATTAAAAATTATTATAATTTTTTAAAATTAATTTTATTTTATATATTTATTTATTTATTTATTATTTTTATTATTTATATTTTATTTTTGTTATCAAGTATCGCTATTTTAGTTTATATACGGTCATGGTGTCAATAATGTCTAAAAAATTTAAATAATAATATAAATATGTGATTTTTGTATAAAAATATTATATCTGTGATTTTTATTATATTAGAAGCAAAATAAAACATCCTTATTCATACATTTTTCTATTATTTTAACATAAAATTTAATCTTTTTAATTTCCTTTATTAGAAAATATGCCCCTTTTTATTTTCTTAAAAAATTTTATATAATAATTTTACAGCATATTTTTGTCTATATATATATAACACAAAATTAACTAATTTAAATTTTATGGGTTTGTAGAAATTCTCACCTTATTATTATTATTATGTAGTTTTACAGACTTAAACAAATATATATATATATATAATATGGGAAGGTAAACATCAGAAAGCGAAATCGAGAGAATCTTGTGCTTCTCAGAGTACCAATTTGTCTTTAAAGGCTGAGAATTATTGTGTAATTTCTAGAAAATACTAGGATGCTTGCTCCCACTGACTGAATGTCTAACTTTTCATATTCCATATTTGATTAGGTATGGAATATACCCTATAATAATATTTATTTTCAATCACACCATATTTAATATTTATTTATTTGTAAGTATTTACAACAATTATATATGGGTCGGCTATTTATTATATGATTTTTTTATGTTTTTTTTTTATATCCCAAGGAATAGATATTTTTTTTATGCTCCATTGGAAATTATTTACAACCACCGACAGTTATGATTTTCTTACTATATGTTCAAATTTCGATTTTAAAATATATTTGTGCTTTTAATAGAATTTATTTTAATGATTTTTGCCACGAGTCTTCTGTTGTTTTTCTTTTCATTATCTCTACATATAAACATGATACATATATTCAATAATTACCTTTATTATTAATTATCCAACCCTATTTTAATAACATTTCATTAAATGAATTTATGAAAGCATTAGGGTAGAAAATTTAAGCATTAATGTCAATATTGATTTTCATTGTTTTATTAAATTATATTTATATTGTGATAAAATAGGATTAAAATTATTTTTTAGTGTTGAAATTTAATAAATTAATAATCAAGTGGAATATATTATGAGGTAAGTTATATTAAAATAAATTTTTAACAAAAACAGAAAAATAATTAAATTTACTTTAAAAAGTAATCGTTAAATAAGAAAGAATTTTCTCTGAAAGATAAATAAATTTATATTATATTTTCATTATATTCAATTATATATATATATTATTTTATTTAAATTTATAATACATATTTTTCATTTAATATACTTATATATAAAATTTGAACGATTTTAATCATTGTCCATGTATGAATATATAATTACATCATTTCTAGATTATTTTGGATTTGATTCGAAAAATTATTAATGTTTTTTTAATAGTTCAACACAAATTCTAAATTTTACTAAAAGACATTTTGTTCTATCTATATAAACCAAAGTACAAATGAAAAATGTGTGTGTTTTGATATATCTATCAAAATTGTAGTTCATGTTTGTTTTTTAATATTTATCTTGTCCTTTTTTAATTATCCTTTTAAATTTGAAATAAAATAAAATTTGTATTATATGTTATTAATATTATTCGTAATTTCAATTCAAACGTGATGGAAAAAAGCATGAAATTTCCTATTCCCATTAACATACATAATTCTATTAAAATCTATCTATCTATCTATCTATCTATCTATATATATATATATATAAACATAATATATTGAATTTATAGATATATATATATATATATATATATAGTAATATTTTTTAATTATTTAATTCATTATAATCAATTCTAACATTTTAAATTTTTTTCAGAGGAAACACCTTTTTACGTCTGCTATCGATGTAATCAAGAATACCTCTGGAAAGAATCATATCTCCGACATATTTTAAAAGATTGTGGTAATAATGCTCAAAGAAATACTCTACGAGAGGTAAATAATTGTTTATAAGAATTTTTACATAAACTGGTGTTAGGACAATGGAGGTAGAGTTGGATTTAAATTTAAAATATTTATAGATTTATTCTTTAAATTTTGCAGTTTATTTTTATAAAATGTTTTTTTTTATATAATTTAACTATAAACATTGAATGTTGTTTTAGATAATGTATTATATGTCTATATGGGATGGTCTGTGATGTATGTATGTATTGAAGAAATTTGGGGTGTAGTTTTCCATGTAGATAGTGGGAGGCCTGCAAGATTGTTTCTAAAACATATCTTTATTAATGTAAATAATACTAATAATTAACTTATAAAAATAATGTTTACTTAAATAAAAAGACTACTTTATTTACTCAATCTTCGTGTTTTCAGAATTTAGTGTTTTTCTTAATAGTCAATGACAAACATCCAAATGAATCGTTAATCTCTATTTATCTATTTTGATTTTCATAATCAAATTTCAAAAAGCATTTGTGAAAGAATTGTGTTGATATGGAAATTCGTTTGAGATAGCTTAGGATAGAGGCATTTGGAGGAAAGGGGTTGCTGCGACTAAGAACTTTCAAGTTCAATAGTACCACAGGGATAGATAAATAAATAGAATTTTATTTTATAAATTTAGGTTTTTTTAAAATAATATAATTAAATATATTGAAAAAAAATTATATCAACAAACTAAATCCAAAATATGTTGGAAGTGACGAATTTAAAATAAAATATTATTTTCAAACTAAAAATTAAAATTCGTCATATATGTTTTAAAAGTTCCTGAAAAAAACTGAATTATTTATTGTATCTTTTAAAAGATTAGGCAAAATTATTAATACCATAGTAGAACGGTAATTTTATCACATATAACGGTATTTTTTTATGCAACGATGCACGATGCATAAGAACTCTAAATAAAATGAGTCAATCCCGTTGCCACCAGATGGCACTATTCATCAATGCAACTGTCTCAGCTTCTCATTGATGATAAAAACAATGAGAATAACTAGTAATCAATATAAATTTAAATATGATCATTTTTTGTTAAAATTTTAGAAATATCATAATTAGAATTTATATATATATATATATATATATAATATCTTAAACATACACCAACTGGTTGGGCAAACTTTTTGCACAAATAAGTAGTTTAATAATATTCGAAGTGAACTAATAATTTTAAGTTGAATCATCTACACACCATTTATTAAAGAATCTCTAACTTATTTCAAATCAAATTAAAAAAAAATAATTTATAAATATTTTAAAATTATAATAATTATAATTATTAAACATATTGTTATTATAAATTGATTTTATTTTTTTTATCTATTATAGTTTAATGTGTAATTAATTAATGTATGTGCTTTTAAAGTATTTTGTTAAAAATATATTTTTACTTTATCATCTTTCCCTTTTTAGGCTATTTCACCTTTATTTATTTATTTAATAAATAAATATTTTGCAAAATTAATTTAATTAAAAGATATTTTAAATATAATAGTATAATAAAACAATATTAAATTTTGGTGGAATATAGTAACCAGGATTTGGATGAAGTTAATCCATCTTTAAATATGTATAGTAAGGGTGGTAATATCGAGGAGATATACGAAAGATGGAACATGTTATGCTAGGGACAAGTTGGCAAACCATGTGGGAAACGACTAAAAATGTGATGTCATTATATATATAATAAATATATGCAAAGAAAAATACTTGTATATACATATATTAATATTGTTTTTAAAGTTATTTCAAAATTTATCAAGATATGTTTTAAAAAAATTTCTAAAAAAAATCATAAAGGAGGAAGATTGAAATAATAATAATGATAATAATAATAATAATAATACAATGAAATTTCATTTTTTTTTTTTATTATGTTGAAAGATATCATACCATACCAGTAAATTTGAATGCTAATAGACATTAAAGAATGAATTAATGAAAACTGAAAATCAAATTAAATTAAATAAAAAATGAATACTTTATCTCCCTATTCAATTGTATATACTAATACTATATTACTATAATGTGGTGCAGGGAATCGCAGCCATTTGTATATTTAGTAAGATCGCCAATTTATTATTTTTTTTTAATGATTTTTATTTTAATTTTTGATATCTATGCTGTATGATTATATTTATTTTTATTTTATTATAATATTATTAATTTATTATTGTTTATACCACATTAATATCATTTTAAAAGATGAACACACCAATTTGTATAATTCTCCATCCTCTATTAGAAAATCTATTTACATATCATATCGTACAAAAAAATTTTAATTGTTTATTATTATATTTACATTTATTTATATGAATTCAACTATAATCATTTTATTTCAGTTTTATTTTTTTATTTATATATGTACTATTAAAATGTCATTAATCTATAAAAAAAATAACTAATTGAGTTAGTATCTAAATTCACCGATAGATCGAGCACCAAGTATTGAAATCACAGAGTATCCGTGATGAAATATTTTTTCGTTAAACCGCTAATTTTTCAATCAGAGTACTCCTGGTATATTAAACATATATTATCAAATTTTATAGTCTTAATTGCATTTACTTTTACAATTGATTTTTAAATTTTTCTTCTATTTCTGTTATGATTTTATTTTAATTAATTATACTACTATGCTAATAATTACGTGTATATAAATAATACTAATTTTATTACAAGCATGTTTATAAAATGCGAATATATAAAAATCTAAGAAACTAACTAATTATACTAATATTATTAAGAGGATATGAAACACTCCAAAAAGTAAAATAAAATTAAAAAATCTAGGTTTTGATTTTATTTAGAATTAAACTATTCATATTTATACTATATATTTGTGATATTTATATTATAAAAATAAAAATAAAATAATTAATTTAATAGTGAAATAGTGATTATTAAATTGAAGAAAAATTAAATATAATTTGATCCATTTTTATTATTATAATTTCTTTTCCGTTTACTAACTAATTTTTTACTTTTAGGTATGCCAATGGTGTTCAACTCGTTTTAAATTTAAATTTGAATTATTAAAACATCAACGACTATTTATTTGTAGACGTCCACGAAGAAAACTTAATTTCAATTTATTAAATGACGAGAGCAATTAAAACCACTATTTTTTAACAATAATATATAATATAAAATACAATTTAATAAATCCTTTGAATAAATAACTCTAATACATATAAGATAATTAATTATTTATTTAAATTATTTATATTTAACTGAAAAAATAAAATATTTATAAAAATCTATGTAAATATATGTATATTATATTAATTTATAACCTTATGAACTAATATTAACATATAAATGTAAATCTTGAATAAATCTTTATTGGATAAATGGTTTAGAGCTTAGGTCCATTATCCACCTGACTTTATTTATTATTTTTGTTAACGATATGTTATTCGACTTGATATTGCTTAACTCTTGTTGCACGTTATTTATTATAAAATTTAATTATACAACTATTATTTATTTTATATAATTTTATTTTTAAAATATATAAGATTGTTCCAAATATTGTAATCAATATATAATGTTTGTAAAATAAAATTGTTTTTTTAATAAAGTATAAATGAATTATAAATTTTAAAAAGAGATATTAAACATTTTATTATTTAAATTTGTAAGATTCTAGGAGATCTCACCCAATAGGAGTCAATTCAACACAATCCAGAAAAATTAACCGCTTAAGAAATAGATGAAGAATTTGAGTTACCATTATAAATATAAATCCTTTAGGCTAAATCGTCTTTTAAAACTTTTGAATTTAAAATCGACGTTTGTTTTAATAAATTTAATATAAACTGAATTCTTGATATAAAACAATTGTTTAAATAATACAGTAAACCACCCTTAGTACGAAAAACTCGTTTATAACGAATTAAATCCTTCAGAATTGTATGTGGCGATTCCTTATATACCCCCGAGACAATGAATTATTCGGTTATTTCAATCAACGAACACTTTCATAGGCCCTAGAAACGATTACCCCTCATTATAACGAACAGATAGTTGTTGCTTACATACACATAAACAAATTTATTTTAAAATATAAAAATAAACTTTGTACAAAGTACTTTTGTTGTTTTTGCCGATTATGGGCTGTGCTTTTATAGACATCTATGATCATTTATTGTTTTGGCGACTAGATCTGAGGGTATGTTGAGATTATTTAATATCTTCCCCGGATTCGCCGCAACCACCAGTCATCCTTCTGATAAGTCTGATTATGACAATGAAATCGGAGATGGACAATTTTTTCTATTTTAAAAAACATATGATTTGATAGTTATGTTTAAAAAGTCAATCATAAAATATAACATACATAACGTATGTTAATAATATTTTTTGTTTCATTCCCACTCACTCTGACATTAAGAACCCTCTTATATCGAGTATTGTGATAGTCCCTTGAAGTACGTTCTAAAGAGGTTTATACAAGTAACATGTTTTTATTTATAATAATCTGATGAGATATATGGTATATTTTATATATAAGATATAATTTTTAAAATATCTTGTCTTTTTAAGAATATAACGAAAAATGTATTTTTATAGGTTTCTATGACATTTAATAGATTTAATTGAATAGTCTATTGGTATATTCTAATAATGACATTCTTATATTGTTCTATTTTACCAAGAAAGTGTTCGTCTCGAACTCAAAAATTGCAAAATTAAAATTAAAACTCGATAAATTTCGTTCATGATAACATTAATTCTAATTAAAGAGGTGTCTATATTATAATAAAAATAGAAATAAAGATATTTACAAATCTAGTAAAATAGTTTTTATTTTAAGAATTGAAATTTTATATGACTTTATAGACAAAATGATAAATTAAAAAGCTAAAATTCATCATTATTTTATAAATTTTTTTTATTTTATTTTATTAAATATAATATATGTTAATTAATCCAATTCAAATTGCGAGATAGTCGAGTAGAGATACTCCAGATTTTTACAAAGGTTACTATTATTTTTCGTAGTCAACTAGTCTATATTTCTTTGTAAGACATTTACAAATAATTATAAAATAATATTAACTTTTTAAACTCTTTTAGATCTACATAACAATTATAAAACAAATTTATCCTTTAACTTTTGTATTATTTTTTAAATGGCATATTTCTTAAATAAAGAGTGAAAAAAATGTATATAACTTAATTTAAAAAAAAACTGTTCATTTATATGTAATTAAAAATATTGAGAGAAAC
The DNA here is from genome assembly GCA_963082975.1 of Labia minor. Lineage (NCBI taxonomy): Eukaryota > Metazoa > Arthropoda > Insecta > Dermaptera > Spongiphoridae > Labia > Labia minor. Next base: position 67,865,195 of record OY720349.1, on the reverse strand, counting down.
ATTGAAACATATGATTTAAAAATAATTTTTGAATTCTAGCGGATTGTCAATGGTTTCAGTATTCATCCCAGAGGTGGCAAGCATGTCGTATTTTATTTTGGCGTTAGCTTGTTCCCGCCGTGCGCCGCTGTCTCACGTCGAATTTGACAGCCAGACGTGATTTTTTAATGTTTATTATTAAAATCGTTATAATAATTATATCGTGTTTAATTACAATCTCAGTGATAATATTAATTGTGTTAAATATCTTTTCTTTGTGAACTTTTTATGCTAAATTAATATGTGATTTGTAAGTGTCTATTTTAAGTGTTTTAAAACTAACCTCACTTCATACACGTGAAATTTTATTAATTTATTATTTTGATTGAACGAAAGACATCTATAAATAAACATTTGCTGAGCCTTCGAAAGGTTTGACAATCGACGAAATTAGTATTTAATTAATTAATATAAGATAATCTATTTTTTTAAAACTTGACTATAATGAAATTTTCGTCTTTCTATTTCATTGATTATTCCATCGTTATTTATATTATTTTATTTCAGCTATTATAAATATTCTCTAATAATGATTAAATATTATAAAGTATTATTTAATCGTTAATCAATTAAAACTAGTCTTTGGTTTATATTGATCTGGTATTTATTCAGTTTCAAAATATATATTCAGCACTAGCCATTATTGGCGGTTTATACGAAGAAAAAAACGATTATTCTTACTAAATTATTCAATTAATATTTTAAATAATCTTCTTAATTATATGTTGATAAAATAAAATTTTTATAACCACCTTATCATACATTAATATTAATATATGCATATTTATATAAGTATACATATATATATATATATATATATATATATATATATATATATAAAGAAAATATGTTTTAATTTTTATAATCCATTGTTGAATATCAACAATCAAATATTTTTTACACTAATTAATATTTAATTGTTTTATGATTAATTCTAGCTATCATAAATAAACCCCATTTTAAATAAATTTTACAAAATCTTTTTTTTTTTATTTACTTACATAACACTGGTCATGACACCATGAGTAAGATTCTCCCAAGATTTAAATTTATTATCTTATTTCACTTTATTTTTTATATCCTATACCAATTATATATTGTTACTTTTAACAATTTTTACAATATATATGTATATACAAATATTAAAGTAAAACTACACAGTAAATAAAGAAACTTTCATCACAACAATGATTATAATTTTATAGTTTCAAAGTTGTATTCTTCATTAACAGTTTAGTCTCAAACAAACTAAACCTACATTTAATCATAGTTTATATAAATTATTCATAAAATATCCACAATAAATGATTTCTTATTTATAATTTATATACCCTCTATCAGGGTGTCTAAACTATGACCATTCGAGGGCCACATTGCAAAAAAATATATGCTGGGCCACACATCATTTTACCTTTTTTCTTTTTTTTAGAACCATATTGAATAAATTTAAATATTTTCATAATTTGCGTTTGGGCCGTAGTTTTGACACCCCTGTCCTATATCATTCACTGTTTAAATTATATATATAAATGAAGGCGCCATTGGGTGTGTGGGTTGCGAACCTGCCTCACATTCACATGGTCCCGGGCCTGGCAAGGGAATTTCCCTAGCTGGGGTATATGGGACGGAGTCAACCCAGCCTCCGGGAACAACATTGGGGAAAAGCTACTTGATAGCGCCTCCGATCAAGAAAATCAAGATAAAGGTTGTGGGACCCGTTCTACTGATCATAGGACACTTCAATGATATAACCTGCTTGACAGGCGTTGTCCTTGCGTAGGATGTACAAAAGTCAGAGTTTTTATATATATATATATATATATATATATATAAATATAATTAATTTTTGCAGTAAGATTTTGTTAAATAAAATTTCAAATTCACATTAAATTACAATAACATTGTAAATTTAATGTTTAAAAATTTTTTTAATATTATTATATTGATATTTTTCACCATTCTCTCTAAAAATATGGGAATTGAAAAGAATATTAAACAAAAATTGATTTACATTACTAATGGCATACAATTATGTAATTATCTTTTCTTACGTTTAATACAAACTTTAATCATCTAACTAAGAATATTAACCCAAAGCATGTAATTTTAAAATGATCGTTATATCAAATAATTTAAAATGAGTTATGATAATATGAATTATAAATTATATTTAAAATAATAACCTTTTCTTTATAAGTTTCTTTGAATGATTCTATATTTTAGAATTATTATTATTATTATTCTTAGTTCTTAGTTATTATTTCAATTATTGTAAAAAGATTCTTACAATTATTTTCTTTTAATAAAATAGGATGAAAATTTTACAATAAATGAAATAATTCAATAAATAAATACTAATATTGAACAATTTTTAATTGTATCAATTAATCACCTAATTATTTATTGTTTTTAATTAACTATATCACATATTCCACTTTGATGACATTAAATAAGCCAACAAACACAGATAAATGATACAAACCCAAATATGATCATTTAAATGCTAATTTCTACCCTCTTCATTTTCCAACAGTTTATCCATCGTATATATATATAAAACACTTGTTGATCGCGTGGAGCTAATAAATTTATCTGTTGATATTATATGTATTAAAAAAACAATTTCAATAATTGAATTAATTTCAATTATTTTTTTATTTTTTTGTTTAATTATTTATTATTAAAGTGTACTTCTAAAATATAAATAAAAAAAACTAATAAATAAATATGATAAAAAAACTTTATTATATTTTCTATTGTTTTTTTTATTAAAATGAAACTTCTTGAGATGTATTTATTTTTGTTTTCCTAAGGATCCGATTGTGGTATAAGAAGAGATCTTATTTCAATTAATAAAAATTAAGACTCACAAGTTAAAAATTCAAATTTCTCATTTTATATTTCTATCTATAGGAATTTTATCCATTTTTTTTTCTAGTATTTTAGAATACAAGTGATCTCTTAATCATATTTTGATATTTGTTTTTGTTGATTTTTTGACTACCGCTAAATTTTCAACTCTAACGTAGTTAGTACTGGAACACTTTAATAACGGTATTTTACTGAAAGAAATTATAGGTATATTTAAAATTATTATTAATTCTTGTGGAAATAATAATACAAATAATAATAATAATACGATTATTCTTATCTTATAATTTATAATATAATATGATGACTAAATACCAAAACCAATAGCAGAGTTCTATTAAACTCAAAATTATTCATGAATTAGTTTTACTTGATTTATTTAAATTAATTAATTATAAAATAGATGAATAGAATATAAAATAACATAAGAATAAAACCATTGAAACATGACTACCATTGTTGGAAACTTTAAGATCTGTTAAAATCTTTAATTTACGAAAAAGTATTTTTTCATGATTTGAAAAATTTGGAAAAGTGCTCTAAGGCAGTGGTGCGCAACCTATCTTCATTTGCGACCCCCATTTTTTTGAAAAAATTTGTTGCAACCCCTGAGTAGATAGTAGAGTTTTTTTTTAATCGTTCAGAGGAAGTTAGTTCACCTACGTGAAGATATTTATTAGTACGATACTTAGAAAAAAGATGTTTGACATCACACCAGGAATTACGAGCGTGCTATATTTTTTAATGTTATATAAAGTTCTTTAAATTTGACGACACTGAAGATTTTTCTCGCGACCCACAGGTTGCGCACCACTACTCTAAGTTATAATATAATTAATATTAAAATAGTCGCCCGATACTTTTAAACAAATATTCTTTACGAAAAATTGTTTTAAGAATTTGTGTATATATGTCGGGAGATCTTAATAAATTGAATGGGCCGATTAATAAGAATGTCCTCGATTCTACTACTATCTTATAATTTTAATCTATACTTATTACCAATTTTTATATTAAAAAAGCCAGAAATTAAATTTTGGTATAAAACCTTAAAAAATAATTTTTCTGATGTTTTCAGATCATTTCAGATTATTTTAAAAAATCATATGAAATTTATATTTACTATTTCTTATAATTTTCTCTGATAAATAATCCTCAAGATTACTAAAAGTTTAATTATTATACATATTTTATTTTCATAATATAATAATTTTACTTCTATTTTTCGTTCTTTATAATAAACATTAGTTTTTTTAAAACTTCTTAATTAATAACAAAATATATGTTTATTAGCAAGGCTTTTTTTTAAATGTGTAGATTTAGAAACAGTAGACTTTTGTTTGTTACCTTAAGGTATAATATATATATTATTAGTGTAAAGTAATATTTGGTGTCTATTTTCAGATTATCTATTAGAAGATTCCTTATCTAATGCTCTTCCGTTCAATCAAGATCCTTTGTTAACTGCACTTTATTATGATACTCCTAATTATAATTATCACCATAATCCCAATACAAGGGCTAAAAAATTCCAATCGAAAGGTTTTAATCGATGTCCAAGGTGTCACAAATGTTATGTTCATAAAATTTCTTTACATCGACATTTACGATTAGAATGTGGTCAACAACCAAAGTTGAAATGTCCGTTTTGTCCTTATCTATGTAAGCGACAAGATAATCTCCGAAAACATACAAGATGTCTACATAAACAAAATATATAAATATTGTTGATCTATTTTTAAATGATTAATTTATAATTTACAAATTATTAATTATTTTCTAATTTTAAGCAGGGTAAACTTACCAGTAGTTGACCATTGTACCAGTAATTGACTATTTGATAGATTTTTTATCAAAATAATAATTATTAATTTCTCTGTTTCATTATTAAGCAATCCGGAAAAGGCTCTTTTTGATATTTATGGTACGTTTACCCTATTTATTATAATGTAGAGTCCCAAACGAGCCCCTATTATTACACAATTTTAGGTTTTTTTCTATTTAAGAACGAGGTTATTTTGTAAAATAAATACCGATTTGAAATAAAAATGCTATTTTTAATATTAGAAAGTTTTATCTTTCATTAACCATCAATCCTTAAAATTAAATTGATTCACCTAAAGTAGATCTATGTTTTTCGAACCACTTGGTTAAATGAATTTATAAAAAAAAAACATAATTTATTTTCTTACTTTGAAATGAAATTATAAACCATAAGTTCATTTTGTTATATTATTTTTAAAAATTTATGTGTATTATTATTTGTTTAAGACTTTTTAAAATAATTAATACAAATACAATTTGATGTGAATATATTTCATAATTGGTTTCTTTAGTAAATATATAAATTAATAAAATTAAGAATTAAAATATTTAGAAATAAATTTGGAATTTCTATATGATTTTTTGAGGGAAATTAAGGGATCAGAGCAAGAATCCACCTCTCCTTTTGATTCGACTAATATTTTTAATAAATATTTCTCTTATAATAATACTATGAAAAATCTAATGATCCTTCTCTCTCTCTCTCACTCTCCTTCTGTTTTCATATAAATATTCTTACATAACCTATGTAAATTGAATATTTGTATTTTAATTTTGTTCATAAATTTAATTTCATTATTCATATAATTGTGATGCAGGATATAGTTATATTATATACATATTTTATTTATTATTATATTTTAATAAATTTCAATTCATATTTTTTTAAACTTATTGAAGTCATTTTATTTAGCTCATAACTAAAAAAATCTTAGTTATATTAATGAAAGGTATTGTAGTATTTCATCGCATGTTTCGTTTTTGAATATACCTATCATTTTCCATTTCTAATTATATAATAAAATAACAATCCATATTATTCATTGAATCTTGCTGAAAATTAAAATAATTATTAATTACAAATTTATCTTAATAAAAAACAAAATGAAAATGAAATTTTAAGTATTTAATTTTTTTAATTTTTAAAATAAGATATTTCTTTTTATTCTTAAACAGCATATAAATGATTCATCCAATTCTAATTCTAATTCTAAAGATATACTGAAAATTGGAAATACTAAATACTAAATATTGTATAATGCAATCCAATGTCGTTCGGTTCATAGAAAAATTTTCAAAAACTTTTATTGTGAACAAGAAATTATATTCTACCAAATCAAATTTATTAAAATAAATTTTTGAAGTTTTTGAGGCTAACCAAATGTTATCAATTGATTGAATACTTATTTGTTTGTTGATATTTAATATTATTATTGTTAAATTCGAATTATTATTTGCGACAGAGGTGTAGAACACACTTCTTTAAGATTACTGTTGAGTCTGCAAAATAGGGTCATTTTAATTAAGACTCTCATATAGAGTGAGTGACTTTTAAACTATCCATATTGATCTTCTGGATACAAAGTTCACATTTAAGCTAATTCCATGTAACCACCAAATGTGTAGGGGAGAGTGGTGATACTTGATCCCCACTTTGGTTTTTTTCATATATTTCGGGCTATATTCGTGAATTTGAAATTCTGTTTGAACGAGTTGATGACATGGTTCCTTACATTCCACTTGGTACCATGTTTGTAACCAATAACTTTCACGATTACGAAAAAAGTGATGTTTATTGTAATGTACTCCCAAGGATCAAGTATCCCTCATATGAGGGATACTTGATCCCTTGGAGTGGGATACTTGTTTCCGGGGATTTGTACCCGTTGCGGGGACTGCCACTTATAAGCGGGGCGGACGCTAGCCGCTCATAGTGTGATAATATATATTTTCCCTTGTGTCACTTAAAATTACTTATTTTAAACGATAACTAATATATATCCCTCATATAAGTGGCAACGGGTATAAATACCCGCCCCGCTTATAGTGGCAGTCCCCACAACGGGTACAAATACCCGCCCCGCTTATAGTGTGTTAATATATAAATAATACAACAATAATAATTATCAAAATTGCCTTCTTAAAAGGAGAATCTCGTGGTGGGTGATACTTGATCCCAGGATCAAGTATCACTTAACGCTAAGGGATCAACTATCCCCCACTTAACATAAAAAATTAATAAATTGGAAAATGTCAAAAAAGTCGGTCTGTACGAAAAAGCTATGTCATTTTAAATAGCCAATAAAAGGTGCAATTTAAATGTATCAACCAATTCTTTACAACATAGGTTCTTAAACTTATGTACTCCACGGACCCCCACTTGAAAAAATTTTTTTTGACGGACCCCCATCACAACTTTAGGTACTTTACGTCATTTTATTAATTAATTTCTGGCTTACGATCTCATAAGGACAAGGATATATGATGAATATTTCTAACAGTGATTGGTGAATAACGATTTTTTTGCATATTGTAGAACACATTTTATTAGAAATTATAATATTGAAGAAAGAAAATACAAACATTGTCATAGCAACAAATCTCACAAATTATAATGGGTACTTACATTAAATTCATATAAATATTTTATAATTTTTTTCAGAAAATATTAAATAAGAAATATTTTAAAAAATAACTGCATCTATCTCATTAAATATAACTTACATATTTAATGAGATGTATGCAGTTGTTTTCTTGAAACAAGAATCTCAATATCTGGCTTAATATTGGAAACTTTTAATCTAAGATCCGGCTCTACATTTAATTTGTTTCTATATTTAGACTTAATATAAAATAGTACCGAAAAAGCTTGTTCGCATAAATATGTTGTGCAGAATGGAATCAAGTGTTGAAGTGCTTTATTTGCAAGCGCAGGATAATCTGACCTGAGAAGTAACCAAAAGTTGCTCAATTCAGTTTTGTTAAATTTTAGTTTATAAGTTGTATCACATGATAATTCCACGAGAATATCTTGTTCAGGTGCAGATAAATGTTTAGCATTTGTAATTTCCATATTAAATGGATCTCTGATCCAGTTATTGCAAGGATCAGGAGTAGAAAAATACTTCCTGAAGTTGCTTTTCAAAGTAATTAAATGTTCAACAAATAATTGACGCGTTTGATTAAGCAATTTTTCACTGGAGCTTTCTATGAAATCATTGAGAGTTGGAAAAGACTCATATACACCGTTCTGGATGCGTTTCGACCACAAGTCGATTTTTTTAATCATTGCTTCTATTTTATCTTCAACTTTAAATATATTTACAACAGTACCTTGCAGGCTCAAATTAAGTTCGTTCAATTTTGTAAAAATATCAGTCAAGTAAGCCACCTTAGCTAACCAGATAAAATCATTGAAACATTCGGTCAGTTCAAAATGCGCATCTATTAAAAACAATCGTATTTCATCTCGAAGCTCAAAAAGGCGAATGAGTACTTTCCCGCGGGACAACCAACGTACATCTGTATGTAATAATAAATGTGTATGTTGACTACCCATTTCCTCACACAAAATTTTAAAAACTCTGGAATTAAGTGGACGAGCCTTAATGAAATTGACAATTTTAACTACTTCGTCTAATGTTCTTTTCAAATCTGGTGACATATTTTTGGCTGCTAATGATTCTCTGTGAATGCAGCAATGATTCCAAACAACCTGAGGCGCAACATTTTTAATAAGAGCAATCAATCCAGTTCTTGTACCTGACATTGCACGAGCACCATCAGTGCAAATTCCAACACATTTTGGCCACTCTATTTCATTTTCGGTTATAAAATTATTCAAACTGTTAAATATGTCATTAGCTGTCGTTCGTGAAGGTAGTGAATCACAAAACAATACATCTTCTTGTATTTGATTTTCAAACTCATATCTAATGAAAGCTAACAAATTGGCATTATTAGTGACATCAGTACTTTCATCCAATTGTAATGAGTAATAGTGACTTTTGCGCACTCTCGATATTAATTCTTCTTTTATATTACATGACATGTCTTCAATCCTATTCTTAACCGTATCATTTGATAATGAAATCAAATTTATATCGTTTGCTGCTTTAGTTCCTAACATTATATTTGTAATTACTTTTGTAGCAGGAAGAATTAATTGCTCTGCTATATTATGCGGCTTTCCTGCTTTAGCAATAAGTAGAGCTACTTCATATGATGCCATTACTGCTTTCTTACTCATACCACCAGATCCCGTCTTTACCATCAATTTCTGACTTGAATTAAGTTCTTCTTTTTTCATTTTAAAAAATTCGATAGACTTACTAACATGCTCGCTGTGCTTTGTTTGTAAATGACGTCTGAGATTAGCAGGTTTCATACTTTCATTGGATAAACTTTCCTGACATAGAACGCAGACTGGTCTTTCCACATCATTGTTGCAAATATAAGTAAATCCAAATGATAAATAATCATCCGAATATTTTCTAGTTTTGCGTTTCTTGGTAGAGTTTGCTGTTGATGCCTCATCATCTGATTCTTTCCGTTTCTGTGTTGAACCAGTTTGTAGCCAACGATCCATTTTATGGAGTAATTTATTAACATTGAACTACAATAATATAAATATAATATAAATATAACGAATTATTATTTACTAGCTATGTTTTAATATGATTTTAAATGAATGTTTTAATATCATTTTAAATGAATGTTTTAAATCATTTTAATAAATGTTTTAAATAATTTTAAATAAATGATTTAATATCATTTTAAATGAATATTAATTTATATAATAAATATATTTCGTAATTTGATTCTAAAATATTATTAATTTCGTAATTTGATTCTAAAATATTATTAATTTCGTAATTTGATTCTAAAATATTATTAAAATAAATATTTTTTATTCATAAAACTAACTTATACTTACTCTCAAAAACAGCCTTTCTGGGAAATTGCAAAATGTGTTTAGTGTTTTTATAAAATAATGATCATGCAAATTACACTAAAAATTAAAAAAAATTATTAGCTATAATAAACTATTATTAGCTATAATTTAATTATAATTAATTAAATTAATAAAAATAATTTAAAGATACAACTCGTTGAGAAATGAACTTATAATTAACATTAATAAAAATAATTTAAAGATACAACTCGTTGAGAAATGAACTTATAATTAACATTTGCTTTAAAACTGTTTAAAACCCCAGAGTGGACGCTGACAATTTGGGTTTTTCCGGGTAAGACTGTCCCCTCCCCTGGTTTTCCCCAATAACAAAGTGAAAGAAAATTCCCTTATATGCCTCCCCTTCCGAGCCCCTAAGAGGGGTTATTTTAAAGGAACAATCGAAAAATGATTTTAAATGAATGAATGGATGAAAATTCAAATTTTATATATAGTTTTTTATATATGTTTATTTATTCACAAAAAATTAATTGACATAATTATCAATTTAATAAAATAAAATAGTATTATTAATAGTATTAAATTATAGCCGTAATTCTCTAGGAGGATATAGTTAAACAATGAACTTTAAATATTTATATATGTATATATTTTTACGATGATTTTTTTCCGAGGACCGCGGACCCCCAGTAAAGGCTTCGCGGACCCCCAGGGGTCCGCGGACCACAGTTTAAGAACCACTGCTTTACAACATATAACACAAGAAAATAATATGACTTACCGTTAAGTTGAAAAAAAACTTTGAGGTAGCAGTTAAAAGAATATATATATTATTGGTCTATGTCATCAACTCAAGCGGCTACCATTACACGGATTCAATAAATATACAACACTACCACCCAGTGATGCCAACAAAACGGCGACAAAACGTTCTAAGACGGAAAATTTCAATGGGGATCAAGTATTACCCAGGATCAAGTATCACCACTCTCCCCTACATATATTGCTTGAGAAAACATTCTCATACAAGGTGAAAACATTGGAAATGACTACACACCCTTGGCCACTTCAATATTCTTGATATATAAGCCATGTGTGAACATGTATCATTTAAATTTTATGAATTATCGTTTCAATCTTATTTTTTTAATATACATTCAATTCAATTTTTTTCCGATTATCTCAATTTATCTTCAACATTTCTGAGGAAGTTACTTTTAAGATTTAACTTTGTGCGCCTAGTAAAGAAATGTAAACAATTTAAATCCTAATAAATGGTTTAATAATTTGATTGAAATTGGTAACAATTGGCCTCCTGTTGAAATTTATCAAACCACATTGAAAATTTAAAAAAACGAATGATCGTTACAAACTTTTATTGTAAATGTCCCAGAAACTTTTAATTTAAATATTAATTCAGAAAAAGACATATATATATATATAATAAATATATAATAAATATAATTAATTTAGAAATGTCCTTTTTGAATATGGAAAATGAAAGGTCATCAAAAATATAGAATGACCTGCTTTCATAGCCCCCTTCCGCTGATTTTTTACTACAATTTTATTATATGCTTCATTAATCTTCTATTTCCTTTTCTATCACATATCTAATATTAACAAAATATGTATTTAATCTTTTCCAGAATCTTTGGCAGCTCCCTTCGATATCGATATCAGTGCACTCGCAAATGAAATTATCCAATTTACCCATTCAGATACTTCCTTATCAACTTTTTTAGATAAACGATTAGAATGCTCATTTTGTTATAAATTTTTTGATAATGAAAAAAATCTTAAAATACATATAAAAATGCAACACGAGGATAAAGAAAAGAAAAAGAGCCTGGGCACATTCACATGTCCGAAATGTAATCGTTGTTATCAGTATAATAAAGTATTATTGCGTCATTTACGACTAGAATGTGGAGTTGAACGAAAATATCCTTGTCTTTATTGCGAGTTACGTTTTAAACGTAAAGATCATTTAAATGCCCATATTAAAAGACAACATCATTGTTAGATTTACAATAATATGTATTTTTCAAATTCTATATATATATATATATATATCCGCTCGCAATCATAGTACAATTTCATTATAAAATATATTGGAAATTTTAATTTATTGAATTCACAAAGGCTATCATTGAAAACTTCTCGATGAAATTTTTTACTATATAAAATTAAGTAAAGTTCACACTTTTTTTATAAAACTGTATTAATGAAACAGCAAAGAGCAATTGCTGAGACATGAACTTTAAAGTTCGATTAAAAACACATTTTATTTTTTATATAATATTTTTCCGCACTATATTGTTGTATTAAAAAAATATTATATATATATGCGATATTATTAAGTTTTAAAATTGTACTGTGAATTCGGGTTTTAATCTATTTTAAAAATTAATATAACTTTATAAATATAACAAACTTAATAAACTTTACCTATATATTAGCTAATATAAACTAGAGTCACAATTACCATAATAAAATAAATAAAATTTTCAATTGAACCACATTATTTCGAAAAACATTCATACTAAATATTTTTTTTAATTGTTAGCTCTCTTTAGCAGCTAAAATGATTGAAACTCTACTATTTTTCTAATTAACGATTCAATTTCATTCATATCAATAAATCTATTTTTGAAAATCGTGGTTTAATTCTTGAAGAGATAGAAAAAAGATAGATAATTAAAAATAACAATAAATAAGTACGACATATTAACGTTTTTCTAATTTTTTATATTTTTATTCTTTATATATGAAATCACATTTAAGTAATTATATTCTATTTTGTTATAAATATTTTAAGACATATTATTCTATTTTATTCTAGTCTTTGTAAAACGAATTAATATTTATTATATATATTAATGTTAAAAATATTAATAAAACTTTATATCAATTAACTCATCGAAATCTTATCTAATCCTCAAATTTTTATTTTTATTTTTTTATATTTTTAAAATAATTATTTATTTGTGTATATTATTAATATTAAATTATCATTATTTATAAAAATTTATAGGTATATAATTTCATATATGTATATATATACTTAAAGACTTCACACAAAGCAATCATCAATTTTTTAAATTTATGATAACTATTATAAAAATATGAAATGATTACAGAACAAGAAAATTGGACAAAAAATGATGCATCCACATATAATCAAAAACCACATTATTTAGAAGAGTTTACTACATCCCAAAGGAGACGATGTGTATACTGCTATAGAAAAATCTCAGCAGCCAATGGAAGAGCATATGCATCTTTGAAAGCACCCCATTCAAGATATAGATGCACTGAATGTAAAAAATTCTATTGTTTAATATGTTTTGCTGAAGTGCATAAAACCAGTAGAATATAAAATTCATTAAACATTTTTTTTATAGACTGCAATAATTGTAATTAATTCAAAGTTAATATTTATATATATAAGAAGAAAAGTATTAATATTCACTCAAAATTAAAAGATATTTCAGGTACAAGTCTGTTGTAAACACTTTTATAATTTATAATGTTTAGATTCATATTTTTATATTTATCATTAAGACTTGACTATATTTTACTCTAGTTTATGTTGTAAAAAAATGAAGGAAAAAAAAACTAAAAAAATTAAGATGAATGAACCAGTAGTTGACATTATAAGGACTTATTTATGGGAAAAATTTGATATCTTCTGTTTTTTATCAGATTTCAATTTGAGTTTTGGGTGATTTGATTCATTGGTTAATAATGAAGAATTTTTTTATTTTTTTCCGACCGACGATAAGGGAGGTATTGTTTAAACACTTGCATTTAAAAGTACCAATAGTTAAAATTCAAAGGATCCAGTAGTTGTCAGGAACGGTACCCAGTAATTGACACTATATTAAACATTTATTTTTTTTTATCTTTATTTATTTATTTAATAAAAGTACAACATAAATATATGAAATACAAGTTAAATGTAAAATTATGTTAACACAGATTTTACTATCTAAACTGCTACCCGATGGTGCTATTTCATTTCCATCTTCCGATGATGAAATAATGGGTTGTTTTTCCTTTATCTTCAGTTGATTTTTAGCTTTCTCTTGATTTTTCAAAATTTTTTTCTGCTTCTTTTTTAGTCTAACAGCTCTTGTTATTTTTTCGGTTCGAAGTTTTTTTTAGCAATTTAACATTGTTGTACTCCTGCCATTTATAATACTTTTCTAAAAGGGCTAGGTATGTTTGGTTTTGAGGTTTCTAGCTGAGAATTTATCTGTAAACTATCACTATTTTGGTTGGTAATTATTATTCACAGTATTATTAATAATATTAAATGCTGTTAACCTCAATTTCTTCAATCTTGGGTTCTTCCTGTAAATATTCTATTTCAGAAACATTAGGCTGATAATTTAAATTAATCGAATAGTTAATATTTTTCCATATATCATACAGACTCTCTGTCTTCTGTATTTCTTTCTCAATCATTCATTTTCATTTAAACAGTGAGACATTTATTTGCATTTGAGTTGCACATTATTTTACTTCTTGCAATTATGTCAACTACTGGAACCATCTTTTACCAGTAAATGACACCAATGACAACTACTGCATAATGAAATGATAATGTAAAAAATAAAGCATTTTTGTGTACAGTGTGACACAAACCGTATAAATTTTAACTTGATAGTACTGTATCACCGTCTGCACTAGTAATTGACATCACTGTCAACTAATGGGGCAGGTACATATTCTTAGTATCCAGTACTTGATTTAGCCCTAATGCCAAATATTCTTTCACTTAAAGTTAAGATCTTATGTTATTATCTTCTAGATAATAAGGAGATTCAATTAATAATATTTAATATTGATGTCAATAAGAACTAAAAAAAAATAAATAAATTAGTAACTTACCTACTTAAGAATTCGAAGAACAAAATTTTACAATATCCATTTGTTCAATTCTATAAAAAGTAATTGTTGTGCCGTCTACTCAGGCGATGACTAAAAACTTTTATAGTTACACATCTTCATTATAGAAGAAATTACTTTAGTTTAATTAATTTAGAAATGTTTATACAGAAGATATAAGTCTTATTATCCGATATTAAATGTACAAGTGTCAACTACTCTCTGGTACATTTACCCTAAACAAATAAATAATTATTCAAAAGTTTATAAAAAATAATTCGGATAAAACTGCAAAAATAATATTAAAAAACCATATTCATTATTTAGACTTGATCTAAAGACGTATTGAAATTAATTTTGATAGGATCATATTTATATATAATATATTATATTTCTCTAATTGTCCTAAAAACTTTTGTTCTGTTTTCCATTTAATGAAATTCTAATAATGAATAAATTAATACAATGAATTCGAACTTTTCATTAAAACGGGAAGCACTTTTCTTCAATTTTGAGTTTAAAAGGATTCTTTACAAAAAACAATCCCATATAAATTAATGTTTAGCTTTTTAGATCGTTTTTGACATTAAATGTTTTTGATTTCGAAATTATAAATTTATTTATTTCTAAAATTTCTAACAAATATCATTTTTCATTATTAAAAATATTTTAAAATTTAAATTGTTGTATATATATATATATACTCATTAACCTTTTTTATCATTTAAGTTTAAAGTTTAATTCCCCTGTTAATTTATTATTTTATATATTAATTTTAAGTTTTCCAATTCAAAAATAAAATTGTTCAATGAAATTTTAAAAATGGATGTTTTATTTCTTAGAGAATATATTATTATTTTTATTAATTTGCTTATTATTAAAAGTATTTTTTATTAATTGATTTTTTTTATTGTTTTTTTACATGCTAGGTAGTTTGTTTATGGATTTTATAAACGTAACTTGTGTTTTGTGAATGGAATTTATTTTTTTGAATTTAGATATATATATATATATATATATATATATATGTGTGTCTAAGGAGATATATATAAATATATAGAATATTGATGACATTGTTATTTGTTTTATTTTCAGGTAAATCTAGCCAAATATATGACTCAATTAAGGTGGAACAACAACGACATGTCTGTACCAAATGTTTGGAAGTTTTCAAAAATATCTACTCCCTAGAAAAACATATATTAACCGAATGTAGAATAGGCAAAAAACATTTTTTTTGCAAATTCTGTAATTTTAGTAGTAAATGGAAAAGAAATTTAGATAATCATATTTATAATCGACATCAACGACCTGGAAGTAAGGCTAGTATTTTTAAGTGTCTGAAATGTGCCAAAACTTATCGTTATAAAGAAAATTTATGGCGTCATCAACGTTATGAGTGCGGTATCGAGCCCCAATTTGAATGTTCATTATGCCATCAACGTTTCAATCAAAAATCAAATTTGACACGACACATAGTACGACGTCACCCTGATTACTAATCTTCTTTACATTTTCATATATTAGAAAAAATAAAAATAAAGTTTGGAAATAACAATAATAACCAGTTCCTAAATTATAATCATAATATATTGAAGATTATTTATTTATTAGACTATTAATAAAAAATAACTTATATTGAAAATAAATCTTGATAAATATTATATGTAAATATATATACATCCAGTGAAAGAGACAGTCATAATTACTAATATCAATATTATCTATTTAGAATGTAGATAGATAAATTATCACTAGATATATTTTAAATGTGTTTACTCCTATTTTAATATATATTATTCAAAAGAAACATTCAATTATTTTAATTATTTTATAAAATGAATATATACAAACAACAATTACATTTTTCAAATCCAATCTAATCATTTATATTGTATATAATATATTCCATTCCAGACCAATTTCTATTATAGTATAGAGTTTTTGAAATCACATTGGTCCTTTGGTGATGGGATTTGTTCTCAGATCTTGTGTGATATCTGATAATTATAAAAATAATATAAACTTCATAATTAATTCATATAAAAATAATAATTATTAATTAGTCAGTGTTAATCTAAAAATATAATAAATCAATCATTTTTTAGATAATAAGTTATTTATTTAAAATTTTATAAAGTTTTAAATCGATAAATCTTAAAAAAACATTATTAATATGATTAAAGAATGTTGTGGTTGATCATCGAATTCTATTTACTTTTTATTGTTAAATTTCAATTGATAAATTTATATATTAAACCCTTTGACAGGGCTAAAGTGGCAATTATTATAAATGGGCAGTCAATGATTATAACAATTTAAAATTAAATTTTAACTTTTCATATAATATAAAATATTGATATGGTACTTGTCAATTATAGTATTATCACATCTATCTTTAAGAAGAAGAATATTATTTTTAATATTTTATATTATTATTATTCTCACATATAACAAACACCTCCCCTCCCCCCTTTCAACCTCCAAAATTTGTGAAGCATTCAACGTGACAATACTATAAATAACAAGTACCCTTTTTTGAAACACTGAGCATATATATACATATAATACTTTAAAATTTGCATTTTAATATATTTAATACATAATAATATAACATTTTCTTTTCTTTTATAAATTTCCTAATCTTTATCTAGTCAATTTGTATACAAATTGTGTGACTAATAGTTCAAAATTTTTATCTTAATACTAAATTTAATTCTAAGTTGAATGTTATTTATTAATTATTTATCATAATCTCTGATTTATATAAAAAACAAAACAAAATCTAAATAAAGACATATAATCTTTATATTATTTATTTTTTATTTATTTAACAATAATAATAAAATAATAGTTCTACTCTCTTTATCCTATCTATATTATCTTCTTATAAATACAATTTCACTTATATAATTATAAAAAAATCCATTGTTCCGGCTGTATTTTTATATTAAATATTATAGTCTTATTTTTTATTTTGAACGAATATTTATATTTATAAATCATAATGATTTTTAACTAAATTTCATATATCTATAATATAAGGTGTTTCGAAATTTATTTTTTATAATAATAAAAAATCATTGTTTATATATTATAGAATCATTTTTACTTTCACTATGTTCATTTTAATGAGATTTTAAAAAGTAAAATGTTTTTATTATCTAATATATTACCTATAAGCTTATTATATGGACCATTTTTTGAAAGTGGTGTAAGTTCATTTTCTTAAAAAATGAGATATATAATTTACACTTAATTGATTGTAAACTTTTTATTTATATTTAATATACTAAAAAATGCTAATGTTTTATTCAATTTAAAATTGAAAGCTAAAAGAAATTGTATGTATTATTTTATATATACATTATTTTAGTTATATTTAGTTATATTCGCCTAAAAGAAATCTATATAATTAATTGACATACTGATAAATTGATAAAAACTTAGCCAAACTTGAAATTACCAATCAATATTTTTAATTGACAAAATATGCTAAACTTTAATTTTCTCGAAACAACAAAAAATTGACTTATTCTTTTATCTTAACAGTTACACTTTTAAAATAAACGGTCAATATATTCCTACATATATTGTATTACATTTTATTTGAATTGAATAATTTTTGTAATATTAGATAAATATTTTTTTCTCAATCATTTTAAATTCTTATTTGAAAATGTTTATATGAAGATTATCATTAAAAAATAATAAATATTGTGTTCCATATAAAAATTTATATTAAATATCATTATTTTTATTCTATAAATAACATAATTATTTTATAAATTTTTCAATAATCCCTATCTCCATCTTCCATCATTTAAGAAAATCCGATAATTCATTGACCTTATTTTTTACTTAATAATTTGAAAAATAATCTAATTATTTCTTATAAATAAGTTACTTTAAATAACTTTATATCAAGCATCAATTTTTATTGAAAATATTTTTTATTTGTATTTTTTTTTTTTTTTAAATTATTATTAACTGACTGATTATTTTTCTTTTAAATTTTAAAATTATTTTTAAGCTAATTCTAATGTCACGACATATAACAATAAAATTATAAGCTACTAATACGATTATAAGAACGTATTCATGAATTCTTGATCATTATCATTCACTTTTTGCTTCTTTTAAATTATTTTTTATTTTAAATACACCAACAGACCTAATAATTTATATTTAATTTATATTTATATTTACTTTATCAATAAAAAGTGAGATAAAATTTTTATTTCACTTAAATTAACTTCAAAATTTGTTTGATTATATTATAATTCTCTATAATATAGTGTCCCAATAAAAAATATATCATTTTATTTAAGAATAGATAAACTTAGAAAATAGAAACCAGTATTTTAACCGAAATCGTTTTATCATAAGCTTAATAAACATATTTTTACTTTTTTCTTTAAAAAACAAAAAACAAAAAACGAAAGAAATGTTTCAAAACATTTATAATGTTAAATTTAAACTATCGGTTTTGTTTATTAATTTAAATAGAGATGCCCCAGAATTATTTTTTAACTATATTTTAAAATTATATTATAAATCGACAAAGGGAATATTATTTTTGTAATCTAATGCACGTTTTATTAAGGACCTATCTATGTATAAGTTAATAGAAGGAAACAAATAATAATTTTCAATGTGTCTGTTTTTTTTCAGAGGATCATCGCAAAAAAAATAATCAGACTAACGATAAAACCGAACCATTTATTTGTCCGAAATGTTCGAGAGAATATAAATTCAAAACCTCATTTACAAAACATTTACGATTTGAGTGTAATGTTGAAAAACAATTTCATTGCGCCTATTGTAATTATCGTACGAGAAGTCGAAATCACCTTGAAAAACATTTCATTAACGAGCATTAATTCATATTTTTATACTATTTTTATAATGTATAAAACATTTTTTTTTTTATTATTATTATTAATTTCTATTTTCTAATAATAAAAAATCAGTTACACTATAGTTTTAAATTTTGAAAGTTATTTATTAAAATGAACCAATCCAATTTTTTTTATTTACCAAAATATCAATTCTTGTCAATTATTCTCTTGAATAGATATATAATATATAACAAATATAGAAATATTAAATATAAATAATAATTTATTATATATCATTTGTGTGGATTTCGCACATCCCATCATTGCATACAATTTATTTTTTACTTTATTATCATTGTTTATCACTTAAGAAATAATGATAATTAATATATATATTACAAATAATGCTGATGAAATCTAAATTTGGTTCGATTCCTTAGGATGATGCCATCTGGGGCTGCCATCAAGATTTAATTTCCATAGTATTTTTTGTTTACTAGTGATTAAAATACATGTTATCGTTATCCCATTAAATAATGTCATATTCGATGAAATTTATAATTTTTAAATTACATAAAAATTAATATTTTTTATAAACTATGACAAAATAAATAGCCTTTACTTTATCATATATTTTATCTACATCTATATAATTTCTTATTTTTTTTTTTTCAATATAAATTAAAAAGTTTACACTAGTATTTTTTTAAAAAAAAAAACTATTTTACACTTTTATTTTTATCTTTTGTGATACTATCATTAATAATGTATTATTATTCTGACTGAAATTTTTTATTAAATAGATTGAAATTAAAGTAAACTATATTGTATAAATATGTATATGTATATTAAAAAATGTTATTTTATTATTAGCGAAAGTAAAAGAGTATATATTATTTGGATAAACATTTGTTACATTTATTATATATATATTAATTAAATATTTGATAGAATAATAGTTTCTATGTAATGTTTCTATATTAACTCTTTACCAATATATATATATATATATATATATATATATATCTACCAATTATTTATTATTTTTATAAATATATGGATTTTAGAGAATTTTTAAAATTCTATTCACGTATTTTATTTATTTATTATTATCCACATTTATTCACATTTTTCCATATAAATACATAAATCTCTCCTATTTTACTAATTTATTGTAGTATTTAGTTTACTAACACTGTTATCTATTAATTAAAATATATTTACAATATTTCTTCAAGATCTATACTAGCACTTGAGATTCATTTATTTATTATACCATGAATAAAGACAATAACATTCAGATTGACTATCTATAATTGAATTGACTATGATTTAACAAATTTAATATAAATCAAATATTGTTTTAATTTATAAATTTTTTCTTTATGCTTAATTTTTTAAAATACTAATTCATTCTAATTAAATCTCTAATTAATTCAAATATTTTTTTTAAGATTTTTTTTTTTAAATATTAATGTAAATAAAATATTATAATTAATGTACAATTTATTTTTTTTCTCTCTCTTTTCAGTTAGTAAAAAGAACGATTTAGAGACACCTTTTGATTGCCCAAAATGCTCACGAAAATATAAATTCCTTTCTTCGTTAAGCACCCATCTTCGATTTGAATGTGGAGTTGAGCCTCAATTTTTCTGTCCATTTTGTGACCATCGAACGAAACATAAAGGCAATCTCAAAATGCATATCAACAGTAAACATCAAGATCAAATAAAATCCGTGTTAAAAACGAATAAAACATAATAAATTTCATTTAAATGTGTTCAAATATATATCTATATATATATAAATAATTTAAAAATTACTTGTCTTCAGTATTTTATAATTTTGAATTATATGGGTCGTATTTATATTTCGATTATTGAAGTAATTGATTATTAGAATATTTATATTCCCAACGATAAAATATTTTATAGTAAAAAGATAGATCTTTTATTAAAAAAAAACAACAAAAAAAAACGATGTTTTAACTATTTGATATCTAAATATAAATATTAAATTTGATAGTTTTTTGATAGTAAATAATTTTATATATACATAATTTTTATGAATGAAAGGAGCTTTAAATTATATCTTATATCAGTTTTTTTAGGGAACCCACAAGTCTGTTTTTTTTCCAAAACATGATCAATCTGATTTTTAATATGTTATATCAAATAGATCATGAATCTCTCTATAGTAACTCGATATATTGTAGCCCAAGATAAATATGAAATTTCATCCCGTTCTACTAATCTTTATAATCTTTGGAAGTGATAATTTTTGTTAATAATTGGATTAATAAATACATAAAATCACTTCTGAAATTTTCCGTCCCAACCATTTAATGGAGAATTGAATATCGGCAATAGTTTTTCATTACATAATGACAATTTTTTACCATTAATTTATTGAATTACTGAGTCAGCTATGTTAAAATTTTTAAAACTTTTTTTATATGTAATTTTATTTTATACATTATAATTAATTAATGAGATTTATTTTGTTTTTTTAAATTTTTTTAAAATAAAATTGGTTATTTCCTCTTCTTCTATAATTTGACATCTTTCCTTTGGAATATATTAATTTTTATTTTTTATCTTAATTTTACAACTAGCCAATATGTCAAAATTATGAAAAAATATAATTAGTCAAAAACATTTGTATATACATTTTGTGTATGGTAAAAAGTTCGCGAACTTTTTTTAAAAAAAAAATAATTCGACTTGTTTTTTGGCAGAATCATGATGTCACGAGAAAGAATTTCTGCGGTTTCTGCTTGAAAAATTGAATCCTGAAGAGATCGGAATAATTGTCCGGACTATAAGGAGGCTGCACCAAAACTTTCCAATAAACTTTTGCAACTTTTGAGGGGCAATTATAAGAAGTGTGTGGTCTGGCGTTGTCATGATGGAAGAAAACACTTTTCATATTATTTCATTTAGGCCGTTCTTTTTAAACTGTCAGGCGTATTTTCTCTAGATGTTTTCAGTAGAGTTAAGAAACAAGCGTCTGAGCAGCTGGAAGTATCTCATGGTAAACGATTCCCTTTCTTGACTTTTACAGAAATTGTATAAACTTTTTTAATGAGCAGGCGACCAAAGGGCGGCTCATCTTTCACATCAAAATTTCCAGAACAAAAGCAAATGAACCATTTATTTGAAATAGTTTTTGAAAGAATACCTTTTCACCGTATACAGCAGAAATTTTTTCATAAGCCTGGGATGAGTTCTTGTTTTTGTCATAATAATAACATAACAATATTAACTTTCTAAGTACTAAATCAATTCAATGTTTTGACACTTAATCTAACGCTCAAAGTCTCATCTATCTAATGGCGTTACTAAGAATTTGCGAAGAAATTTAAATTTGAATTTGTCTATAGGAAAAAAGACAGCGAACTTTTTACCATTTTATAATATATATATATATATTGAGAGTCCATCA
This sequence comes from Labia minor, assembly GCA_963082975.1. Lineage (NCBI taxonomy): Eukaryota > Metazoa > Arthropoda > Insecta > Dermaptera > Spongiphoridae > Labia > Labia minor. The sequence goes on along the minus strand of OY720349.1, from coordinate 67,842,365 downwards.
ATTTCACCCTATCTTCAATATATATATATATATATATATATATATAAGAATGAATATTCTTTTAAATTTTAAGAAATAATATATATCAAAGCAATTAGGTATTTTATTCTAAAATAGAGATATTTTATTTAATATTATTTAAATATTTATCATTATATGAAATATTTATTAAATTACCTTTTATATTTATTTTTATCGAGACTATCTAAAAGTATATTAAAATAAACATAGACAATGTGACTAATATATATATATATATATATATATATAATGTATATATGTAAGTGGTTTGTGACACAAATCTCATGGATGGTTCTAGAATAAACCTGAATAAACCCTAAAAAAAAACAACTCTTAAAACATACACGGAAGTTTAATCAAGCCAATAGTTTATATTTATCAATTTGTTATTTTATAATTACAATTCATTATTATTGAATTATTCTTATAAAATATGAAATATTTATTTATTCTTATTTTTCTAATTTTATTCCCTTATATGTCAATTTAAGTATCATAATATTTTTTTCTCAAGTTTCTCTTTTATTTATTTATATATACTTTTTTATATTTATATATATTACAATTATGAACTGAGAATTTATTTGATTTTACATTAGGCCTTATGTCAAAAATACAATGAAATATCACTATATTTTCAACTTGAGTTACTTTAAATACTTGAATCTAATCTACAATTGTGATTTCAATATAATTAAGTTCTTTTTAATTAAAAATGTTAAATTTATTTCTTATATTGATAAAATTTTAATTGGATCTTAGTCTTAGTTTATTTTCTTCTTCTTTTTTTCTTCTTTTATAGGATTCGTAAATTATTTTGCCGTATGAAATTTTTCTAGAAATAATTTTTAAATATATGAAACAAAAATATTAATTTTTCTCTTCATTTCTATAACATAATGATACATAAATTGAAACAATACCTGTTTAAATTTATTTTCCAATTTCTAATTATTATTCTATTTATATAATTAAAATAAATATAACATTTTTTTTTCTTGAATTTGATAAAAAATAATTATATATATATATATATATATATATATATATATATATATATATAATTTTGAGATACTATTGAATCCATTTAATTAATTATAAGTGTAATTTTATATATTTGTTTTTCAGAAAATGAACAAATATCATATTGCTGTCCGTATTGTTTTTTAAAATTTAATTTTAAGAGATCATTTAATAACCATGTATCTCATGAATGTTCTGAAATTACAGTGAATCTTAAGATAATCTTTTCAGCTGTAAAAACCCATTTTTCTCCAAAGTGCAAAAAGGATATGTCGAATTTATTTATAAATTTATAATTTTATTGATATAATATAATATATTATATAAAAGAAAATAAAATAATTTATTTCTGAATGATTTCTATTATTTAAACATAAAATTTATTTCAGATATATTAGATAAATTATTTTCAAGAGCGTAGTAGAGTGGTAAAATGCTGAACTACTGAATTGGAGGCTGTAGATTCAAACCTCATCAAGTTCACAAAAATTTAATATATAATATTTAAAGTGATAAATAAAATAAATAAATTTTTGAAATTGCTAATGTGAACTTAAATCCTTAGAACTATTATTATTAATAATAATAATAAAAATAATAACAATAATAAACAAAATAAATTATTTAATTATTTGCACTAATGAATTAATGTATATTTATTTATAATCCCGTAATATACTATATGTACATTAAATATAAACATGCCTGAAAAATTGAACTCATTATCATCTAAAATTTCTCTCCAATTCATTCTTATAAAATTAATGTCAACTCTTATTCTTAATCAACATAAATCTTTACTTTTTGAATTATTAACAATTATTATAAAAAAACTAATTAAAATAGAAATTTATAATGATCAGTTATTAATGTAAATACCGTCGTAATAATAATTTCTATTTACGTTTAAATTAAAGAGGTAAGAGCATGGATATGAAATTTCACAACAAACAAATAAAATTAAATATGTATATATATAAATTTGGATAAGAAATTTAAAATATCATATATACGTATATAAAATATAATAAAAATTACATTCCATTTCAAATAAAAACGAATTGTTTAATCTTTTTTTTTTTTTTTTTGTTTATTAACCTTTACTTTTAAAACAAATACTGAAATTAATAACATATTTATTTATAAAGATTTAAGTCTAATACTTGCATGAGCCTATTATAAACTGCTTTTTTTTATAATAAAACCACATATTATCGTATATTTATATATTATATCTACCAATTGCAACTTTCAACAAACTCGGTGAGCTCTTCTATTTTTTCTATCGCTTGACATATTCTAAAAACAAAAACAACGGGTTGGATTTTTCGAAATGATCATTTTAGAAATATTTCTATTAATCATTTTCTGATTGTCTTTTGCAGATTACCCATACTATGTACACCGAGACGGTGCTCTCAAGAAATTTGTATGTCTTCTCTGTGCTAAATCCTTTACACGTAAAATAATTTTAGCAACCCACGAATGTGGATCGAAGGATATCTTTGCTTATCATTGCTATTTATGTCAATATAAATGTCGCGAATCCGAAGCACTTGAATTACATTTGGTAGAAAAACACCATTTACCTAATAATGAATTTGATCAACAAAATATTCAATACACCTACTACAATTGTCCACTATGTGGGAAAAAATATCTTGCTAAGGAGAAATTAGTTACTCATTTGCGATTTGAATGTAAAAATGTTGGACCAAATATCAAATTTATATATAAAAACAATTAATATGATTTAATAATTTTTTTATAAAAATGGAACATTTATCATGAAAAATTTAATATAATATATAAATTGTTTATATCTTATATACAAACACTAGAAATTTATTAAAAAATATTTTTGATACTTTTCTACTGGAGGGACCACATTTAATGGATGGTTAGATTTGATATGTGCTCTCACATCGAGAAAACTGTGAACTATTTTTAATTAATGAAGTAAAATGTTCTTTACCATTTTCTAAACCAAACGGAAGGACAATTTATAATGCAAAACGAAAAAGTGTAAAGAAAAAATAACAATATTCCAACTGAGAGCACGCATGCGAAATATAGTCATTCTGACAATATTTTGATTATTATTGTGATTCCTCAAACCGATTACTTATCTTATTTTCATCTTAAATGGTCCATCATCATGTATCGACTCATTTTTTTTATAAATTAAATTCCTTATATATGAATAATTGTATAATTTGTATTTATTTACTAAATTGAAATCAGACTGAGAACAAATATTTATAAATATTTCTTGATCATGTTTATTATTTTATTTTCTAATGATTTAAAATTATTTTTATCAGGGCTGTGGAGCCCTATCGATATTGATCAGTTCTAACTCCCGCTCCAGCTCCGACTTCTATTATATAATATATCTTAATTTAATTTAACTGGATTGGAACCGATCAATTTCGTCATGAGAGATTCCATACAGTCATGATTTTTATTAATTTGAAACAATGAAAGTTATTTTATCTACGATCGATCAATCAAAATTAAAATTTGAAATTAGCATATCAAATATTTTTGTTTTTAAATGTTTTATGAAACATTTGAAATAAAAAAATATATATGTACTATTTAAAAATATTATAGTATAATATTTATTGTTTTTGTTAGAAACAGATTGGATAAATGTGTGTGTTTTATTTCAAACATTTCATTATAATATGATTTTATCTAAGTCGAATATTTTTAAATTAAAACCTCGTAAAATTATTATTTTCAACTGAAAATCTCATAAAATATGCAAAATAAATAAAAATGTAATATAGGGTTATATGGATATATTATGTTTATTTTTATCGAAAGTATTCGTTAAAAAGGGAAAAGCCAAATAACTTAACTATGCTTTGGTCTAAATAGGGCTTCTCACTATAATAAATAGGTAAATTTTCTATTAATAAAATTATATATATATATAATAAACAAAATAATATTAAGACGAAATATTATTCTACTTCTATTACTATTACAATATATAACTTCTTTTAAATTTTAAAATAAAAATTAAAATTAAACCACTATTTAAGTCGAAGTCTCCTCAATAATATTTATATTAAAGTTGGGTTAAAAAACAAATTTTTATACAGGTTTTATGGTATAATTTTCTTTTAACACTTATTTAATTTATATCTATTTGTTTAAGTTAATATTTCAAAAATTACATTTAAATACATAATTTCATGTTTTTTCTCTAAATGTCGAACAAGTTACATTGTATATTCGCATTAAAAATCAAGCTTAGTTACTTTCTATGCGTTAAATGAGAGATTTTTTTTTTTTTTTTACAAATTTTAATGAAAAAATAAGATATTTGATAAATTTTCATTTTTCAATTCTTTCAATTTTATTCGAATATTTTTTTGATTTTTTTCGGAATACTTTTTTTTTTATAATTGAATTACATACAAATGAACAGAATGAACTCTTGTTGAAATTCGTAATTTCGAAATTCTATTCATGTGATTAATTACGTTTACCCCTCTGTTATATTTTACTCATAAGTTAAATATAATATTATTTAATAGTTAAAAAATTATTTAAATAGTGACTTTCTTAATATAATATGTCTTCTCTGTGCTAAATTCTTTATACGTAAAATCATTTTAGCTATTCACGAATGTGGATCTTAGAATATCATTTGTTATCATTTATTCACTTTTTAAAAATAATTATTTAATTTTAATTTATAATTTTTTTCTTTTTTAATAAATGAGTCGATAAAACAATAAAAAGGAAAATATTATATTTTTTACTTTTAATCTATTTATTTTATTTGTATGTTTCAATTATTCATTTCTAAAATGAATCACACTATTTTTATATTTACTTATTTATAAATATTTTTTATTCAGGTGTAGTTTCGATTTTATTTAAGTGTGGTAATCATGTTAATTATAATACACATAATATAATTTGGTTATTAAAAGAATAAAAAACTAATGATTTTCTGTTAAGTATATTTTTCTAAATCATTTTCATAATATTCATAATATATTTATTAATAAATAAATAAATCAAAAAAACATTTTTATATTAAATATTGTTATGGGGTATTTTTATTAATCATTAATGCTGAACAAATATGTATTTTTTTCTATATAAAGAATTAGCTAGCGAAAATGGTTAGAACATGTGTATTAATTTTTTAAAATTAAATTAATAAAACACTTTTTCTTTTGATCTATCTTCTAAATTTGATATATTCAAGAATGAATGGATTATAAATGTATTTTAAATTTTATAAAATCTTCAAAAAAATTAAATTAATTTATTCAAGTTTAAATATATAGTATAGAGATGTAATATATATATATATATATTTTCATTAATCTATTATTTTATATGTAATCTTCAAAACTATTAGTCAAAGTTTGACTATGGAACTTGTGAACGAAGGCTCAAATCTTGAAAATTTTAAATATATATATATATATATTTAATTACTTAAAAAAATGTTATAATAAATCTTTTGAAATGCCTAAAGTGATTAAAGATAAAATCAAATATACAATTAATATATATATATTAAGTATTAATTTGTATAATAATTTTATTTTATTTTTTATTTCTATCACATGGATTGTTTTCAAAGTAACGATACAAACAGTCCTGTTGTATTTTCTCATTTATTCATCATATTTAATACAATTTTTGTTTTATTAATAAAATTTGAATTCTTTTTTTTCAATGGATTGTTTTTATTTTATACAACTATGTTGCTTTTTTTTTATTTCAGATAATCTTGTTTTTTCATTGACAACAGGAATACAGTTAATCAATTCACTTCTCCGCGATGTTCAAGAACATATAATATATATTTAATATCTTCACGGCATCATTTACGTTATGTCTGTGTAGAAATAGTCAAAATCAATTTCACTGTATTTATTGTACATTTAAGTGTAGTTATAAACATCGATTAAAATCTCACATTGATGCTAAACATCATAATATTTGAATTTTTCTTAGTTATTATGGTATTTTTCATAATAGAGGTGGACATTACTCTTTGAAACGTATCAGCGCACATGGGAGTGGTCAAAAATGGACAAGAGATGGACAGAGATGTGTGAAAAAAGCTTTCCATCTCTTAATTTTGTCCACCAATGCATATAGTGAAAATATTGTGAAAATAAAATGAATATGGTTTATTATATTTTTTAATTACATATAATATAAAAACTTATTTTTCAATGATTTATTAGAATATTGAAAATAAATAAACCAAATATTTTCACCATCTATTTTAAAAATATTATTTGTTTCTAATTTTATCACAAGCTAGTATAGGAAATATTGTTTTACTAAGGAATTAATATAATCAAATTTTAATAATATTCTGACTCATTTTTATCCATAAATTATGGATAATTTAATCAATACGGTTCTTAGTATAATCCGATCAATCAAATCGTTCAAAAGATCCAATATACCCAGCTCTATTTGTTAATATACCCGAATATCATTAAAAATTTAAAAATTTAAAAAAGATTAAGAAAAAATAGAAATTCAAATTGAAATATTTTTAATAAATTGTATTTTTGTGAAAATGACAAAATTTAAAATTTTCCTAAATTTTCCTAAAACTGAAATAATATTATAATATTAAATCATTTATTATATAATAAGTATTAAAAAACAAATATAAAATAAAATAATTGTATAATTACTAAAAATTGTTATTTTATTTGATCTATATAAAACTCTATGTAAAACTCCATAACTTATAATTATCTATCTACAACATTTATTTTTTATAAAATTAAATATGTGCAAGTTTTCGTTAAAAATATTGATGCTTATTATTTTTTTCGTCTGGCTTTTTTCCTTTACTTGGGGTGTTACTAATCAAAATTAAAATTTCTTTGCACTACTATGGGTGGTTTATGTTGATATAGTTTAGACATCATATTCATTTACTCTCTGTTTTTAAGCATATTTTAATAAGTGTCTTGTTATGTTTTCTTTTAGAAAAACCACTGGAAGTAAACGTGGCATCTGATAATTTTCAGCGGAGTTACACCTGCCCGAGATGTTTTAAAAATTACAATAAAAAAAATTCATTATATCATCATATACATTATTTTTGTGGAAAGAACAAACCGCTAAAATGTAATCAATGCAATTTTCAATGTAGTTGGAAGAATAGTCTAAAAAGGCATATCTATTTAATGCATGAAAAAAGTAGATCCGATGGTAATATTTTTTGTTGTTATTGTCAAAAAGGTTTTCTATATCACAATCAATTAATTAATCATACAAAGTATGAATGCAGACATTCAACCCTCTGAAAAATATAAATTTATTAATAGATTATTATTAATATTCTAAAAATTAATTTATCTAAAATCTATTAATTATAATATGCAATATATTCAATAAATATCTTGTATATAATAATATATAAGATACTTTTAAGTTTTTATTAATAAAGATATATCTAATTATTATAAATTATCATTTTAAAAAATTATATTATTTTAGTAATTTTTTAAATTAAAACTTTAGTAATATGTTATAATAAACCGCAACGATTGGAATATTTTTCTTGAATATATTAATTGTTTTTGTTTCAAATTGTATTGTGTTACACAATTGTAATGTTAATATCTTTTCAAATACTAAAATTTTAATCTAAATCGTATTATCAAAGACCAACCAATAATAACGAAATTTATATAAGAAAACAATTTTATCTTTTCATCATCGATGTCTAAAAAGTAGAATAAGATTTAAAGAATCGAAATAGAAATATATATATAAAATTTCAATTAGAGAAAAATTTCTTTAAAGTATTGAAATTTTATATATTATATAAGTAAGACTTGATATTTAGCAAGGGACCAAAAAATTAATAACTAGATAATTAAATTAATCGAGATTTAATAAAAAAGTGTTATTTATCTTACAATTAGTTTTTTTTCAATCCATTAGAATTATACGTTAATAAAGAAATATGTTAATATATTATTTGTTGAAAATATTTATTTTTTTAATATAATCTATGTTATATATAACTATAATATGAATTTCTATCTAATTTTAATATTATGATTTTGTGGAATTTTTTAAAGCACACAACACAGCAGCAAAATCAATTAGTCATTTCAATCAGTCCATTCATCCATATAACTAATTTATATTCATATAATATGTTTTATAATTTAATAAACTTCCTTTTATAATATTTATTTGTCAAATTTATAGAATCCAAATTAATTACTTAATTAATATATTATTTATAATATATTTACTTTTTTACTTTTGTATATTAATAGTAATTAATATATTTTGATTAATAATAATTATTATTATTATTTTTGCAAATATTTTCAGTATTTTTCTTTAAAAAAAATAAATTCTATATTAAATTAATGAAAGCTATTGAATATTTTACTAGCAAGATTTGAGTTTAATACTTATTACAGACGGAAGAGCCAATTTACATTACAAAATTTCCAAGATAGACCGACTAACATGTTTGTTTTAATATTATGTTATTTAATTAGGATCAGATGTAAATTTGATTATTCATTTCAAATTAATTAACTGCTCTCTATGAATATTTTTTTCATATTTCCAGTATATTCTTATTGCAATTTATTATTTTGAATTTTTAAAATAAAATAAATAATATAATTGTTAATATTTGCTCTTGGAATTGATGAGCCACATTGAGCCACATCATGACATCGAAAGAGCCATTGCGGGTTGAGAGCCGCAGGTTGCTATTGGACTTTGAATTGGCGTGCTTAGAGTAGAGTTGGGGAATGCTGCGACGGCTGTGGCAGCGTTTGGGGCGCTCGCTGCTTGGAGCGGCGTAGAGAGGAAGCGCGCACTGCGATGGCGGCCAGGCTTTGGCTGTCTCGGTCGGTAGGTCGCTCGAGTTGCTTTGGTAGTCTTGATGAACCAAAATGCTCCATTCCCACATTAATAATAGGTAGTTTAAATTTGTATACTTATTATATCCATTTGAAATTTTTTAGACATGATTAAACACTTCAATTTTAATTACTAAATCTAATTCTCTATTTTCTTTAATTTAACTTAAACTTATAAATAAAAAACGATTCAGAAGAAAAATTGAATATATTATTCACCAATTAATCAAATTTTCAATTAAAGTAGAATGTAATATTTGTCGTAAAAGGAAAAAAATGAAATATATTAATGAATTGAACTCTAATATTCCAATATCTATAATTATTTCTTTAAAATCTCATCGCTATTAAATTAAAAAAAATTATATTGTGTTCAATTTTATATGAAAAATTGTGTTTTTTTAATATTTAGAACAAAGATATTATAATAAATTATACATTAAATTATTTATTGTATTATAAATACATATAATATATATATATATTTCTTAATGTTAATATAAGTAGTTATTTTTCTTATATTAATATCATTAAATCAATTATTTCTCTATAATTTTACCAAATTTATTAGTTATATTTAAGTGAATTTATTGAATTTGTACAGTATATAAAACAACTTTGTATATAGTATCATCATAATGTATAGTGACTGAAAAAGGCTAGTGAGAACCTGTCGAGAAGGTACATTAATAATTGCTCCATAACAGCGCCTCCCTCCCTTTTTTCCATCACTATACATACATCTATTGATTTTAAAGAAGAATCAGTACTGTTTTATTCATGTACACATTTTACACCAAAGATTCACCCTTTGGCATAAAATAATAACAATAAATTAATTTTATTTACAAATTTTAATAATATTAAATTTTTTATAATAAAATATATAATTAAATATAAAGTGGATTGTATGTTACTAAAAGAAAACCTTCTTCATGATTATTCGTATTTTTTAATTAATACCATTATTTTTATTTGTAAATTGTGTAAATTAATTAAACACTAGTACACACATAAATATATAATATTATGAACATTGTATATAAACAAATATAAAAATATGTTTGATGTATTGGGATAAAAGGATGATGATAATATTTATTTATTGATATTAAAAAGAATGGTTAATAAATTTTTGCATTAAAATATATGAACTTTTATTTAGTATTATATAAGCTTGTTTATGTTTTTATGTTTATACATATCTATGATTTATATATCTATATAAATAGATTATTCGAATAGTAATTATTATATTAAAAAAATAAAGGAACTCTATATTTTATTTTTATTTTATCATATAAATGAAAAATTTGTATGAATTTAAATAAATAATATTATTTTCATTTGAAATAGAATGATTGATCCTTATTATTTATTTAAAGACATAAATTTATGTAAATACTTATTTTACTTTCAAATCGTATTTGTATGATTTATAGAGATTGCAACAGAATTATTTCTGACATTGTTGGAATCAAAAACAAGTTATTCATAGGTTTTGATAAATCTATTTTATGTGAAGTTTTAAAATACATATATATTTATTAAAAATATATATGTATTTAATATATATATATATATATTTATAGTTCAGAATTATATTTAATTTTATAAAATGGGACAATAATTTAATTCATTAAAATTATAATTGTTTTACAATAAAGTTGCAGAATTTGGAGAACTTTGATTCTACAGGATTCCATTCATCAGTTATTTAACTCCAAAAATAATTTTATAATGTACTTTATCGGATATCTTGAAAGGTAAATATTAATACTAACTTCAGTTCATGGGTACTCAACCTTTACTACATTATAAAATGCATTTAATGGTCATACTTCTAATAATTTTTTTTTCCAATATCCATTCCTTTCAAAATATCATGCAATAATTTTCATATATTAATTTTATAGCAAAAGCTGATTGGTTGACATATTATTGATAAATTCTGTATTGTTTAATTGATTTGTTGAATGAATTCGCATCTTCTATGAAATTTATAAAAGTTTCTAAATATCTGCTATAAATGATCACGCATGACTCTGCGACATATTCTCAAATGCTGGAAGATTATTTCGAATCTTATTTATAATTAAACTGCTATAAATTAGGATTGCAAAATTTTTCATTTATACTTAAGTCTAATGACAATCTATCATAAAATTAAATTAAATTCAAGTCTAATATGAATTAAGTCAATTCAGAATAAAATTTTAAAAATAGATGGGTGGATAATAGTAGTATAGAATAGTATTATTATCTTTTTTTAAATATATTTTTCAATAAATAAATAATAAATAAATCACCTCAGCATTTATAATAATAATTGACCAAAATTTCAGATTCTTCACTTAAAGTGTTTATGAAAAGAGTGTACCGAAAGTACTGATTCGGCCCACTCATTAGATTCTTTCTTTTCGTTATATTTTATTGTATTAAGTTTATTTTTGTTATTTAATTTCTTGAATTTTCTTTAAAAACAAATTAATAGATTCAATTAAAAATAAATTGAAAAGATTAGTAAATACTTTTAATAGATATGTTATCACAAACTTTTAATTATAAAAAAAATTATTATTTTTTTTTATTTAATTCTTTAAATAAAATATTTTCAATTGTTTATAAATATTCAACTATTAATTTGTAAGAATATAAGAAGGAAAATTTTGAAATATAATGTCATTAATGATTGGATTTATATTATTGCTTCAAATATTTAATTTTTTTTTCAAAACTTCAAAAAGTTCAAATTGATTTTACATTACCATCCATTTTATTTCATGTATAATACACGGTGTGGACAATAATCAAGGTGACTGAGACGATAAAAACAAAACGGGTTACAAATTTATAAATTTTATTTCAGATTATTCAAAATACATCCCTTCCTCATTGATACATCAAGATTTCAAATCTTTTGTAAAATGAATTGAAGCATAAATACAAGTCATTCTTTTGGGCCGCGGTTACGTAATTCTCGATTTCCTCCACCGATGAAAAACGCTCTCCCTTCATGGCCATTTTTAGTTTAATGAATAGCCAAAATAGCCAAAAGTCAGCTGGAGCTAGATCAGGGGAATAGGGAGGACGGGCGATAAGAACAACGCCTTTTTTCGCCAAATTAGGCACTCACTTCAGCAAACGATCCAAGACCTTCAAATAGTATTCTCCATTGACCGTCTGCCCTTGGGGAGTGAATTCTTGATGATTGATGCCTTTAGCATATAAAAAAAACTGTCAAAAGGGTCTTCACTCGACTTTTTTGAAGCCGAACTTTGCAAACCATTTGAAAATGTTCTTACGACTCATGGTTTCCTCTCCGTGTGCTTTTTGAATCATTTCAAATATTTCTGTGGCTGTTTTTCCAAGCTTGAAACAGAATTTGATGTTGCCGCGAAATTGGAGTGTAGGATTCATCGTTTCTTTGTGACAAGGAAGAAAAAGTGGATCTGAAAAAAATTGGATTTCTGAAAAAGTATCAACACTAGAAAACTGAATTTTTTTTGGTTATCGAGGGTTTGTTCGTATACCTATTTAATTATATTTTGATATCTCTTAGGTGTAGCGCCGTGAAAAGGTGTTACAGCACCAGTCACCTTGGTTATTGTCCACACCGTATATATATATATATATATATATATATATATATATAATTCTTGACAAATCTCGTTATTTTTATAAATTATTTTTTAAATAATAATAATAAAAACCATTTAAATAGATAAATGTACATTTCACCCAGAAGATATTTAAATATAATTATTTGATGATGGAAAAAATATTTTTGAAAATTTGAAATTATAATGAATATTAGATAATTATACAATAACTAAATTAAATGAAAAATAAATTAAAGATTGGTTATTTGAGATATAAGATATTACAGATACAAAATGCGAACTTAACATTGGATGAAATATTTTTATTTTTTTCTCTCATACATATAAACCCTTCAAAAAATCTACAGATATATTTTTATGTTAAATTAACTCTTTAATCACCTCAAAACCCTCTTGTGATCATGTGGAATGTAAAACTGTCATAGAACTGTGAATTAATATATTAGAATTATAATTTAATATTATTTAATATTTTCAGTTTATATAATATATAAACATAAAATCTCTTTGTAACTATTTTAAAGAAGATTTATATCAAGATATGGAGAATATATTAAAATAAAACTATTTAAAATGAAAAATCCTCATTCATATTCATATATGACCATCTCCACTCTCTAATTGGCTTTCTTGAATTTGGGTAAAAATTAAAAATTAAAAACAATAAATTAAAGAAGGATTCACTAGATAAAATAATATATATCTTTATCCTGTTTAAAAATTCGAAAATTAAAATTAAAACTAAATTACTACAAAAAAAAAAACTTATCGAAAATAATTTATTTTAAGGTTTACATGTATGATTTTTTATTAAATTTAATTGAAAATATATATTTTTTCCCTTTGAAATTTCAAAAGCTGAATAAAGGAAAAATAAATACTAAATGTTTATTTTCAGTATTTCAGAATTTAAAATTTAAAATACATTTCTCCAATTTTTGTATAATCCTATTTTATTTCTCTCTTCTATATTACTCTATAATTATAAACAAAAAGCTTGTTTATTTATTGCATTGCTTCATTTTCTTATTAAAGAATGTATTATTATTATTATTATTATTATTATTTAATTCCTATCCTCTCTCATTAGTTGAAATTAATACAAGTTGTATTGTTTAGTAGAGTTGGATGAATAATTTTATTAATCGATATATAATTTAATAGCTTTTGATTTTTTTATTTTAATCCCCTAAAGCATTTTTTTAAACTTGTAGTTGATTAAATTTGCTTTTTACTGTATTTTTTATCCGATAGGATAAATGTCCATCATTTGGACATCACTTTGAAAATATGTTGTTTTTTGTGTTTTTTCAGATTATTATTCGGACGTCCGTACACTTGATTATTCTTGCCCGAAATGCAATTCTGAAATTCATTCTCTGATGGAATTAAACCATCATTTGGCTGCCGGCTGTTCTCAGAGTAAGAAACTGTTAATTTAGAATCAAATGGAAACAATCCTTAAAAGCCCATATATTAGTTGTTCATTGAGAACAGAGTAAATTTATTTTATGTGGCAAATCATATTTTCATATGAAAAATTTAAGAACCCACATATACTATGAATGCGGGTTTGAGCCTCAATTTAAATATACATGATGTCAAAAATAAATACAAACAGAAAAAGGATCTGAAAATACTTCGTAATCCTAAATCGTTTTGTTTTGTTTTTTTATAAATATGAAATCTTTTTATAAATGGAAATTAATTGAAATACCTATAATTCAAATATAGCTTAAAATAATTATTGTTTATTCATAAAAAAAATTATATTCGCAAAAAATATATGTATTATTTCTTCAATTTTTCTTTTAATTTTGCAAATTTAATTCAATCATTTGTTGTTTTTTATTTAATATCTTTCTTCTCGTTTCATTATTCACTAAAACATTCGTTTTAATTTTGAAAATTATGAAATTTATCAAAATTTCTCTCTCTGAAATGTTTTAATATTATTGTTTAATAATTTATTAATCGGAATGTCTTCTTAGTTCCAAAGATAAAAATAAATTATTTTTATATTTGAATATTACATAGGATGTATATTAATTAGTATAATAGTATGTTTATTGAAAATAATGTATGTAAATGATAGTACGATATTTTCTCATTATACTTTACTATTGAAATTTACTACTGTTATTTATTTTATTATACTTTTATAACATTTAATTAATAATATTTACAACATTAAAAAATAATTTGTTACATAAGATTATGTAAATCTTTAAATTTGTAAGTAAAATATATAGAATTGTTTAATACTGAATTTAAATTTATAATTTAAATTTATAATTTATAATATTAATCAATTATTTATAGATAATTCAATTAATTTCCTTATTAAAAACATCCACATCCTTGTTTTATGCAATGCAATTTTTTCATGAAACATGTATATATTTATATATTGTTTTTATCCTTTTATTTTAAATTGAAAAACTAGTAATAAGGGCATCTGACAGATCCTACAAATTAGAAAAATATTAAATTATTCCATCTTTATAAATATATTTTTCAATATTTATAAAATAAAAATAATTAATATTAATTAATAAATGAATATATTTTTTCTAAAATTTATTTTTTGATTGATATATAAAATTATTTTTTTGTTAGTCTGCTGAATTATATGTATTCTTATATTCTTACAATTGAGTGTTTACTTAAAAGTTATTTTAATTATTTTGTACTCAAAGTAACTTGAAAAAACATCGTCTAATATCCGAAAATTTTTTGAATGATAATAAATTCAAACTCTTATTTATAAATAATTCTTATTATTTTATTTTGCAGATTCATTTCCTGAAGTAATTGTTAAAAATGAATTTGATAAAATATCATATCGATGTTCTATTTGTGATTATACATCAACATCCACTCGTGGATTAAAAGCGCATATCAAAAGTCGTCATCAGAAGAAATCGGTTGAAGAGGGACCGCCATATGCCTGTCAAACTTGTGCCAAAATGTATCGACATAAGAAAAGTTTAATACAACATATGCGTTTTGAATGTGGAGTTGAACCACAATTTGAATGTTATATCTGTAATAGCCGCTATCGACAGAAACATGACCTTAAGAGACATATTAAACAAAGGCATTTTAAGAACCCTCAATCACAACTAAATTTGGTTTAAAATTGAAAATCTACAACTCATTTATTTCGTGATATATTAACAAAATATATTATTTATATTTTTTATTATAAATAAATAATTTAACTTATATCTATTAATGATATATTTAATTTGTGGTACTTAAGCTATTTTTTTTTCTATTTTTTTAAAATAATATACATAATACAGTAATATACATCGGATAAAATAAATTATTCATCTAATTCAATCCGGATATTATAATTTTCTCAATCTCCAAAATTTTTTATTTAAAAATAAAGTATTCAAAATTTATTAATTATAATTCTTATTGGTTGATTTCGATGGTCCATTTTCATTAGTGGAGATTTTATTTTAACATTTACGTAAAAAAAGATGATTATAAATACAAATAAAATTCGTTTTATATGTATTTAATGCACTTATGATATTGAAAATTAATTCTCTTTAATTCTAACTAAAATTTAGATATTCTGGACTTAATAACAAAATAACTTCGAATTTGCACTAACGCAAATTCTATAAACTATTTATTATTAGGTCTTCAAATATAATAAAAGATTAAAAATAGTTAATGCCCATTAAATTATGGTCAATTGAATTGAATTTGGATAAGTTCTTTTAAGGATAAAAGAGCTTATCTTCTCATGACCAATAAATAAATATTAAAACAATTATTCTTTTTATTAATTTATAGTTTTTTAAATAATATTTAAATAATTTTGAAATATATAAATCATATAATTATTTTTATTTTTACCGACCGTCGATAGTAAGGGAGGTATTGTTTTCACACCAAATTTCACATGTGGAGATTTTTACATATTTTTGCATTTGCTTAACAGAAAAAAGTATTTTTAGCATGATGTCTGTCCGTCTGTCCGTCCGTCCGTATAGATGTGTACAGCTTGAACGACTGTACGGATATTTACTTAATGCATCAGTATGATGAATTGATCAACTTTTGGTGCAAATCCGGAAACCGGAAGTGGTAGTATTAGCGATCGACGATAGGAAGGGAAGGGTTATTTTCACACCAAATTTCACATGAGGAGATTTTTAACATATCACCACGAATCATGCACTTTGTATTGGTTTTATCCTCGAGAAAAAACATCTTTATTAGTTTTTTCTTAATTTAAAATTATATGACGTCATCCAGCCATTCATGACGTCACAGCCTGGTCTTACATATATATTATAAATAAAATAAAATTAAAAATATTTATGTTCTATCCATATCTGTTTTTTATTGCATTAATAGATATATTAAAATTATTTGAAATTGTTTCTGTAGCTGGAAATTAATTTATTTCAAACCGTCGGTCGGTTCGGACCTGGCCACAGGTCAAGTTATTTTTTGTAATCATTATCTTCAAAATTACCATGTAAAACGAATTTTTTTTTATCATTTTTTCCTCAAAATTAAATTATATTTATGATACCATATAATATACCTTTGTTTTTGATGTTATGTTCAAACGATAGTAATTAAAATAATTCATATATAACTTGTGACAATTTACATCCAAAGATGTGAATGGAAATAACTGGACAAATGATCCTAAACTTTTTTTAAAAGTATTTCATATTCGATCTCAAAATAGAATTCCATTATACTTACGATATCCTAATTTACATTTAAATTTTACTTTTTTATCTGCAATATATTTTTTCTTCCAATATAATAGTATATAATAATTGAGCATAAAATAAGTTAATAGACTTTGTTACTATTCTTAAAATTCTTTACCTCACAAACACCTTATCTTTCTTTAATTTTTTATTATTTGATATCTTGTAATTTACATATATGTTGACATATTAATAAGGTCAAAAAGAATTTATTTATCTAGTCAAATTTTAATTTTTCTTAAAATTGTTTATAAAATAATTATTAGATTAGAGACTTAGGTACCAAAATTTAATTTATATTGTATCATGATGGTCACTGAAAACCTTCAAGAATTCTTTCAATCAAACTGATTTATTCTCCAAACGCTTATTAGTTTTATTATTATTTTCCTATTTTACTTCTTTTGTCAATGACAAAAAGTTATTGTATACTTTGCTATATCAGTATTATTTTAAATTATTATTTAATATAATGTACAATAATTATATTAATATAATTTACTATATGTATATATAAACAATATTCGGTATAATTTTTCATAAACACTGTTATTATTGTACAAATGTAAGTAGAACATATATATAGTGCATCCGAAAGATTTTAATGTTAAAAGAAAGTAGATTCTTTTTAAATAAAATCAAAAGCAAAAAAAATATAAAAATAACTTTTGAAATTAAATAAATTAGGGTTATAATATCGGGTTATCGGAACTTCATAATTAGATAAATAAAATATGTTGATATGATATTTCAAAAATTTAAATTTTTATATTTTAAATAAAAAAAAATCATGACTTTTTTGAATGTCAAAAGTCTTTCATATCCGATTTTTATAATCGTTTTTTTTTCCAAGGGTTATAATTCCCTAATTATATTTAATTAAACAAAGATACTTTTGATCATTTACAGATGACAAATATTTACATTAATATTTATAGATAATAATATCTTAAAAAATTGTCTATTTTTGTATTTATGAAAAGATTTATCATAATTATTTATAACATATATATTATGATAATTTTTGTTAAGGTTACCTTCATTAATTTCGAACAATTCCTATTTATTTGTTAGTTTGAATCAATTAATATAAATAATTATGACCAGCTCAATTTAAATAATAAATAATAAAAAGTTTATTCCTTTTTTTCACTGTGACTCTTGATTAGAAATAAAAAATAAAATATATCTAGTTTTAAAAATGATATTACATTAGGATGATCTGCATGTGTAATTAATATATTACTATACTTATTTGATTATATATAATTAAACTCTTACTCCATATAAACATAATAAATTTATCTATTATTTATTTATTTAATTTAATAATTAAGATATATATTTATAATATATACATATAATCTCATTCATTTTTATGCATTTTGAAATGTCTAGATCAAAATATGTTTTTTTTCTTAATAATTATGTATTTTATGCAAGAATAAATAGTACTTATATTTAAAAACATATCTACACTTCAATAGAATGAATATATTACTGTTAACCTGGAAAATCCTTTTATTTTATATATTATATATCTATTATAATATTATTTAGTTTTTAATAGATATGTATAATATATATATTATAAATTTTTATATATATATATATATATATATATATGAATTCGTTTTTAATTTTTTTTTTTTTTCATTCAGCAAATAATTTATTATTTATTATTTTATTTAATAATTTAATTAATATTTTATAATCAAATATTAGGCATTTTAAAGTATAATTGTTTTTTTCATAATGAAAAAAATTAGAATATATGTAATTCGTTTTTTTTATTAATTGATTAGTAAGAAACAAATTTTTAAAATTATTGATTATTTGGTCTTTTAAAGTTCATGAATTTTGTTTAAATATGATTTGATTGTATCCATCCATCTTTCTCCTTCTGGTGATATACTGAATATAAACTTTAATATAAAATTGAAAAAATAGTTTTCAACTTTAAAAGATATCTATTCGATTTGATTCCATTCCAACATTTGGAAAATAATCTTTCGGGCTTTGGGTATTCTTAATTCTCTCTACTGTATTTTCATTTCTATTATTTATATATATATATATATATATATATATATATATTTATTATGTATATAAATATATAGATATACATAATATATATTTATATATAATAGTATATCTATATATTTTAAGTAACTCATTCTCTTTTCCAGGTCGACACTTATTTCAACCTATTTACATAAAAAACAGATCACTTCAATGTTCTCAGTGTAATTTTATTACAACCAACAATAAACAATTAGAGACCCATATACTCTATACCCATTCAAGTAATTCGAAACGAATGTTATTTACCTGCAATCTATGCGGAAAGAATTACCGTCACGAGAGAAGCTTTATCCGGCATACGCGTTTCGAATGTGGCCTTGAACCAAAATTTGAATGCAGCATATGCCATCATCGATTTCGCCATAAATATTACATGAAAGAACATTTTCGACGAAGACATTAAATTTAAATTGAAAATTAAAAAAAAAATATTTTATTTAATATTATATATATTAAGAATTTTTTAGAGGGTTGGCAATTTAATTATTTTATTATTACCTATATCTAATCATATGTATAGCCATATATATATATATATATATATATATCATTCGATACAAGTATGGATATGATTGAGAACCTATTGGATTTAATCCGAATGTTCAGGATTTTTGGATTCTTGATTATTTTTTTAATTTATTAAATAAATTAAAGAGAAAATAATAAACACACAAACATTTATTAAACATTTAACATTTTATATCAAAAACAACAATTAAATACCGAAAAACAAAGGCTAGTCTGATCATTTTACTTATATATAGTAACTTGTATATACACTAAATCAGGGGTCGTCAATCTGGGGTCCGCGAAGCCATTTTCAAGTGCCCGCATTCAAATTACTAAGTATTAAATTATTACTAAGTATAATATTAATTAAAGTCATGACACAAATAAAAAAAGGTAAAATGTTTTTGTGATCAGGCTCTTGAAAAAGGTTGAAAAAGGTTGCCGATCCCTGCACTAAATTGTTCTTTTTAACACGGATGTTGATCTAAATACTGTTTTTCTTTTTTCCGTAAAAATTTAGATCCGAAAATCCTGGATCGGTTCTGATCTTCGGATTGAAATCCAAAAAGGATCTCAGTTTTGTACATTCATGATTGGATCTTTTTTAATGAAAATTATATATAAAATAATAATATATTAAATATTATATAACAAATATCTTATTATGAAATCAAATATTTATTAATATTTTAAATATTTTTAGGATAATTTATTATATTTTGATTTATATAGCTTATCTAATATTCTTTTTTTTATTTAAGTAAAATAAAAATATTGTATATAAATAAAAAAAAAGACAATTATTTATACTTACTATATTAATTTGTAATAATTGGTATTTAGGCGGGTAAATGATATAATAAAATAAATAAATACATATATAATTATTATTTTATTTGATTAAATGATTTGTACCTGTAATTTATATCATTAATATATTTTGATTTTCCTGCAAGCAAGTTGAACCTAAAGTAAATTTATTCACCTGATTATGATGGAACATTTAGTTGTATTATTTAAGGATAATAAAAAATTCATAAATATTATTATTTTACTTAAAAATAATTAACATTAAAAACAAAATAATGACTTTTTTTATTAAATGATATTATTGTTTTAATTTAACATTAATTTCCTTTTGTTATAATTGAATATGTTTTTTTTTCTTTATAAAAATTTACACCTCTTTTTAAAATTTATTTTAATTGTGTTTCACAAATTCACAAATGTTTTAACTAAATATCAAAATATTTCCAATTTATTTAATGTGTATTTTATATTTTTTAATAATAATTAATTTTATGTTAATTTTATGTTAACATCCCAATTTTAATATTGAAATTTGTATATATCAATGTTTGTCTTATTTACAATATTGCCATTGTTTTAATTATATTTAAAGCAGGCAAATAAAACAAAAATCATAAAAAAAATATTTCCTTTTGCTAAAATAATATATATATATATATGATTTCTGATAAATTCGCTCCACTTTTCTACCATCTTTTTTTGAAAATATAACTTATAATTCAAATTACTATCTTTGACATAAAATTTAATTTTAAAAATGAATTAATTTTAATGAATATAAAATTAAATAATATCTATGTATATAATTTATATAATTTTCTATGTAAATATCATTCTTTTAACAATAAATATCTATAAATCTAATATATTTCTCTATTATTAAATAAAAATGTAGCAGGTGTATTTTCATTTAATATTCTTTATAATTATTTTTATTATCATTATTATTTTTAACATTTTCTAAATTAATATATTGTATTAATATTTTATTTATGAATATTTATTATTATAGTAATTGTTTTGTTTGTTTTAGACCAACCTATTGAAGACCTTCTACAACATGTCTGCCTAATATGCCTATGTGATAAAAGACTATTTAATTGTACCTGTGATATACATGTAAAACATTATAATAACCGTATTTATAAATGTCCAAATTGTTTTAAAAGATATATTCACAAAAGAACAATGATAGCACATTTGCGTTATGAATGTGGGAAAGAACCTCAATTTGCCTGCAACTTTTGCCCTCATAGGAGTAAAACAAAAGGCAATTTAAAATCCCATATCCAGAAAATGCATCAAAATTGTTGAATTTCTTACTGTTATTTTTTTTTAAATTTTTTCAGTTTAGATGATGATTTTCCCTAATATATATTATTTATAAGTATATAAATATTTTATCCAACTTTATATATATACAGTGAAGGCTTTATATAAGCAACGTTTCTATAAGCACATTCTTTATAAGTAACCTCTCTCTACACAAGAAACTAATTTAGTTCAACTGTTCCGTATAAGCAACTTATTTTTTTAAAGTTAAATATTTGAGTTGATAACTGTTTACAACAACATAACCATAAATTGTAAAAAACTCTGTTATTAGAATATGTTTGTTATGTGCTGCCACTATTAAAGTTAATTTCTGTTAATTAGAATAGTTAGTAGAATTTCTGTTAATTTCTATTAATTTGCTTTTGTGCCTTAAATACAATTTTTCCTTATAAGCAACTTCTTTCAATAAGAAACTTTTTTATTGAAATTAGTTCGAATGAGTTGCTTATATAGAGCGTTCACTATATATATTAATAAGAATTGGTTCTTATACAATCCATATATTAATATATCAGTTTATTTATTTCTTGAATGGGCTGATTTACACATAATTACCATATAAACAATTATTTTAAATTTCAATTTAAGATAATTGCAAATTTTTATTTATGACATTACATTGTACTTATTCTGATATTAATTAATAATATTATTTTATAATCATTAAAAATTGCTTACTCACTGAATTCCAAAAGGTTTAAAAAAATACTATTAAATTATCGTAGTTTTATTATAAATGACGTTAATCACTTGGTCTTCAGTGTGAAAACCTCCTTAGACTAATATTATATTCAATTATAGTTAAAATCTAAATTACCCTAATAATAATAATTTCGAAGAGAATGTCCAAGATAAAAATTAGTTAATTTTCCAATATTAATATTTAAGTGAGATGGGCAAGCTCTCTTCAAAACTAATAAATAATTCCCTTCTTTATTATGTATTATATTTATTTTTAAATCCACTTTGCAATATCCCTATTAAAAAATAAAAATTAAGAAATACCTATATTTTTATTTTTCACATTTCTAGTATTACATTGATTTTTTTTTTTTAATTAATTTGTTTTATTTTATAAATTTAATTAATTATATAATAAAAAATACAAATAATTATAAATAGCTTCTATTTTACATAAATATAAATAAATATATATTTTTAAGTATATCCCACCGTCCGAGAAATATCGCATATCAACAAAAATTTGATATTTTATGTTAAAATAAAATGGATTTTAGATTTTAATTGATTTTAATCTTCTACTACTGGTGATTATTAATGATAATTAATAATTAATAATTAATCTGATTCGTTTTTCTTACTATTTTACATACATTCTTTTTATATCCAAAATTTTTAAAGTATTCTTATTTATCGGATTACATTATAAACAGATTAAACTTTCAAAGTATAATTGTTTTTTATTTCTAGGTCTATCAATTAAAATCTTTTATATTATCCTAAAATTTTTATATTGGAATCTGAAATATAAAGAAAATAATAATTTGTTAAAATATATATTGTAATTTACAACTTATTCGATTAAGTTTCATTAAAAAATATCAATTCAATTTATTATGTTATAAATAAATAAAATATTTTTAAAAAATAAATGTTTGGATTTATTCCTAAAATTATGAATGAATTTTCGAATTATAAATTATTATTACCTGAATATATTAATTTATTTATAATTATTATTATGGATATAATGCCAATCACTGGAAATTAGACTTTATCATATAGGTATAATATAATATAATATAATATAATATATAATATTAGGTGAGTGTTTTGGTATCGATTATATTTAATATGAATTTTCATTATATAATAATTATTTTACTATATATTATTCACATATTAATAGAATTAATCATTTTAAAACATTTTTTGATTATAGTATATAATTTTTCTTTTTAACCTCCTTTATTATTCAATTAACATTAAATGAAATATAGATAGAATGAATGGATACATGTACTTTTCTAAATTAATCATTTTGGTATTTTTCTCTAGGTATGACCCTTTTGGATTTTAATTAATTGATTTAATCCATGTTTTAGATCGTTCCAGAGAAGAAATCGCAAATCATTTCAGAAGTTTTTGCCATGTATGTAAATCCACAAAACGCTGGTGTATTTGTTCACGTGAACATTTGCGCAATTCGCAAAATGAATGTCCTCAATGTTTTAAAACATATTTTCATAAAAAAAATATGATAGCACATTTACGTTATGAATGTGGGAAAGAACCACAATTCGCCTGTAACTTCTGTTCTCATCGAAGTAAAACAAAAGGCAATTTAAAAACTCACATTCTTATGAAACATTTGAATATAAAATAAATGATGATACCGTTGCATTATTTATTCCTTAAATATTTCATAAACACCAACTAATAACTAAATAAATAATATTTAATATTCAAGGAAATATATGTACATAAGTAAATGTGTTTAACTTAATATTTATTTATTATATTTTTTATTTTTTATTTTTTATAATTAAGTTAGTTATTAAGTTTCCATTAGAAATGCTCATTTTATTAATTTCGTGAATTACTTTAATATGCATTTATTTTTCATGAAACTGATAAAACATTAAATCAGAAAAAATCTAAATTCATTTCACCCCCCCCCCCCCAATCTCTAGGCACTTGAATAATTAAATATTGATTTATTTTGATTGCTATTATCATATAAATATTAATGAAAACGATATTTCTATATTAGTAAAACAAAAGAATAAATTGTTAAATAATGCAGAACGATATTGTGCTTTATAAATATTTCAATTGTATTTTATGTCAATTATGTAAAATTTTTGGGATATATTAATTGTTTATATTTTGACATTTTATATAATATTGTGCGTTTCATGATTATTTTTTTTTTTTTTTTTATAAATTGACTATAACTCAAAAATTTTAAAGTGATAATACAATTGCTATTATTAATAATAAATTTGTTATAAATACACATATATATATATATATATTCTGAAAAAATTGAATTATTTAAAATTAAAAACTACAAAGTCTATATTTTTTTTATTTTTTTCATTTTATATTTTTTGAAGGTTAACAAATCACTGAATGTTCTTTTATTATATTAAATCGTTTTTATCAGTGGTTCCCAAACTTATTTGGCCTAACGGCCCCTTTTCACCCATTAAAATGTATTTTTTTTATATAAATCTTAATAGCATTTAAATTGAAAGATAGAATTATGTATTCATATTTCTAACTTTTTCGTAAAATTTAAGATAGTTGTAAATTAAAAAGATTGAAACTATGAAACTATTGATATTATACTCAGAATAGAAATAAAATACAATTTTCCCCAAACGCACCTCCAGGATAAATACAGCACTCATCTGGGGCCGGTAGTGCCTATTCTGGGAATCATTGGTCTATCTATCATTCGTGTTAAAAGAGCTATTTACATTTTTATGTTAATCCATAATAGAATAATTAAAAAAAAAATTCTTATGGATATTCTTTTTTATTTTTGTGGCTTGTAATTCTAAATATTTTCATAATAATAATTTCAAAAAACGTTTATCTATATATATCAAAAAATTTAGTTAACAATTATTTTTTTATAACAAAAAATATCTTATGGATGATATTTTCAACGAATAATTTTCGAATTATTATTCGTATTAGGTTCCTGAATTAAAAATAAAGAATTGTCTGAGAAGAAGATTGTTCTAATTACTAATAATTTTGATTTTTTTAAATTTCTTTTTTCAAGATATGCTTCATTCTCGCAAATTCAAATTCAAATAATAACCATTAAAATTATTTATCTTACAAACATTATTAAATAATTAAAATTAATTGTATATATAATAAATTTCGGATATTACAGTGATTTCCTGTGTGTGACTTAGAATTTCTATTATTTTATGTATATTTATTTTAGGCTTAATTTCTGAACCTTTCAACCTTAATCCTTTTTATCAATTACAGCGTTGTTCGACTTTGATTTTATTTCTTACTTTAGAAAATTTAATTTTCTTACCCCATTTTTCTCCCCATTTAATATTTTAATTATAATTGATTAGTTTGATTAATTAAAAAAAAAAAAAAAAAAAAATGGAACAAATGAAAGGAAACAAAAAAAAAAAGAGACATGAAATTTTACATTTATATACAATATGAGTTAGACTGTTGAATCTTTTTGATATCGTCTAAAAGTAATTATCTAAGGAGAAAAAATAATAATGAATTTGATTTCTTTAGTATTTTTTCCTTATTTAAAATTCTATTCATTTTCTATTTACTTATCTATTATCTATTTTTTCTGATACTAATTCTCTTCTGTGTTTTTTCTTTTTTTCTTTTTCTTTTTCTATTTATTTTTTAGGCCGAACTATTAAACGTCTGTTTGGTGTGATAAAATCGCAAAATAAACACGTCTGCCCAAGGTGTTCACGATCGTACATGAATAAATCCTCACTTGGAAGACATTTACAATTTGAATGTGGTATTGCCCCTCAATTTCAGTGCCCCTATTGTGCTTATCAATGCAAACAACGGACCAATGTCAAGAGACATATTAAACGATGGCATTATAATGAATCAAAATTTACAGTTCTTTTCTAAAATATTTTCAATTAAAAAAACAAAAACAAAACAAAATAATACAATCATATTGTAAAGATTACATAATTGGATATAAAGTAAATAAAATTAAAAATTTAGTCAATTAGGAATATCTATAATTTTTTTTTTAAAGTTTATTTGTTAAATAAATTTAAAAATTCTAATTTTTATTTAAACTAGTTCCTAAATATTCTAATATATTATACTCATTATTAGAAAAAGTGATAAAAATTGTTAAAAATATTTGCTACTCTGTTTATTCATTATAAAGCAATACTTGTTTTTAGTATTGCTAATTTAAAATTTTACGCCAATACAATTATTACGAATAAAAATAAATTAACTCGCAATTTGTTGAAATCTAAGGAGGTATTATATGGATATATATCGTAGGCAAATGGCAAATTTAGGAAAATAGCATTTGCCTAGACAAAAGCCATTTGGATAAATCTTTGTTGGGCAAATAGCTTTGTAATAGTTAAAGTTATTTGTCCATAAAAGATTTAGCCATATCACTTTTGTCTAGTCAATTGCTATTTTCCTAGTCAAATTGAAGTGAAATAATAGTTGAAGCTATTTGGCCAGGCAAGTCGCTTTTGTCTAGGCAAATGCTATTTTCCTAAATTTGCCATTTTCCTAGGATATATATGCATATATAATCCATTCCTTAGTCCGACAATGATTACCATTCAAAAGTATTTGTGCTTCGTAGTTTTTTGGTACTATTGCACAAGTGTATATTTTAATGAGTATATTTTAAACTTATTTTTTTTTTTGACAAGAATCGGCTATGCTACTCTTCCATAAATTCTTAGAGACAAATCGTAGGAAGGCATGGTGTTTTTATTATAAAATTAATAAAAGCTAATAATTTTATTATTAAAAAAAAAACAAAAAGAAAAAAAAAAATACTTCCATTGCGTCAAAATAAAAAATAAACAATTTTAATCCTCAAATAAAATAAAATAAATTTCTAATTTTTGGAGGCAAATATCTTAAGATCTTAAATAGGTTAATCTATATGTACACCTATTATTTCAAATACAATTTTATTCTAATGATTTTGAGCAATATTTTAATTTCATAAAGAAATTTTAAAAAATATATTCAATTTATAAGGAGTATGAAAAAAATGTGATTCTTATATATCTCTATAAAAAAAAAAAAATTTTCAAACTTTAAATTCTAATTTAATATTATTTAACTCTACTTTATAAATTATTTATTTATTAAACAATACGCTAAAATAAAATAATTTAAAAATTACAATTTTAATATTCACAAGGATATATAAAAATAATGTTAGTTTATCAAACTGATAATAATGCGGGTTTACTCAGAGAAATTATTTTATTTTAGCCTTCAATATGCTCATACTAATTTAAAATTTATATTTGTTATATTCTTTATAAAAATATTTAATTTTAATATAATTTAATATAATTTAGTATAATTTATATTTTAACTAAAGAAAATATTAAAATAAAAATTATATATATATAGTCGAAGTTTGTATATAAGTTTAAATAAAAATATATGAGAAAATATAATAATAAATTATACTGCTCTTTTTTCTGCATGGTTTATTTAAATTAGCATAAATTGTTTATTATTTTAAAAAAAATAAAATGGATTGTTTTCTTTTGTTTGCATATAACTATCATCAAAGTGATTCATTTCATTCATTCTTTAATTTAGTTTCAACCCATTGCACAAATCAGTCTTTACTTTTTTTTTTTTTTTTAGAAAACTTATAAAAGATTACTTTTATTTATTAATATTTTTTAATTCATAAAAATATTCTCTAGAATAGATTTTATTTTTTGACATTTTTTTTTATATTTATTCAAATAAAATAAAATAAAAAAGAATAAATTTACATAATCTTACGTTGTTTAATTGTTATGAACCTGGTCTGTCAAATTTGACGAGGAAAGATCAAATCTTGCCAAATCTGATCTTTTGTGCTCTCCCTCTCTTTAATTGTTAAATATTTTGATAATTGTTCTTGGAATACAAATTTTCAAATATTGTTTAAATAAATTATTAAGATTTTAAATATTTTAAAAATCTTTTTAATTTCAGATTTTTTTTTTAAATTTTGAAAAATATTCCTTTTATTTATGATTTAAATCATAACACATTTAAAAATATCTATATTAATACCTCTTCCCTCCCTCCCACTAAGTAATATACTTAGTCAATAAAATTTAACTTCAGTTTTATTTCTATAAATAAAAAAAAAATCTTCAAAAAGTCAATGAATTCAATTTCTATTCTTTTCAAATTACTTTTATTGTGGTTTCTTGTTAAAAATCGTATTCATTGTTAACAATATACATAAATTATTTTTTTATCATAATAATAAATTTACAAAATGTACATTTCTTATAAATTATAAAAAATATTATAATGGGTTTTTAATTTATTTAATAACTAAATCGAGATATATAAATTCAAGTTATGGAAATAAATATAAAGTTATATAAATATAATATAATATACTTGAAATATAATAATAAAATATAATAAAATTGTTAATAAAATCATTTTTAATTTTCAATATAATATTCTTATTTTCTTTTTTTTTTTTTTTTAGATTATCAAGTCAGGGTGTATAAAACTTGGGATAAAGAAACGATGAAATTGGCTATAATTAAAGTTCGAACTAAACAAATGAATTATCATGAAGCTTCCAGACAATACCATGTTCCAATTGCCACTTTATATCGTTTAGTGAAATCTTCTTTATCACCTGAAGAAGCGGTTCTACTTAAAAGAGGGAGACCTTCCATTGATTTATCAAATTTCCTAATTAACAGATAAATTTTTAAACAAATTTTTTTTTAAAATAATATTCTTATAGAAATCTCTCGAATGTTTTAAATTTTTATATTTTGAAGGGGTTTTCTCATATAAATACGATTATATTAATAAACTTATATAATTCATAAATCATAACTTTATGTAAACCAATATAAACGAATAATTATAAAATTTAAATATAAACTTTTTTATAATTTTTTATGTTAATGTTTTTTCCAAACTCTGTTCACACACATTTTGAAATGCACATGACAGAATCGTTATAATTGAAACATAATATAAAATATAAAATATTTGTCATTTCTTATTAAGAGTGTTGTTATTATATGTAATATTTCTGCATTTTTGCATGGATCTAAAATAATTATCATTAAATATAACAAATAAAAGTATTTCTTTTGTCTGTCAATTAAGAAGAAAGTAAATAATTTTAATAAAATATTTTTGTACTTTTCCATTAACTGAAAGTAAACGAAAAATGAAATATTGAATTAACTTTGGAGAATAACCTGATTAAAAAAATATATACATTCCGATAGTATAATAAGGTAAATATATGAAAACTATATCGGACTAACATTCAATATTTGTTATTGTTGTTATTGTCCAAGAAAGCAAATTTGTATTCTTGATTCCATGCCAAAAACTTTGATCATACTTTTAGAATACATCTAGGTATAGATTTAGAAAGATATAATTATTAATTATTCTGATGCTTGGGTAAACTAGAACATAATAAAACCTTTTAAAAAACTTCTGAAGATTTCAATGGTTTTTGCCCTCCCCTATATGTAGTGACAAATTTTTTATGTTTTTTTTTTCATTATTAAATTTCTTACTATAAAAATTGTGTATTTATGTTGAATTTTCGGCTACGTTCAGTTAATAAAAAAGTATCAATAATTTTTTACTTAAATTAATAAAATTAATGTTTCCTAAAAATATTATTGCAAGATATAAACACAATTGTTTCAAATTAATGAAAATTATATTTTCAAATATTGATGTAATATTTTGTTCTATATTCAATTTTTTGTTTAAATTTTGTTCTATTTTTAAAATTATATATTTACATATATTAATTAAATTTCTAATAATAAAATATGTATTATACGTTACTTATTCAATATTTTATTGATGTTTTTGGTGTTTATTATTTATTGACACTTCATTTAATTTTTTTCATTATCTTTCGATTTTGTGTAACATAAATGTTCCTCTTGAAGGAAATTTCCCTGAAGATTTATTCTTCATTGAAATCTTTTTTATCTTTTTTTTAATCTTTTGTTTTTTTTTCTATTGGACTGCCTTATGGCACCTTATCATAATTTTTTTTTTAATTTCCCAATAATTTAATATATATATATATATATATATTGATTTGATTAAAATTTTATTTAATCCACCCTTCCCTCTCCAAATTTAAATCCACAAATCTGTTTCATATATGTAAATGTATGTTTGAGATAAAAATGAGCAAATCATTCATTTTATTGGATTTACCAAAATAAAATTAGCTTAACCTACTTGTTTTTACTTTTAATAATTAATAAATATTTTCGTTTTTATTTATTATTTTTTTTTTTGTATTTATATCTCATACATAATCTTTTTCTTTTTTGTCTTTTAGATCAAAACTTGCAAGACATTTACATTAAAGGTTTTTTTAAGTGCTGTAATTGTTTACGATCCTACAAAAATAAAAAAACTCTTGCGCGTCATTTACGTTATGAATGTGGAGTTGAACCGAAATTTGCCTGCGATTTTTGTTCATATCGTTGTAAAAGAAAAGAACATCTTATGGACCATATTGCCTGTCGCCATCCATAATCAATTAAAAATGAGAATTTAACTGATTGATCAATTTACAATAAAGAAGAGGAGGGTAGAAATAATATTTTTCTCTCTCTCTGTTGTCTTGGCTCCTTGAACTTAAGGATAGGACACACCATGGAGAACCTATCAAAACTTCACATTAAAACCAAATTATTTCTTATTTGTCTAATCGTAAATCTAAGTAAGGAAAATAATTTTCTAACGTGTTGGTAATTTTACCTTTGAATGAAGTAGATCGTATTTTTCAGTCAGTTGAATCTATGACTTCCTCAAGCTTCCCTAACTAAATTCTTTCCTAAATGTCTTTAAAGCAGATCTGAATTATACGATACAATTTTTGTTAATATTTTCATTAAAATTAAATTATTTAAAAACGCAAAAAATAAGGAATATAATTTTTTTTTTGTTATATGTAATTAAAAAAATAAATAAATTATAAAATTTAACATTTATTATATAAATTAATATAAAATACAAAACACAATTTGGTATAACTTCATTTAAAAATAATTAATTTTCTTCTACATATATTTGTATATTTGACAGTATATATATTATATTTGTATACACTATACATCTTGTCTAAATATTCAAACAGCAAGTAGTAATAATTTGGGAGAATAAATACTACTCAAAATCTTGGCGCCTACAGCCGTTATTAAGATGCCATTGTTGAAATGGCCTGCCCAGCCTTGGGACTTTAATTAAATAAATATTCGAAGTAGACAAATATGATCGAAATACTTTTTGTTCGGTAGTGTATTCATTGGATTAGATTTCAAGGTTTCAGGTTAATGCATGTTCGAGAAGAGGCATTTAAAATATGAAATCGTGGTATCTTAATATTCGCTCTAGTCACCCTGTTTGTATGTAAGCCTCAAATGGTAAGTATCCCTGCCTGCACAATCGTAATTGGTGTTTCACCAATGTATACATTGCACAATATATTTATTCTCAAAAGTGTTTATTTATTTATTTCATATGATTTATTTTTTAATATATATATACGTATTTTATATCAATGTTATTCAAATATAATTTTTTTTTTTATTAATTATGTATATTTCAATCATTAAAATTGAATATAATATAAAAATAATTTTACTTATTTAATATTTTAAAATAACAATATTTTTGAATATTGATTCTAGTAAAGATTATTTAATTTTTAATATATTAGTTATATAATGTGTTTCTCTTTCCTCATCGATATGTCCTATTCCTAACTGGGTGGTTTTAATATTAAGACCATTTTTATCAGAATACATCTACAATAGTTTGAAAATCCTAATTTATAAATTGTACTTCTGCTTAATCAATCAGATCCATTACCAATATATTTTATATCGGTCAAGACATCTATTAACAAAATCTAAATCTAAAATTTTTATTAGCATGAACGAAATTAATTAGATTTCAGTGTTTATTTTTTAAAAAATCCATGTAATAGCAAATCAATTCCCTTTGTACATCAGTGAAAGTTTTCGGACTTTTACACCACTCTCTAATTTGTAACGGTATTTTTTTTACAACTTCTAAGTATTTATATTGATATGTGTTTTGTAGTTTAAAATTTAAAATTTCTGTTCTTATAGTACATAATGAAATTAAAATTATTTACTACAATGTGCCCTACGTAAGGCTGGGCCGGTCATTTTATTATAAAATACATCACATGGAGCGTGCATGTTATTTGCCTTACGTGGGACACACTGTATATATTACTATATTAATTGATTTTAATAATATTTTACTTCAAAAGTTCATTAGTTGTCTGGTATTGAATGAAGTCTCTTTAAATTTTACAATTTGATTTTTAATATATTCAATAGAAATTTTAGAATGATTACTATTTTATTTAAATTGACTTTTGTTTATTTTTCCGTATTTTTTTTTTTTATTTTAATCTCTCATTTTCAACTCTCTCTCTCTCTCTCTATATATATATATATATATATATTTCTCTGTTTTCCATTATTTTTTTGTTTTTTTTTTGTTTGTATTTTAGATCAAAACAACCTAGCAATTTACTATCACAATAAGAATAATCGACCATATATTTGCACAAAATGTTATCGATCCTACAAAAATAAATCCACACTAGGACGACATTTACGTTATGAATGTGGAGTTGAACCGAAATTTGCCTGTGAATTTTGTCCATATCGTTGCAAACGAAGAGAAAACCTTTTGGAACATATTGTCTCTCGTCATCATGAACAATTAAACATGTCGTTTTCGATTAATTAATTATATGTTATGTTAAGATGTATATATCAAAAATAATAAAAAAAAAAAAAATTAAAAATTACAATTAACCATCATTCATTATTATTATTATTGTTATTATAATTGTTGTTATTGTTATCTTTTGTTCTTTTTATGTTATTTGTGTATATGTTTAATTATTATTATTATATTTATTTTCAATAATTAATTTTCATTTGCTTTACCTTTCATTGTATTACTAATATTAATATAAAAAAACATTTTTTTCTTAGAGAGATAATATAGAAACCTCGTATAAAGTTGTAGATGTGTTACATCGCTTACGACGTAATAAAAGATATAAAAGTTTTATAAAAGAAGATTACGTATACATATATTTCATAGAACTGTATTTATATTTATATTATTTTATTCTTTTTAGTGCAATTTTAATTTGATAAATTTATTTAATATAAGCAGCACATATGGCTCTTTCGATGTGTCAAGGTGTGGCTCTTCAGTTCCATATTATTATATTTTTAAAACTCAAATTATTATATTGCAATTATTATATTTATAATGCAAACAAGATAAAAACACTCAACAGAGAAAGAACAGTTTATTTATTTTCAATCAAAAATTATATATATAATCTTAATTAAATATCATAATAAGAAAACAAAAATGTTAGTGGTTCTTTAAAAATTTGGAAATTTTGTAAATTATAACTTTTGGCTCTTCCGTCTCAAAGGTTGCCGACCTAGTCTAATTCTGCCAAAACATTACTACCTATTTAAGTTGTTTGAAAAAATAATTATTTTTACAATTTTATTATAATATGTAATTTAATTATTACTTTGTATTAAAGTTTTAATAAATTATAATTAATTTTATTTTTAATTATTTTACAAAATTATTTTTAAAGAGATAATATTGTATATATATTTGTATGTTTGTGTTTACGTTCTCGTGAGAGTTGTTGATTGTTTTCATTTCGAAAATCACACATTAATTTAATTATAAAAAAAATAATGAGTTTTTATTTTCAAATTTGTTTAATTTGTAAAAAATAAAAACAATTATGTATTTTATTAATAAATTACTAGTCTATAAATTATTCCAATTATGAAAAAACAATTGTAACTTTTACAAAATAAATAAATAAAACTAAAAATATAATATATATTGAATGAAATTATTCTTTTTCCTTTTCGTAGTACTCGTGAACCAATTGGTAATAAAAATTATTTATTAATGGTCGAAAATTAAAAAAAAAAAAAATTTTGATCTCGATTTTAATTAAAAATCTATATTTGATTTTTATTATCTTTATTTTATCACTTTATTTATTCAATTTCAGAAATTGAAATTTCAATATATAATTGAATTTATCAATCAATTTTAACACTCATCATGTTTTTCATCTATTATCATTGATCTACATTTCATTGAATTTGTTTTAGTTTTTTCAAATTATGATTTGTTTTTTTTTTTTTATATAAATATTTTAATATTTATTTTCATTCATTTGGGCCTGATATCGGGTCGGTTAAAAATAAATAAATTTTTAATTAAAAAGATCTATTTATTATTATAATAATTTATTTCTCTTTTATTTATTCGATTTTCTATTGTATAAATTATATTATATTATACAATTCTAATAACAGTATTTTTTGATTCGAACCTTTTTTACCGACCGACGATAGTAGGGGAGGTATTGTTTTCACACCAAATTTCACATGTGGAGATTTTTACATATCTCCACGAATCATGCATTTTCTTAACAGAAAAAAGTATTTTTAGCATGATGTCTGTCCGTCCGTCCGTCCGTCCATATAGATGTGTACAGCCTGAACGGCTCAACCGATTTTGATGAAATTTGGTATATTTACTTAATGCATCAGTGGGATGAATTGATCAACTTTTGGTGCAAATCCGGAAACCGGAAGTGGTAGTATTAGCGATCGACGATAGGAAGGGAAGGGTTATTTTCACACCAAATTTCACATGAGGAGATTTTTTTATATATCACCACGAATCATGCACTTTGTATTGGTTTTATCCTCGGGAAAATCATATTTATTAGTTTTTTCTTGATTTAAAATTATATGACGTCATCCAGCCATTCATGACGTCACCGCCTGGTCTTGCATATATATTATAAATAAAATAAAATTAAAAATGTTTATATTTATTATTTATGTATGCCTATCTGTTTTTTATTACATTAATAGATATATGAAAATTATTTAAAATTGTTTCTGTAGCTGCTAATTAATTTACTTCAAACCGTCGGTCGGTTCGGACCTGGCCACAGGTCAACTTATTTTAAGGAGATCCGACTTTTGTTTAATACATTATAAATATATTTATATATAATTATGCCAATTAAAATATAGTTAATTATAAAATAAAAGAAGATAAAGGGTTAAGAAGGAAATATAGTGATTTGATTATTAATTGAAAGAATAATCATTTATTTTAATTAATCTCTTCTTCAACTAAGAATAGAAGACTTTTAAAAAATTTATTCGTTAAAATTGAACTCAATTAGATTTGATGATTTTTGGTACGATTCATTTGTAAGAAATATCACAAAATGTAAAGATTTCAAGATTTTTTTTCTAGTTTCATTATTTTATATTCTAATGTTGAAGTATCTCTATTAACATATTTTATTTCTTTTTTTATTTTTATCTTTTTTTTAGATTATTTCTCAACCAATATATTTGCGTATGCTAATGTCAGATCTTATGTCTGCGTACGATGTTCAAGAGGTTACAAGAACAAATCCACCCTCGACAGACATTTGCGATTTGAATGTGGAGTGGAACCGCAGTTCAAATGTCCTTATTGTCCAAAACGAAGTAAACACAAAGCAGATCTCAAAGCGCATATTAAAAGAAGACATAAATTCTTTTTCGACAAACTTTGGAAATAAATCGTTGTTCATCTTGTTCTTGTTAATTATCTCGGAATATTTATCTACTGATCGATTATGTCAATCATTTTTTAAATAATTTAATATGTTTACGCGAGATTCAAAATAAATAAATATAAAAAAAAACACTAGTAACAACACCTTTCTTTACCTTTGTCGAAATTTCCATTAATTTTTTAAATATATCTGACTGAATTTTGTTAAAGTACTGTTTTATCTTTTCCTAAAATGCACCATATGGGGTCTTGTTGTTTTACTCTTTTGACATTATAATCCACTCGTGCTAATTCTCATGATGTAGGGTGCTTATGTGATAAAGAACAACCAGAAAATCTTTAATCCTGGATTTGAATTGTTACAAGAGTTTTTTGACATGCTACACAATCTTGTAAAATTCTTAAGTCCTCCACATCATAATTCAGGTATTATTAATAATTGGTTATTATGTCGAAATATTCAAAGCAAATGTATGGCTAGTCTCATTTTCAAATTATTTTTTTGAATCATTCAATGCCGACTCCTGACCAAAATTGTTGAAATTTTCCATAGTCTTTTTTTTTCATAAATAATTATGGCTAAATTTCGTTGATACCGTACTCAAGGGGGCCAATTACCAATGTTTATGTCATTCTGCTTTCGTAACTATTAAATAATTAAATAATTAATAATTAAATTGAAGAAAAACTTTTCTAATTCGACTCTCCTTCTTCTTCTTCTAATGTTCATCTTTTTGTTACTATTGACTTAAACTGATAAAAAAAAATTATTTATTTTTTTTTAAATTTATTCAGGTAATTTATTAATGTGTTCTTTTTTTGTTTTATTTATTATAAATATTTTAAGGCAAATAATTGATCATTTATTAAAAATTCCGAGATATTCATTTTTTTTTTCATTCATATATAAAAATAAGTAAAGATCATTAAATTAATTTAAATAAAAATACATAAATACTTGAAAAAATATTTTTTTTTTATAAAATAAGAGGACAATTTTTTTGTGATATTAATTTGTTATTATTTCTTATTTATGAAGGGTGCGGCAATATAAAATAGCTCTTTAAAATTATTATAATTAATAAATATTGTTATTCATATTAATTAAAAAGAGTTTAATAACTTAATTTTTCATTTTTATATATATTTATTATCTTAGAACACAATTTAAGTATAATTTATATTTTCATTAAATATATGAACAAATTAAATTTGTCTTTATATATATTGATGTATATATATAATACTACAGTTCCTAATGATATATATAATTAAAATTCTTAAGTTTTATTTATTGAAAAGAAAAATTATTTTGCACTAATAGAGAGCTTTCATTATTTGTGTCATTTTTTCAAATACTATGTTATGTACTGAAAGGGTATATATACCACCCCATATATATATATATATATATATATATATATATATATATATATTCATTTCTAAAGAAACTAAGATACTGAAAATTTAATTATTAAATTAGCTTTTTTACAAGATTGTTTTTGTTTAAATTCAAAGAAATAAAATTTTAACTTTAAAATGTTAATTATTCAAAAAAGTATATTTTTTCAATATAATATAATAATTAATAAACTTATATATATATAATATATTAGTATATTAGTATAACTTTCGATTCATAGACCCTCCTCCAGTGATGTAAATCAGGACTATCCCATTATTATCCAGTCTTTATCAGATAAAATGAGCTCTTTCATGTGCACTTTCAAACATGAAATTTTATAATTATATATATATATATATATTATATATACTGTTGCTTCTTTATACTAAATTTAAAATATAGTATATTTATATATATTACTTTTTCATTTTTAATCCAAATCAATATTCTCATTTTTAGCACATGATTTAAAATTAACATTTATCTGGATACTTGACATGTGTTTCAAACATTACTATTACATTTCTATTACTCACTTATTATAATTATATTATTATATACACTACTCTAGTCATATCTTAAAAATTCTAAAAATTAAATATTTTTATTCCTTTTTTAATAATTAATAATAAAATTTTATTATATTTTTTTATTATAGCCACTATTATATACCATTTTGTTTGAAAAAAATGTGAATAGTTTTGATTATAATTCTTAATCGCTTTAATGAAAAAACTTTTCAATAAATCGTTTACTTATAAATAAAAAACTTTATTATATTTATATAGAAGCTTAACATATAAAATTTATTTATTTTATTTGATAAAATTTAATATAAATTTAATATTTTGAATGTTAAAAATAAATAAATAGAATAAGAATAAAATTCTTAAATATATCAAAACTCCCAAAAGAAACGTTTTCATATTTTTTCAATATGTAATTTCTATTTATTATAGATTTGGTGATATTTATTTTATTTATTTATTTATTATTTTTTCATTACAAAAATTGTTATTTAATTTTTATTTAAATACCTAGTCTATTTATTATTAATTTTTAAAATTATTTTAAATATTTTTTCTATCATTAAATTTCTTCAAAATCATATCTTATACAACTTAACAAATGATAATTAATTTATTATTCATTCTATTACTATTCTTATAATAAAAAAATGAATTATTATTTATTAAATTAATTATAAATTTCATATAATAATAATAATAATAATAATAAAAATAACAACCCAAATATGAAATCATAGAAGAAATAAAAATCTTTGTAAAAAAATAAATTTTGTTTAAAATATTTAATAAATTAAAATTTACTCTCTTAAAAGGAGAGAATAAAACTATGATTAAAATGTTAAACACCTAAGTATTTAATTATAAATTATATATATTTAACAAGGTGGATTCCAAAGTAAACTTTTTGGTTAAAATGAGAGAATTTTCAATTCCATTAATTTTTTTGGAATTTTTAGACAATATTTCGTAATAACAGTTTTTGATTGGCCAACATATTTGGTGAACATTTACTTCTTCACTGCCATTAAAACGCGTGTATCATTCGAGGACTCTTCTTATGTGATAAACATTCATCACCATATCATTGTTTAAAACATAATTTAATGTTGACTCTTTGTTCGATATTAATTTTTGCAGCAATTCAACAAATCCATTATCCGTTACAAATGGCAAACTCGACTTTTAATCTTTCATTGATATTTAAATTTTGTCACAACTTCAGTGAAGGATGTAAAGAATTGTTCGTAATGTGCAATTTTTTATTTACTTTGGAACTCACTTAGTATATACAATAATATATTGTCAGTTATTTATTTAATATTATATATATTCTAAATTAATAAAATAATAAAATAATATATATTAATCTTAAAGATTGTAATAAATGATATTTTTTTACAAAATTAAAATAAAAAATAATTAATTAAAAAAATCTTTAAATTTAATTATTTTTTTTTTATTTTTTAATTGTTTTATTTTTAAATCTATTGAGATTTTCCCTTAAATTATATTATTTTTTACTCATTTAGTGATTTTTTTTTAAAATCTTTCTTAACATTTGTTTTTAAATTAATATTAGTTTTTTTTACAATATTTTACCAATTATTATTATTGTTATTATTATTCCAAAATATTGCTACATGCTTTTTATTTATAATTTGAATTTCCTTATCTCTAATAATCTATGAATAAATATATATTTTTAATATTTGTCATAGTTCATTTGTATTTTTTTAAAGTTTCACAATTCAAGATCTGGTATTTTTACAATGATGTGACGATTAATGCATTTAGGGGAACCTGATAGCACCAAATTCCGTTATATAGTTGATTAATTCATTAATAATGAATAAGAATTAATTGAAAAGTAGATTACGATGATCAAGGAAGAAATTGATAATTTAACTTACCTAAAAAATGCATTAATTCGTTCGATATTGACTTTTTTTTTTTTACTATTCTCATCTTCTCATGGGTGGAAGCGAAAACTTGATTTTTGAATCACCAATCCAATATTTATTGATTTTTACAATCCAAATTTTCATTTTCGCGATCGGTTAGATTTAAAATAATATGTACTAGTGGAAATAAAAATATTTAAAATATAAAATTGTTTTTATATTTAACATAATTTGAATACCCTTAAATTTGTATTATGCAGTTTTTTATTTAATTTATGTGTAGTATTGTGTGGATATATTTATTTCAAGATTTCTATATGAACCGTGATTTTTATATATAATATTAATTTTTCGCATAACAATTGAATATACTCAAATATAGAGATCATAATTTTCAATTTCTTCATGATTAATAAAATTCTTCTATTAATTATAGTCAAAATTGATTAGAAGGTAAGTGATTTTGGAATAATTATTTTGTAGACGATCATCTCTAATTACACTCATATTCTCGTCAAATATTAATAACAAATTAGTAATAAAATTTATTATTACAGTTTAGTTGTTTTTTTTTACATAGTTCTCGTTTTAATTTTAGATGACTCCAAAAAGTTCTATTCTTTTATATAACATTAATTCATGCAGTATATAAAGAAAGGAAAACCAGTAGTGCAATGGAAATCAGGAAATTATTAAGAAATACTGGCACAATATACGTTTCATCCACGTTTCCCGGAGGACTATGGGTACGTTGGAACTCTACCTCATGGAATGTGGCAAGAGAATATTGAAATTTGGAAAGCCATGCCTGGAGATCGTCATTTACGAGATAGTAAAAATCTTATGACAATTAAAATTATTTCCTTTATTATGATAATATGTTGATATCTAGAAAAGGAAACAAATTAAAATAATTTTTGTTCCTTTTCTCGAAATATATATTATAATTTTAAAAAAAGAATATCTTCTAATGTAAAAGAAAATCTTATTATATTCTATAAGAGACAAAATAAACATTGTGTGT
Source organism: Labia minor (assembly GCA_963082975.1). Classification (NCBI taxonomy): domain Eukaryota; kingdom Metazoa; phylum Arthropoda; class Insecta; order Dermaptera; family Spongiphoridae; genus Labia; species Labia minor. The sequence goes on along the minus strand of OY720349.1, from coordinate 67,801,016 downwards.
TTTCATTATTATTTTTGTTCATAATGCAAAAAATCAAACATTAAGTGTTGATTGATCAGACCACATACCCACATAGAATGTGTGAAAGGTTGTAAAATTCGAAATGATTAATTTTTATAAAAATCGATAAACAAAGAAGGGACATTTGGAATAAAAAACAATACCTCCCTTACTATCGTCGGTCGGTAAAAAGAGAATAATTCTGGAAATTACTTTAAATGAATATCAATCCAATAGCATCTTTTTTAATGCTGAGAAAAAAATAATCCACATTATTAATTTAATTTTATTAAACTAGTTGAGCTAAAAAGAATACCTTAATAATTTGCTTCCACTTATTTAAACAGGTTTTATGATTTTTCTCAAAACTTGAAATGAAATATCTCTGAGTAAAAGGATCTTGATTTCTTGAATCAGATAATAAATGTATAGTTTATGTAATGTTGTAACTAATACATTTTTGTATTTGTAGGTATATATTAATTGTCCAAAACGATTTTAATTTATATTCTTAATATTTTAATGATACAATTATTAATATATGTAATTTAAAAAAATAATAAATTATTCATTAATTATTATATTACAAATGGTATTTAGTATAATTTTATTTGAATTTTTATCCGAATTTCTTAACTACTTATATTAATAACTTTTTTTTTAATTTTTTTGTTTGTTTTTATTAATGAAATATTTTCTTTTTATTTCCACAGAAAATGTAACCGGGCTCATCAAAGTCGTAGAATTAAATAAACTCAAGAAAAAGGATAATTATATTTCTAATAACAATAATCAATCATTAGATGAGATCACTTTAATAAAACAAAAAGCATCACAAGATTTGTTTCAGTGTAATTTTTGTATATATAAAACCAACATAGAAAAATTATTAATAAATCATTTGAAATATTATCATTCGAAAATTGTAAAATTTAAATGTAAAAGATGCTCAACAGTATGTGCGGATAAAGAAATATTAGAAAAACATAAATGTCGCGGCATTAAAATAAATAAAAAATATGAATGTAAAATATGTTATAATGCATTTGATACAATTCGTATGCTTATTAATCATATGAATCTTAATCATAAATGAATATATATAACGACGTTAATTCAATATAATTAATAAACAAACAACAAATCATTAATTATTTTTTTGTTATTTTCGACATACGATAAACTATGTGCGAATGTATTCTTTTCTAAATATAATAAACAAAATTAAATTAAAAACTACATATTTATTTTAACTTATTATTCTAATTTATTTATTTGGCACTAATAATATGTATATTTTTTAATTTTGTGTTATTCTTCTTTTCTTAATATTCGTTTTTAATTTATTATGATTTTTCTAACATTTCCTGAATAGTAAAATTGTTAGGGAATGTATTTTTTTTTTTTTTTTTTTTTTTGTTTGACTCAGGTAATTATTTTTTTATTTTATAAGTTATAATACATTTTAATTTTAATTTTTTATTTTTATTTTATTTTTTTAATATTTTTTCTTTTGTTAATATTCTTGGCTGATAATTTGGCGATTGAAGTATTAAGTATTTCTTATAAATATATTTATATAAAAATTAATATTATATTAATAATTATTGGTGGTTTATGGCAATTATTATCTTTTTTTTTTTTTTTTTTTATTTTTTTATTTTCATAATCTTGACAATGTGTTTATTTTCCTTTCAGGTTGGGAAGATCTTGTTGATGTTGCACCTCATTTAGATGGCGAATTTGCATGTACCAATTGTTCAAGACGATTCCATTCCAGGAACACATTAACAGAACACATGCGTTATGTATGCGGCATCAAGAAACCATTAAAATGCGAAGTATGTGATTATCGATGTGTACGAAAACGTGACCTCTATAATCACAATTATTTTCGTCACACAAAATATGATTTAGAATCCAGATGCTTATCATGTAATCAATCATTTTCGAATGAAGACAAACTTTTTCTTCATAAAATAAAATGCATTCCGAATCGAAACCTTATATGTCCATTATGTTCAAAATCATTTAAATATGAAGGTTATTTAGAAATGCATTTAAAAAAATACCATCCATTACCTCTAGCAAAAAATTAAATATTATTTATTTCTAAATATTCTTATCTACTTTAATATATATATATATATATTCATTAAAAGGTAATTTTAATATATTTAACATTTAAAGTTACCTAACCTAATAAAACAAAAATAATTGAAATGTATTTATAATCTATAATAATACAAAAAGAAAATACAAAAAAATATATTTATTATTAATAGTAATCTGTATTAAATCATATAAAATCAATCAATATACGTTGTTATTTGAAAATAAATATATTATATAGATATATATTAATGGATGTTACATCTATTTTTGTTCATGTTTATATATTAAATTTAAATAAACTATACGTTCATATTATCTATTGAAACTTATATTATATAAATACTACTGTGTATTATATAAATGGAGAAATATTAATTTTTTTCATAAAATTATAAATAATATATATATATTAGAATTTCTAAGTATTATAAATATTTAGTATAATTTATACTCGTTATCTATTATTTTAAGATGTTTAATCTATTAAAATTATTAAATGTTAATATTTAATATTAATAATATTAATACCAATAATATGTTAATATTTAAATTATTATATATATATATATAATTATTATATACGTTAAATGATGAGTTTTAAACTTTATTTTTAAATATAGAAATAAAAAAAAAGAGTTGCAAATAAGTTAAAATTCATGACATTTTTTTCTAATTGATTGTTTCAATCAATTGTCTTTTCTTTTCAATATACTTAAATGAAAAATATTTAAATTTTTATGAAATTAAAATTTCTCTTATATAAAGTGGACTAAGAACTTTTGGTAGTTTTTACAAAATATAAATTAAATAAATATATTTCTATTAAAAAGGTCACAGGGAATCAGAAAGTAAATCAATTTACCTACTTCTTCCCTGTAACCATTCATATAAAATGCAGGGTGCAATTGCCTTCTATAACTAAATATTTATATTTATAAGATATATATCAATTATACAATCTATTTTAATATAAATATTACTTATTTTTTCATTGTCCATTTATTTTTATTTTGCCATTTGGCCAACTCGAGAATTATCAAATATATAAAATTTATATATGAAATAAAAAATAATAAAGTTGATTATAATAATAACTATTATTGTATTATATTCTAAATTCTAATAATATTTTATAATTATTTTGTTTTTATTAACTATTTCATTACTAACATAAGAAATATTTTTTTTTTACTCAAAACAAAAAAATATTCTCTTGATTAATTTACTTATATTTTGTTAAAAAAATCAAACTTAAATATAATATTCAAGAAAAATTTTAAATTGAATTGAATTTATTATTTCAAAATAATAATAATTAATTCATAATTCATTAATGGAATTTATTTATTTAATAAATTCACATAATAATAAAGAATATTTTTTTATAATTTATAATCCTTAATCATTCACATTAATTATATATATAAGAATAATTCAATTTTTGAAAAATAAATTATTTAACCTTATATGTCTATATCCCATCTAAGAAGAATGGAAGAAAGAAAGAAACTCAACCTAACTGAAAAATAAATTTTAAAACTACTCAAAACATCTTTTTTTTTTTTTCAAAAATAAAAATATTTTTAGAAAACGAAGTAAGGGTTTAGGGCCGCTAATAACTCATCTCATCCTATAACACCCTAAGGTAGCGACCATTTTTTTTTTAAGTTATTTAAATTATTTAAGTTTATATATTACATTAGTGCATGAAATTTTAAATTTATTAAAAAATAATGCAGACGATCTGATTTTAAATAGATGTAGTTTGTTTGATCCACTAAAAGAAAAGCATGATTTATTATATATTTTATATTTTTAATTAGCGTTTGTTATTATTAATATTACCGAATTTAGTTTTAATTTAAGAAACCTTTTTATTTCACTTTCAATCAAATTTAAATTAAATTAAAAAAAAAAACACAAGTGGGAAGGGAAATAATAATTATTATTATTAGTATACTAATGTGAAAAATAATCTAGATACGAAAATTATAAATTTTGAATTGATTTTAATAGATCGAAATTTCCTTCCAGGTTTTTTTAGATCACATCGCGCCTTCATTTGTCCACATTGTTCAAGTCGGTTCAATACACTTAAATTGCTACGCGATCATGTATTAATGAGACAATGTGTAAATGAAAATGGATGGAATTTTAAACTGATGAAAAATTATCGTTATATTAATCCTGATGCCATTGCACCGTATCGTTGTGACAAATGCAGTAAAGGGTACCATCATAAGCATAATTTAAGAAAACATATGCGCCTAGAATGTGGAATGGAACCTCAATTTGCTTGTCTTTATTGTCCTAAACGATTTAAACAAAAAGGCAATTGTAATGAACATATGAAATGCAAGCACGGACATATTGTAAACAAAATTGAATTACAATCTATTCTAAATTCATCCTGAGATATATAAATATAGAACATTATTTATTTTTATTTTTATTTTATTTTTCATTCATATAAAAATAATATATTTCTACAATTCATTACAATAAATAAAAATAAAATTAAGCATTAAAGATCAATTCGAAATAATTAAACTTCCCGTAGAAAGAAAGGATAACATATTTGATGTACCGAGGAAAAATTATTGTTTTTTCAATATTTTATTATTATTTTAATGAATATATCAGAGTAAATAATTGGTATACGAATTATTAATCATTTATCATTTAACACATTTTATTTTAAAATCAATTTTGTGGTATAATGAATTTGATGACTTGTTTATAATTTGATTTGTTATTTAATTGTTTAACATAAATAAGTGAAAATTATACACAATATCAAATTTAAATGAATTTTTATAAGAAATATATATTTCTTTCAAAAATGAAACATGCATTTCCAATTTTCTTCGTAAAAAACTGCGATATTTTTTTACATTTTTAATCTCCCAACAAAGTTCAAATCGAATAGAATAATGGTTTAGTACACAAGTTCTCAAACTGTGGTACACGTACATACATTATAACTTGGCAGTGGTACCTAAAGTGTAGTTGTTTTTTTTTAGAAACGAAATTATTTTAGTGGGACTTGAACTATTTGATGGATGTTTCTTCAAAATGTTTAAAAACCCCTGGTTTAGAACGTTCTTTTACAAACATATAAATAAACTCAGATGGTCGATATATTATTATTATTATTATTATTATAAAACCACTTCAAAAACTAACTATATTTTATTTTTCGCTAAAATTTGTTTATATCTCTCAATGGGATGATTAGCTAGCTAATGTTTTGATATATAAAAAACGACTTACTGAATAAATAGATTATGCAAATAGGTGGCGTATTAATAAAAATCCCTTTAATAATCATAAAAACCACTAAAGTTTTAGTAAATTTATTCGTGAAAAGAAAAAAACGACAATTGGAAATTATTCATTGTTTTAACTTAAGTAAATTCAATGAATTATATAAAAAAAGTAAAAATATATTTAATTACAAAATAAAATTCTCTAAAAATTGTTTCATGTAAAATTTTCGATATTTATTATAATTTTGAAAATTCACACACACACACACACACACATACTTTTTTGAAATTTTATTCATTTGTTTATTCATAAACGTTTCTAAGCGAAAATGTGGCCAGGTCCTCATGATATCAATAGAATCTTATATATACAATTTGAATATAATCAGTTTTACCGTTTGAATGGAATTTTGTTCAAAAAATTTGTGCTACACTGACATACGTTAACGAGAAAACGACTTTTTAGAATCTGAATTACTTGAAACGTGGAGATCTGTAAAATACCGCATATCGGTAGTCAATCGAGATTACCAAATCTTTACCCTCAAAAAACTTAGAAATTGTTTCGATTAAAAAATAAATATTAGAATGAAAAAATGTCAATTAATTTTCCTTCATATTTAAACCTAAATCCTGAATCTTAAGTGGTGTTCAAATGTAATTCATTTGAATATATTTTACTTAATCTTAATTATTTTATTTTATCTAGAGACGGCGAAGGATTTATTCATTTTTATTCTCTTTTTAGGTTTATATATTTATATATCAGAATATTCATTATATAACAATAAAATATAATCAAATTCCAACTAATATTATATAAAGAAAAGAAAAAATATAATATAGACTTAACAAAAATATATCATTAATATTAATGAAAAACGAAAATAATTATTGTCAATGTTTGTAAATCTAAATCTAAATTTAATTGAATTTAATAATTATAAATTTGTAAAATTTTATTTTTATTATATATTTTATATATATATGGATGGACACCAAGAAGTATGTATACATGTATATATATATATATATATATAATCGAATTTTATTTTCATTTAGGAAAAATTTTTTTTTTTTATAATATCACACACACTCTCTTAATAATATTATATTTATATAAAAATTAACAAAATAAAAATATTAGATAATAAATATTAAATGATCTTGTTATATCCTAAATTTATGATTTAAATTAACTGAATTAAAAATATTGATATTATTATTAATAATTATTTATAATAATTTTATTTAATAATTCGTCTAACATCCTGATTTCTATCGCTCTGTTTTGTTAATTTTCCAATGCCGTCAAATATAAATTACTCTTTTCATACAGGTAAATTACATATCTAGTGTCTGTAATATTTTTCTTTTCTTTTTATTTTATTTATTAATAAAAAATTTTGTTTATTTTTAATATTATATTTATATATGATAATATTATATAAGTACTTTCAAATTAGAAAAAATTATATAATATTGTAAAATAATATAAATGAAATGAAAAAAGTTTAAAGAGATACAAATAATATGTACATCTTTTAAATTTAGTGTTTATTTTTAATATTAATTTATAATTTATTTGTATAATATTATTTATTTATTTATGATATGACAAAAGCTCTCATGTGATATATATTAACAGATGTTTATTATATTCATGTTTTACTCTTTCATATATTTTATTGTAAAATATAAAAGTAATTACGTCTATGATTAAATATACCTATTTTTATATATTACATATTTTGTTGATAAAAATGTGTTTATATTTTATCGATTTATGTTTAATATTTAATTATTATTAAATTTGTATAAATATTTATTATATTTTTTTTTACATGTACTTAATTATTTTTACAAAATCGTAGTGATACATGTTCAAAATCATGTTATTAGTATAGTTCAGTGGTGAACAAACAACCTTTATTTATATTAAAGAGCCAATCGAAAGTTCGACATTTTTTGAAATTATTAAACCTTAAAAATATTTAATAAACAATACACATAATACATTATTTTTTCATGGTCTCAAACTATTTATTTAATTTAGCAATCAAGTGGCTTTCAAAAAGTTTAAAATACCAATAAAATGATATTGTACTTACTAATATGCTTGACGGGTGCCCCGCTGGTTGCTCATCCCTGTGGTATTTAGATAATTTTCATACCAATATAATCCATTTAAATGAATTTAAGTATGCATATACTTAATTAATTAATACTAATTAATTACTAATATTAACTAACTAAACTTAAACTAATATTAATTAATTAATTAATATTAATTAGCATGAGTATACTCTTCTTTAGATGAAACATACACATATTAGTTAAACTACAAATTAAGATAATTTATCATCTTTTAATAAAAACTAAAAAGTTCTCAAAGAATTATTTTTTGATACTTTACTATACTATAATAATACATTTACTTTATATTTGTATAATATAAATTTAATAAAATTGATTAGTAATGTTACTCTAAAATATACATATGTATTATATAATAAAGTATTTATTATATATTGCAATTTATTTTGCACTCCTCAATTGAAGCATGCCATTAAAATGTTAATGATAATTATAACAATATAAAGATCTTCATATTTTATAAATCTCAGGTAAGATTCTTTCTTCTCTCTCTTAATTCAATCTCAATTCTTTTTGTATTTACTTTTTTTCGCTTTTCTCAGCCTCACTCTCAGATATTTATATTTCTTTTAATAATTCTTTCATTTGTCATCAAAAAAGAAATAAATAAAAGATGAAATATATAATAATACATAATACAAATAATACATTTTTGTTTTAGAAAATAATATTTGTTTGTTTTTATAGTAATCTCGTTTATTTACATTTTCTTGCCTTTTATATAAAATCAATTGATAATTTTCTTTTTCGAATGTTCCTTTCAGGATACTTCACTGGCACAATGCAAACGTTTCATTCTACCCCATTTGGACATAATTTAGAATTTGCAAATGAACTTCCATATATTCCGTGTTCATTAGATAAGCCTGATATAACACGGACCAATTCGACAATTGTAGAACCTGGTGATAGTTTGCTTTTTTTATGTCCAAAGTGTAATAAACAATACCATCACAAAGGTAACCTTCATAAACATCTACGTTATGAATGCGGAGTGGAACCACAATTTCATTGCAGCTTTTGTCCTAAAAAATTTAAACAGAAGAGTAACCTTAAGGAACATTTGAGATGTCGCCATGGTTTCATTGAAAGGAAAATCAAATCATGAAAGTTTCACTTCTATCTAATAAATTAAATAATTTATTTTGTAATAATATGGAAAATCATTTTTTTTTTATATATATATTACGATTTTGAATATTAAGTTGAGTTTTGATTATTAAGTTTTGGAATTAGTTTATTATATATGAGTAGAAATCAACATATGTATATAATGAACTGATTTTTAAAACACATAATACATACAATTTCTAAATTATTCTAAATACTTAACTTTTCCTGGATGAACAATCAATCAATTTATTATATAAAATTCATCTCTAAAATTTTATATATAAAAATAAACATTTATTCAATATAATATAAAATTAATATTTATTCATACATATGTATTTAGGTAAAATAAAATAACTTAACTTTTCGTTTTAAATATAAATCATAAAAATATGTACCGTCAATTTACTTTTAATTCAATATTCTAATTTTACTCCAAATGTCTCTTCTCTTACACACAACTTACAATTTATTTCATTTTGGTTTAAAAAAATATAATCATTTTCAAAATAAATAAGGAAATAAATTTGATGCTGTAGGTACAAAACTATAATATTTCACACATGTAACAAAATTCATGTTCTAAGTAATATATATCTATCTAAATATTTATACAAAATTTATATATATTTACCTTTTATTAAGAATATTATTGTAATATTAATGTTGTATATAATTTAAAATATTTGTTGTAAATAACTCTAAAAAAATAATAAATTGATTTTTTTTTTAAAAATTAAATGTCCAAGCAAAATAATTGTTTTTTCTTTAGCCGATAACAAAAAAAAATTAATTGTTTACAAAAACAAAAAAAAACAAAAAAAAAAAATGGAAAATATTGGAATTTACATATAAAAATTCTGTTGTTTTATCAATTTTGGTTTTAATTATTAATTTATTTTATTTTTCAGGTATTTTCCCGTCATCACAGAAATCTGAAATTTCATTAAATAATCATAAAGAAGCAACACTTCACAGGAATCTAATACGGAAGAAAAAAATAAATAAATATAATTTTTGTTCTTATGAGAGAGTAATTTCAAGTACACATTGAAAACTTATTATTTATTTTATGTTCACTTTTGTTAAATAAATTAGATTGCCTTAATAGTAAATTAGGTGATTTAGACTTTAGACAAATAGTTTCAATATTTTCATGAAAAATATTTTGTAAAATAATAATATGTAATAAAACTATATAATTAATATTAATGATTATTTTTTGCATATATATATATGTATGTATAATAAATTTAATAATTTTTTGTATTGTGTTATTGCAATAATTTGATTTGAATAATTCTTTGTATACATATTATAATTTTTGTTTATATTGAATACTTATTTATATTTTGTGAATATGTAGTAGATTTTTTTATTTAATTATATTCTTTTTTTACATTTTTGGGATTAATCAATTTATTTTAATTTTTATGTTGTTCTTTTAATATTTATTAATTCTTTCTTTCCATTACTTTAGTTAAGGTGGATCCATAAAATACTAAAAACATTATTTTTGTATATTAATGTATAGATTACATATTTATATATTGTTTTCAAATTAATTATAACCTTGAAGTATTAAAATTATAATCTTATGAATTTTCAAGATTAGTTGAATTATTTATTAATTTTTAACAATTAATGAGAATAATATCTGATATAAAAAAATTAGGAACTATTATAGTTTATCCTCATCTCTCATCATTTAATAACACATCCATTCTCAAATCTTCTAATTATTCCTTTAATCCTTGTTTCTTTGATTTAACAAAATATCCTATTAATTTACAATTTAAAATTAAAATATATATTATAATAATCAACTATTCAAAGGTGTTCTTAAACTGTTGTATATTCTTTTCTGATTTCTTTTTCTAATAATTGGTGAATGAAAAGAAAAAAAAAAACTATACTCATGGTGAAGTAATCGTTCAATTATAGTAATAATTGAATAAGTATTCTAAATTAAGTATTTTATGAATAACCCCTTAAAATATTGTATATAGAAATTTTAAATACAAGAGAGAAAAAAAAAAAATATTTCCAATTCTTGTTTTGTTGATAAACTTGATTTAATACTTTTTTTTCAGATCCACTCAACATGGATGGTGATATCGCCACTTGTCCTCACTGTTCTCGTGTATTCAAATCGCAAAATTCACTAAAACGACATTTGATCTCATTATGTGGTGAATTAAAACGTTTCAAATGTCCTTATTGTGGTCATCGTTGCAATGAAAAATGGGATTTGGAACAGCATATGTATAATCGTCACACCAGACCAAATGATGCAAAGAAGGAACATCGCTGTACCCGTTGCAACAAATGCTATTATCAAAGAGCTGGATTGATTAAACATATGCGATACGAATGTGGAGTTGAACCACAATTCTGTTGTCCATTTTGCTTATACAAATTTAAACAAAAAATTCATATGATTAAACATATTAGTAGAAAACATACTTGTAAATCTTAACTCAATATATATATATATTGATATATAATTTCAAATTTAATACTTATTTCCTTTTTTTAATATCAATTATATTATAATTATTCTTATATGGAAATTGAATTATCCATATTAAAATATACTTCTTACATTAAATAAAATTAATAAATTATGACAATATTACAATTTGATAGAATTTCTACATTTTAACGTTAATATTTTAAGTGTAAATTTTGATCTTAATTGGTTTTTATTATCAAGTCAATTTTTAATTTTTTTTTTTTTTTTTTTTTATGAACTACTTATCATGTACTTATTATCTATTTAATTAAATTATATCTTTTATAATATTTATTTTTTTAATTTTTATTAAATGGATTATTTAATTGTAATATAATAAATACTGGATTTAATACTGTTCTAATCTACAAATCACTATTGTGACAATGACTAGATTTGATTTATCTCTATGAACTATGAAGTATTTGTGTGAACTTAGTCTACCCGGTTATACTAGTCACCACCCTAATCCGGGTACGCTCGGCTATATTCGGCTCAATCAACAATCATATTTACTAATTTCATTTTTTTGGTAATTGTACAGAAGACGGGCAAAAGGAGGTAGGTGTTTGAAACTTACTTTGAGGTGTTCCTTGAATGATTCTGAACAACTTTATATGCAACTTTTTTTATGATCTCTTTTAGTTTAATTAATAAAAATTAATTAATTAATCAGTGTATTCTCCTATAAGAATGCACTGTGGCTGACATGTTGACTGTTTTCTCTTTTTTATCTTTAGGTGGCAGCACCTAGACACACTATCAGTTTTTATTCGGTTTTATTTTAGAAAATATAAACTCCCAAAAAGCGTTTAAATAACTTTGGTATGAATAAAACTATTTCTAAAATAAAATAAACCGAATTTAAAAAACCGAAAAAGTCTTTAAATAACTTTAGTATGGATAAAACTATTTCTAAAATAAAATAAACCGAATTTAAAAAACCGAAAAAGTCTTTAAATAACTTTGGTGTATGAATAAAACTATTTCTAAAATAAAATAAACCGAATTTAAAAAACCGAAAAAGTCTTTAAATAACTTTGGTATGGATAAAACTATTTCTAAAATAAAATAAACCAAATTTTCCTAATTAATTTTACAATCAAGAACCCTTTAATGCGTAAATAATTAATTATAGTGTTATATATTTATAAAGAAACGCCAAAAGAATGCTGGATGTTAATTACAATTTACAATTTACCATTTACAAATATTAAATATTATTATATCTATTTATTTTATTTGAATTCCCGTACTGATAGTGTGTCTAGGTGCTGCCACCTAAAGATAAATAAGAGAAAACATAGTCAAAATGTCAGCTACTAAGCATTCTTATAGGACAAATACACTGTTTAATTAATTAATTTTTATTAATTAAAATAAAAGAGATCATAAAAAAAGTTGCATATAAAGTTATTCAGAATCATTCAAGGAACACCTCAAAGTAAGTTTCAAACACCTACCTCCTTTTGCCCGTCTTCTGTACAATTACCTTTTTTTTTTTTTTTTTTTTTTTTTTTTTTATTATTATTATTTATTTCATTAATATTTAATTATTATTTAAAAAATAAATGAATTCCAGACAATATAGGGTCAATATATTAAATTATATAAATATATAATATAAAAAATCATTTATTTGTTCCCTTAACTGGAGCGCTCATAAAAAAACTGTTTTTTTTAACAGCGCCTATCAAGTCGGTTGTCCCATAAGCAGACTAATACTTATTTCAAGTAGTTTTTCAATTTTGATGTGGACCACGTTCCCATAGACCCCCAGCTAGAGAAAAATTTCCGGGCCTGGTTCTTGAAACCAGGAGTTGTGGTCATAAAGATACACATTTTTTTATTTATTATTTTTTTAAAAAATTAAAAATAATTGCAAATCATATAGTAAGCACCCCTTGCCTCTGTCAGCATCCCCTTAATTTGCTCCTCCACCTCTCCAGAATATACCATAGTTCATGGAAGATCTCATATCAAATCCAATCTTGTTACTCGTTCAATATGTATATACAGAAAAGAACAATACCCTGTTTTGTTAAGATATTATTTCTCAAATATTAAATCATAATATATTTTCCGAGTTTTTTAAAAAATAATATCTCACAATTGCTTTAAAATTTAGGTTTAGTTTCTCACCCACATCAATTTTGATTGGAAACTAACAGGTGGGCTGAAAAGTACGTAGGCTGATACATTCATGGTACCACTAGTATCAAATCCATATTTTTTTTTAGTTAGCCCTAACCTTCAAAAGATATATATGTAGGTATAAATTTAACAGCTGTTGCACAATTAGTATCGGAGTTAGTTAACGAATTTTTTATGAAATAACTTTTATTAATTTGAAAAAATGAAAAAAAAAAAAAAAGAATTTCGTGTGTTGATAAAGCATTGCTTTTTGGCAAAATAAAAAACTACTGTTGAAACAAAGGCTCTGGCTTGACTCTGCACCTACAAATTCAACCGTGGAGAAGTGGTTTGCTAAGTTTAAACGAGGCGAAATGTACACCGAGGGCGATGCACGCAGTGGACGCCCCAAAGAGGCTGTTACGGACGAAAACATCAAAAAAGTCCACAAAATAATTTTTGATAATCGCAAAGTTTGCGTCGATATGTTGCTATGGATGGAAACATGGCTCCATCATTTCGAAATTTTGCTCCGATGAAGAGAGGTGATCGCCGAAACTGCAGCCTATTTTGAGGCTAAAGACATATTATAAAAATGGTATCGAAAAATTATATGACCACTATAATCGCTGTATCGCCCTCAAAGGCAACTATATTGAATAATAAAAACAAATTATATATATATATATATATAAAAAAAAACAAAATTATCTATGCTAGCCTACAAACTTCTCAGCCTACCTGTTATTTATTAGATTATGACATTCATTCATTTCTAAATGGACAAAATGTTTGCTACATTCTCACATACCCCTTACAACACTTAATAATTTTTACTAACTATCTTACTATCTAATTATAAATTAATTAGTATTTTTGAATCTATATCTCCTTATTTAATAGATTATTAATATATTTTATATATAATACAATTTAAAATGCACATTTTTATATTACAATGAAAATAAAATTTATTATAAATGTACATAATTAGTTTGATCCAAACAGGATATTACAATAATAATTAAAGTCGAATCTCTCAAATATAAAATATATGAAAATATATATAATATAATCATACAAATACTTAATATTTACTATATAAATAATTGTATAGTTAAAGATTACTTCTCGAAGTTGTTTTATATAAAGATTAAATATATATATATTTACATATATATAATGTTATTAACTGATTTATGTAATAATAATACTTTATATATGATTAAATTTTAATAACAATTAAAAATTATAGCATGAAACATAACTTCTATGAACATTTTCTTTTCTAAATAACATAACTTCACAATTATAATAATATTAAATGTTTCATTTTTCCTACAAAATTATGATTTATGTCATTATAAATAAAAAAAAATATATAATATTAATAATAATAATAATTATATTGTCCCAAATCCTTTGAGCTCATTCAAATTCATTTTGAACCGTTTCAATTAATTTGAATTTTAAGATTATTTAAATATAAGCCTGATAAAACATTTTTTGAGTTTTAAAATTGCAGAAATTTATATTAAAATAAAAATAGAACAAACGATTAATTTGTGATTGAAATATACCAAATTTAAAATTTCTTTCAAGGGCATTTAATAATATCTTTTTAATTAAATCTGTAACTTCTAGTACTTAATTAATAAATAACTTTTTAATTGTGGTTAAAATCAAAATATATTTATTTATTATTTTTTTAAAATTTTTTTTAAAAAGGATTATTTTTCTTTAAAATTATAGTTTACCTAATAAATCGGCTAGTGATTTTAATGATTTATATATTACAATATTATTTATTTTATTTTAATATTTTTAATGGCTTAAAATAATTATTTAATTATGTCATTTCCTCTACTCTGGTTTAATATATATAAATAAAATTTATTTAAAAATAATCAATTTGAATTTTTTTTTTTTTAATTTTATTATAAATAAAAAATTATCCTTGTCACAAAAATATTTGTTTTTATATATAGAAAAAATGAAAAATCGGTGATTATATAAAATTACTGATTTACCGGTTAGTTTATAAAATTCCCAACTCGTGGGGTATGTGATAAATTCGGATTATTTTGTGGAAACAAACCAAACCCATATTCTATGGGGAAAAAATCATTTATTTGAATTTATATGAAAGTTTACTTCTTGTTTACTGTTTTAGAATTATAAATCTTGCCAGATTTTTACCGACCGACGATTACACTTATCTTCATAATCACCACTAAATTTGGGAAATATCCAACTCGTAATGGTAAATGTGATAAATATCATGACTTATTGGGCCAGTAGTATGAGTACAGGCTTTTTTTGAATAGTTACTATACTCAGAAAGATATTTTTTTAATTGGACAATATGGAGATATGGATTAAAAAAATAATTAATTAAATAATTTTTCTATATCCGAACCGAACCTTAAAAGTAAAGTAAGGGACTTTATAAACTCTAACCGGTAAATTTGATAAATATGAAATAATTTATCATATTGATCAAATTCAGTGGTGATTATGTATAATCACCGGTAATTTTATATAATCGCACGAATTCATTACTTTCACATATGTATATTGTTTTGTTTTTATACTAATTTTAGTTTGTGCTAACAAACAATTTACCTTGGCAATATTATTATATAATAAGATTACCTTCTTAAGTGTTTTAAATTGTTACTGTAAATATATTAAGTAATATTTATTAATATTAAATAATTATTAGATCTTTTTGTTACACGCATCCAAATGTTTGAAATATTAAAGTAACTATGCTTTGATTATATACATATAACTGTATTTAAACTTCTATAAATATTAAAATGAAGAATACACAGATATTAATATTTTTTTTATTTGAAGAAAATGAATATTCTAAGTGTGGAAGATGTAATGCTGAATTCATTTTGAGAATAATATTTCAAATTATTATTGAAAAATAAGCATACCAAAGAATTCTTAATAAATAAACTTTTAATTAAATTAAATTGAAATAACTGAAATAATCGGCAATTTTAATAAAAATAATTTTTTACATTTTTTTTTTTTTTTTTTTTTTTTTTGTTATATTTCTTACTAAATCCACAATCCACGATAGTTATAAATATTGGTAACGAAAATAGATAAATCCTAGGGGGGTCTAAATAATTCAATAAAATATTAAATGGTACTTCACTGTAACTATAACGCTCTTTAGAATGATTAATTAATATATATATATATATATATATATTTTTATTTTCAGTTAAAACATTAGAAATCAATGAAAGAAAACCAAATTGGAAATGTGAAAGATGTGGTGTGCTATTCAAGTTGAGAAGTAATTTTGAAAGACATCTCAAAAAGGAATGTCCAAAATTAAAACGTAACTTCTGTGCCCATTGTGATTATAAATCTATCTCAAAAACTTATCTGCGACAACATATATTTCATATGCACAATCGTCCAACAAATGCAACCAAACAATTTTTATGTAAAAAATGTGGAAAATCTTACTTTTATGAATCAGGATTGTATAATCATTTGACGTATGAATGTGGCATTGAGCGAAAATTTAAATGCAAATTTTGTCAAAAAATGTTTAAACTGAAACATCATATAATCAGTCATATTAAGAAAATTCATTCTCAAGAATCTTAAATAAAATTAAATTTAAATAATTGAAATATAATACAATAATGTAGAATTCTAATAAAAATATTTTTTTTGCAATTGATCGTTTTTTTTTTAATTTTTTATTTTGTTTTATTTTATTTAATTTTTTGTTTTTTACATTATATGTATTCACCAGATTTATCACCATCTTTCTTTATATGTATTATTAATCCTTTGCACACCACTCTCGCCATTGTATGTGATAAACTGCGGCGACTTTTTAAGAAATCATTTTTTTTTTTTTTTTAATATTTGAATCTTTATTTTCAGGTGGCCCAAAGTATCGTAATGCAAAGTGTTTTTTAATTTGATATATTTTATTATAAAGTAATATATATATAAACTACCATCTACATTACATCTTTACTACATCTTTAATATCAATTAATTTAAGCCATATTTAATTCTACTCTTTTCCTAAAATTATAATTGATTTTACATTTTAACAATTCAATGAAAACCTTATTTTAAATATTTGAAATATAACTAGCTAGCTTTTTCATTAAAGTCGAAAACTACTTTGACTTACTCCCAATGAATCATAGTTAGTGATAATAATAATAATAATAATGAATTAGAAAAGTTCCTTAGCAATATATTCATTCATTAAATCTTAAAGAATAAATTAAAATGTTTAATATAACTAAGAGAGACATACATATATTTGATTATTAGAAGAAGAGGTGGGATTAGGGACAATGATCTAATTAATATATTCAATGAAACTAAAAAAATGGATCAGAATTTGAGTTTATTCTGTCAGTTAGTGATTTTTTTTCTTTTTTATGAAATGGCGATAAATTCTAGAAAGTTTAAATGGAATAGAATCATAGACCATAGAGCTAGCTAGCTAGCTAGCTATTATAAATGTAACTTTCTTAGATGTAATTCGATCTTACTCATTAAAAATCTTCAGAATAACTAGACTAAAGACTAAAACATAAGGTCTATACAATTAATATTTTTAGATCTATTTATTTATATTTTCTCTGAATTATTTAGTTAACACTTACATTAACCAGTGACTAAGTTAACACTTTAACCGCGTTAGATATATTAAAATTTGATACATAGAGGGATGGACCTTATCTTAACTACACTTAGATTTTATTCTTATTCATATTATTATAATTAATTTAAATTTAAATATTTTTTCAGATTATATTTTCAACGATCATAAGTCTTATTTTCATTGGCACTGATCTCTTGGTAGATTAAAAAAACTGATTGGGGGCCCATTAAGATTTACAGAACCATATTTCCCCTATTCTATTCCTATTTTATTTTATTCCACCAACATAAAAAAGGTTGTACCAACAAGAGGCTGCGCTATTTGTTGTAAAAATAGAGATAGTAAAGGAAAAAAAGGCAAGAAAGGAAAATCGCTATTATTGCCAAAAGTGTGCCGTTACATTGTGTCTTGTGTGCCATGTTAAAAAATCTATCATACAAAGACCATTTTATAAAATTATCGTTTTTATTATTTTTTAAATTTGTAAAAATTTTGAATAAAAAAGTTGATTTTTATTATAATTTTTTAAAATAAAAATTATATACATTTTTAAATTTATATATATTATTAATCTAAATTTAATTTTATTAAACATCCACCTCTCTCTCTCTCTCTCTCTCTCTCTCTATATATATATATATATATATATATATATATATAAGAAATTTATATAGAACCGCTCCTTAAGGAATTTTCTGAATGTGTATAAAGACAAGGAATATCTAAAATTAAGACAAACCTACAATACTTTTGCTTCTACAAATCTGTAATATTTCTAATATTATTTTATTTTTAATATTAATATTAATATGTTTGTAAAAAAAATAATATTTTATTATTTATTTACATAAATAAAATAATTAATTCAATTCTTTATCATTTAGAATAAATAAATATAATATAATATTTTATCATAATTACAATTTTTTTTTTTTTTTTTTAATTTAGATAATTTATAAAAGTATTTTTGTTTATTATTATTTTTCAGATTTCTTCTTCTATAATCCCACAACATTTGATGCCAATTTTGCCGAGTGTCCAAAATGTTTTAAAAGATATAAAAATCGAAATTCACTTAATAATCATATAACTTATGAATGTGGATCAGAAAGACGTTTTGCATGCCTTCATTGTCCATATCGAGGAATTCGCCCAAGCCATTTGAAAAATCATATGATCAATCGACATTCACAACTTATATAAATAATATTAAGATCAAGATATTTATTTATACATAGATATATAAAACTTGTGACTGTGAAATCTATTGAAAGAGAATCTTATTCTAATGTATTAATGATACGAGGACAGGTCAATAAGTCGGTGACTTTTTTTTTTAAAAATATAACAGGTTTTCGGATAATAAATTATTTTATTTTTCAACGTAGTCTCCTTTGACCTCTATACACTTCGTTCAACGTTTATCCAATTTGTTTTATCTCTACCAAAATATAAGATTTGTCGCGGAGATCTTTCACCCTGAGAAATCCACTGTTTTTATTGTTGTTTGGTCTCTGGTGTGATGAGGTGGATCCACACTTCATTCACTGTTACGAAACGGCGCAAAAACTTGCTTTCAGTAATGTTTTTTTCCTCAAAAAAATAAAGCTTAATGAGCACACAAAATTCACTTTTTTCCATTTTCTTCTCAAATCACGAGGTAGTCTGCTATTAATGGATGTCAAACAAAAACTAAGAAACCCAGCTGGTTCACATTTCAACAGGAGTCGGCTGATAGTTTCCTGCTAAGAGGAGCAGTGTTGTCATTTCATTTAAGAGACAGGAAATTCAAAAAGTCATGGTCTTATTGACCTGCCCTCGTACATGCTATTTGCAGATAACATCAAAAGAATATTCAGATATAAAAACAATGAGAGTCCTAGTGCGGAAAGCTTATTGTGATATAAAATTCCGCTTTTTTAAATATGAATTTGTATATAACTATTTATGATGTATATAGAAATTATTTTTTTATATAATGCCTAAATATACTATTGTGGCTAATGTAAAATATTATATTTTGATAAAAATAATTTTATTTCAATTTGATTGTAAAAATTATAAATAATTTTTTCCAATAATATGAAAAAAGCCATAAGCATTTGAGAAATGTTTCTTAATAAATTGATAAAAAAAATAAATATTTAGTAAATGCTTCCGATCTACTAACAACGCTCGTTGAACATTGTTGATTGAATCTGAAAATACATTTTTTTTATAACAACTTTCAATTTATAAATTTAACTGAAAATTAAAAGGTTAAAGGAGTAAGTTATTATTAACAATATCGACAGTAACATAATCATCTGAAGCTAGTAGTACAGAATATAATGCAAGCTTCCTTTAATCCATAAACTTTTAATTTTATTATTAATTTTCAGTTATATTTATAAATTGAAAGTTGTTATATAGATAAAAAAGGAAAAAAAAATTTTTTTTTTCCAGGTTCAATTTACAAAGAACAGTTATTATTTAAATAGTTATGTTTCAAATCATTTTTATAAACAACAAACATTGTATTCAAATTTCTTAGTATTTTAATAAAAACAAATATATATGGATTATATATTAATTTATAATATACAACGTAAATAAAATAATCGTACTTTTTTCTTTTCTCAACTTTTCCTTATTTTTCTTATCTTTTTTAAAATCCCAATATTTTCTTCTCACAGATATCTGTAAATTTTGAACTATAGAAAAATAGTTTATATCCCTTAATTACGTTAAAATTACATTTTTTTGTTAAAATTCATTGTTTCATAAATATTTATTGTTTCTTACAAATCATATTTTTACTTATCAAAAATGATAATTATCATAATTAATTATAATATCTTGAAGGAATTTTATTACTTATTAAACCTAGGTATTTCTTAATTTGTTTTTTTTTTTTTTTTTTTTTTTGCATTTAACAATAAATTTTTAATAAATTATTTAATAACGTAAATTTAATAACGTAAAATTTTATATTTAAATATAAAAAATGAATAGAAGTATATATAATTTAAATTAATTTTCAATCAGAGTGTGCCAATATCATTAATTTTTACTAACATAATAAAATACAATTCATAAATATTATATCTTTTCTTATCTAGTTTTAAAAATCTTTTATCGTGCGTTGTATTTAATTTAATACAATTTTTTTATTTTATAAAATAATCAAACTATACAAATTTTTTTAAATTAAAACCATCAAAATATGTATTAAATCTTTGTATCTTTATTAATAATCAATTAATAATAATCATTATACATTTTCTAATTCATTTGTTTTTTAATTTTTAGGTAAAATTTCTATTTCTACGAGATTTCAACAGAATTCACAGAAATTAATTTCTAATTTTATCCATTAAAAAAAGAAAATCATACCAATAATATTAATATATACACTTTTAAATTATTACACACATGTATACTTATATAATAAATTTTTCATATTTTTACTATTTTATTATTTTATCCCTCTTTTTAATTTTATATAGAATTTACAAATTATTAATAACTTCCATTATATAGTTTTTTTTGTCTTGCTCGCCTGCTTTTAATTAAAAAAAAAAAAAAAAAAAAATTTTAAATTTCTAACCATAATCTTTCTTTGATTGCTTCTCTTTAGATAGCAGATCTCCAGGAGAGAAAACAACTGCTAAGAAGATATCACCCAAATCAAAAACTCATCACGACAATATTCCACCATTGAAATCGGTGAAGACGGTCAACAAACCTCCTTCTTTAATTACTTTCGATAAATTAACATTAATAAAATCTGAAAACAAAGCATTCCCTTTTAGCATTGAAAAAAATCCAACAAAATCGGATTCAAAAATCTCTCCACTGACTATTGAAAAATTACCACAAACTATTACCTCACAAACAAATGAGAAACCCCCTACTAAAATTGATGCTAAAACTGAAAATATTACTATTGAAAAATTACCTTCATCAAAATTAAAATCATCTATACAAATTGTAAAATCTACTATTGAAAAAGGTACTCCCTCTAAATCTGAACCAGAAAAATATATTCTTTTAAAAATTCAACCATCACCCGATATATCTGCAAATATTTTAAATAAAAATATATCAAATGTATCTCAAACCAAAACTGAACCTATGTGTAGTAAATGTTCTTCAAAAGTTGAATCTCAAGCTCTTACTCTAACTCTAACGCTTGATTCTAATACAGGATCTTTTCCAAAAATAACTTCCGATCAAGAAACTAAGGAAACACCAACAGATTTAATAAAAGAGCATCAAATTAAAATGGATCAAAAAATTCAAAAAACAAGTGAATCGACTGATAAATTATCATCAACAAGGCCTGAAACGAAATCACCAACTTTACAATTAAAACCAAACATTGAATCACCAGAATTAAAAACTTCCATTAAAATTTCTGGAGAGACTAATTCTGCTGGAGAGAAATCATCTATGGGAAAGATTTTAGATAAACCTCCACCATTGTTAACCCTCGGCAAATATTCGTCTCTTAAATCTACAAAAATATTTGATGATCCTAGTCCTGAAGTAATTGAAGATACTGAACTACCTTCCTCAAGTACCTCTAATACTATTCCTAAAATTAAAATTGTAAAAAGCGAATCAACCCTTATGAAAGCAGTTGAAAAAAATAGTTTAAAAACATATGTTAAGTCAAATGTTCATAGAGAAAAATCTCCAAATATTGGTACGAAATCGTCTACAATTGATAAATATAAAGCATCAACATCTGGATCATTAGAAACAGTCAAAACCGATGTTGACGAAAAATCATCAAAATTTGTAATATCACAAAAAAATGAAGACAAATTAAAAAAGGCTACACCAAGTTCAAGTGAAAACCAAATAATGATAAAATCTGAAAAAGATGAATCACCTAAAAAAGGAAAACTTATAATCTCAAAAGAAATGACGATTTCATCTAAATTAGAAAAATTAAAAGCAAAAATAGATGATCCAAAAGACAAATTAATCTCTTTAAAAGGAAAAACTCCAATGAGTTCTCTGAAAACAGGATCAAAAGGAAAGAAATCTGTAAGAGTACGATTTTTAGATGATGTAAATACAAATGAACCTCTTCGAAAATCGAGACGTCCTTTAATATTAGCACCAAAATCAATAAATAAGAAACAAGAAAAAATATCATTTACCAAACGGATGGAGGAAGGACTAGATACAAATAAACCAAAAGAATCTTTAGAAGAACCATCCACATCTAAAGTTCGTCCTCGATCACCCTCGCCACGGCCGCTCTTCAAAGTACCCAAAAAAGAAGAATATGTTTGTCCTAAATGCTCTAAAATTGATGATGATTATAACGAGCATTATCGTCATTTAAAATATGAATGTGAGAAACAGTATAGCTGCTCTAATTGTTCGCGAACATTCATTGAGGAGTCCCATTTGAGAATGCATGAACGTATTCATAAAGGATCGATGCTTGATGCACCTGGTACATTCCATTGTGATAATTGCCAGAAAACATTCCAATTTAAAAGTTCGCTAATCAATCATATAAGTTTCTTATGCGGCAGAGAATTTGAATGTGTCATTTGTTTGATGCGATTCAAAACTAAAGAATTATTAGAGCTTCACATGAACAGCTACCATCCTGATAAAGGAGAAAACAAAAAGGATGATTCTATTAATAAAAAAAGAAAACTAGAATAATAATATGAAATAAAATCAACCAGTAAGATATTTTTTATCATAATATAAAATTTTTATCAATGTTGTTGATATTTAAAACTAGAAATATTCATATTTTTCTTAATGTCTAAAATATGTCATTTAATCGTTAACTTACATATTATTATTAATAATCTTTTATGTTTACTTTAATTATAGTATAAAATATAAATTCTATCTGTGTATGATGTCTATATATATATATATATATATATATATATATTTAATACTTTTCATAGAGAGAGAAAATATTTTTATTTTTTTTTTTTCAATAAAAAACTAACAAATTTCAATTTAATTTGGATTATTTAAAATTTCTGTTAAAATTTATCTCCATTTCAAAAAGTATATTATTTATATTCAAGATTATTCTTTTTCTTTTAAATACATAAATGGGTTACTTCACTTATTATTTTATAAGTATAATTAATATTTTTGTATGTATGTATGTATGTATTATGTACGTGTAAATTATAATAAATTTAAATTTAAACACCTCTACAGATACATTCTACAGAATATACATATATTATATATTTAGATATTAAATGTGATTTTCATATTATATAATAATACTATACTAATAATTTTTTTCATAAAAAATGAACATGTATCATCAATTATTAATATTCAAATATTTCTTTGTTTATTAATTAATAAAATTTTTTTGCATAAAATACAGTTATTTCTAACCGATTCTATATGGCTATTCTACTACATATATATGTTTTATTTACTAGACATATTTAAAATTTATAAAAGGAAAACATACAAATTCTATTAATATTTATATAGTCTAATTATGTTATATGAAAATAATCCATTTTTTTTTTAATTTTATTTTATTTATTTATTTTTTTATATTTGGTTGTAATTATTATTTTAAAATGTTATAAACTTATTTTTATTAATAATAAAAAGAAGCACTAATTGATGATACTGCACATTTGAAATTTATTTTAATTAAAGAAGAGAAAATAATAATTAAAGGTAGTATATATAAATAAATAAATACATACATCTTAACTTATATACAATTAAGAAAATCAACTATTAACAATATAAAATAGTTATTTTGTACTGCAAAACAAACGAATGTTTCATATAATTTTTTATCTATACTATAGATACATATTAATATGCAAATTAATTAATTTTTTTTCTTCTCTACATAAGTTATTATATGTATATTAAATACATATATACAATTAAATTTTAATTTATTCATAATTAATTTAAAATTGTTTTAATTTTTTTTTTTAATTTTCATTTATTTATTTCTTATTGTTATCTTTTTTTATATTCTTATTATAATTTCTTAAAATTTAAAATTAATTTTCTTTTCAATAATTTTTTTTTTTTAATGCAAATTTTGTTTACGAAATGTATTATTTTAGAGAATATACATACCTATATTGAAATAAATAAAATATACATATATTTACCATTTCTCACGTCGTGACTTGTTGAAACTAATTACAAGTTAATAAAAAATATCAAAAATACTATTAAATAATTATACATATTTATTTATGGTAATTTTTATTTTTAAGTCTTAAATAAAATAACAACAGATTGCAAAAATAATTTAAATGTAAATATATAATTAAAATAAATTTAAAAAAAATAATAAAAATTTAAAAAAAAAGAAACGATTGATTTAGATATTTAATTTCTAAAACAAATTTATATATTTAATGTTAGATATTAAAAAAAATGTAATCTTTTTATTTATATAAATATAAAAATAATTTTAACATCTAATAAAAAGGAACTTTATTTAAAGTTCAAATTTTGGTATTAATAGAATAGATTTAAGGATTAACTTGTGTTTGAGATAATTTTCATTTGTTTTTGGTTTTGTTTTGTGATTTTTATAAGCATTCGGCACTTTTTTCTTAACATTTTATTATTTTTTTTTAAATGCTTTTATTTATTCTTAATTATTTATTTTTATTGTTTTAAATACTATTTAAATAATTTCCACTGCATAATCTTCAGATACATTATTTTACCTGAGCGTAAATATATATGCTATGTTTCTTTGTTTATTACAATTAATTAAAAAAAAAAATACTCAATATAATTTATTTATTTTTATTACAAAACTATTGACAATATTATTGGAAGATATCGCCTAAAATCATGTCTTAGCTTTTACAGTTTTATGCTTTTATATTTATATTGATTATAGAAAATTTTGCTTTTATTATTTTTCATCAATAAACAAAATTTTATTCGTGACTCTTATTCTAAATTTAAATAAATAATTGGACGTCTCTAATCGAATATTTTAAATTAATCTGAAGATTTTGATTATTTTTTTATTGTTTGAAGTTCTAAATATAATATGTTACCATCTGAACAATTTTAATTTTAATTTTAAATCCAACACCCATGAAAGATAAAAAAGATATACTTATATAGATTTAAAGATAAAATATAAGTTTAATTTTAACCCTATTTCATTTTTGTTAGTTTATAATACATATTTTTGTGTAATGTTAATTTTTATTTTAATTAAACCTTTTCTCTTATTTAGTATTTTAAGTGGTATTGAATATATTATAATACAAATATATTAATGAAAAAGTAAAAAATTAGGATAAAATATTTAGAAATCTAATCAAAATAAAATATTTTGTTTTAGTGTTACTCATTTTCATATTAAGTCTATTCTTATTATTAATAATAATAATAATAATAATTTAATTTTAACAATTCAATTTATAATAATTTTATTAAAATATTTAACCCATACACATCACTAATTTTAACTTGAACACATCTGATTTAAATTTAATTATTTTAATATATTATTATTATTAAGTTTTAAATTGTATTATACAAATATACATTAGTGAATAATATAATATAATAATATAATTCATTAAAAGAATGTAAACAGTTATTTTCATGATTGAAAATATTAATTAACTCTGTCACTTTATTTAAGATATTTTACTTTCTCTAATATTATACAAATTTCACTAATGATTCTTCAAGTAATTGTATATAAATTATTGTTTATTAAAATATTAATTTAAAGTATTATTATTATTATTATTTTTTTTTTTTTTATAAAATTAAATTCAATATCTCTAAAAAATTTTGGTAATTCAATATATACACTAATTAAAAAGAAAAAAAAATCAACGTGATCATTAATCATTTCGATCGTCATAAAATGAATCATGTCTAAATTCTCAATTCTTATACGTATATTTTTTTATAAATAAAAAAAAAAATAAAAAATAAATTACCTTTAAGAATAAAAAAAAAAATAATGATATCTTAATTATATTATTATATTAAATAGTTGAATAATAAATAGATTAGAATTTAATTTTTATTTGTTCACTATGTTCATTTTTTTAATTTTATTTAATTTTCTTGTGTGTTTAACATTGTTTATATTATATATTTTTTTTTTTAATGTAAATATTCAAGTTATATAGAAAACAGAAAATAACAAAATAAACCAATCTTTCATAAGGAATCTTCATATGTAAAAAAAATTTACAAAAAATAGCTAATAAAAATTATTTTAACGATTTCTTATGTTCTCTTTAATCCGTTACAAATATTATTTTTTCCCATTTCCCGAATACTTCAATTACAAAATTATTACTATATTTCATTCCTTACTTCTATTTTAATTTGAGAAATTTATTAAAAATTCCATCTAATGTTAATATTAAATTGATATTTCATAATCAGAAATATACCCTATTAATCTTTTCCTGATTCAAATTCAATATATGAACAATATAATGAAATTTTATATCTGACAAACAGGGAATAGTTAGATTTAAATAATTTGTTTTTTAATATCATTAATTCAGTTTCATTTTTGTGATAAGATCAAGAAAACATCAAGTGAACATCTTAATAATCCGTTATTTTTGGATTTTATTATTATAGTAAACATTCCTTTCAAAATTCTTTAAATGAAAAACGAGAAAAAACATTCTGCAGGTAACAAATTTTGTAAATATTTTATTTTATTTTATTTTAAATCTTATTATTTTCTTGAATATACATATATTTTAAATATTATTATTTATATATTTATTATTAAAGTAAGTATAAAAAAATACAATAATAATATTTTATCAAATATTAATTGTTTCTTTGTTTCAGGAGATGAAATCAGTATATAATAATATGTATATAATTATAGCATATGAGCATATGGGAATCGGTTTCAAAATATTTATTCATCTGGTCCTCAAGGAAAACTCATCATAATTTTTGTTTTATAAATAATATCAATAATTGTATTGGATTATTTTTTTGTATAAGATTATTATATTTATATAAATAAATTCAATTTTTAAATTTTCTTTATATTTTATCAATTTTTATGTATAAAAATTTCTTAATTCATTCAAGGTAAGTGACTATATATATATATAATTATAGCAACCTATTATATATATCAATATAATTTTTTATTTATTTACATTAACATTAACATTCATTTTTCAGGAAACCGCATATATATATAGATATATATATATATATATATTTCAAAAGATTGTAATGAGAAGAGAGATCATCATCATTGGATTATTTTTAAAATAATTTTTCAAACATAATGATATAATTCTTTATAAAATTAAAACTTGACAAAAATTTATTTACTTATAATTTATTTTATGAAAAAAAATCATTAAATATATTATTTTTATTTTCTATATAAAAATGAATTCCAATTCTGGTGTTTAAATTATTTAATTATACTTTGTTATTATAAATTACTTAAAATGATTGAATATTAATTTTATAATTATTAATATTAATTAAAAACATAAACTACTTATTTTTTCATAATAATGATAATAATAATAATAATAAAGGAATTTAAATTATTTATATTAACTCATATATATATATATATATATATATATATATATATATAATTTGTTGAATAAATAATATAGATAATGGATGAATATAATATATTATTATTACTTACATAAATAAAAAATGAATTCTTAAAACAAATAAAACTTTTTCCTATATATATATGTTATTTATTATATTCAATTCTTAAATACTAACTATTTTTTGTATTTGTTTATATATTTATTTATTTATATGCATTTTTATTTATAATATGTATTATTTATTTTTTTTTTTTATTAATTTTTTAATTAATTTAATGAATAATATATATATTTGCTTGTTTAGGTTTTCGTGAAAGTTTTTATTATTATGAGAATTTTTTTCTGGGTTATTTTCACGTTTAATTATGAGATTTGTGTCTCGACGTTTTGGTGTGTCCATTTTCAAAAGAGTTTATTTAAGAGGGAATTTTTTTTTGGGATTCTGGATCTTGGTCTGTGTCTGAGAGTCGATGTTGGGATTTTGGGTTGCATGGGTGGGAGATTTTGGACTTACTGTGTTCCGATGCTCCGAAGAATCAATCCTTGGCACTAACACTACCACTGACACACATCTGCACCTGACGACAGCCCCAGGCTCGTTAATATTTTAATTTTTCTAACTATAAAAATTAGTTTATATGGTTTTTTTCTTTGTTTGTTTGTTTGTTTTTGTTGAATTATATAGTAGATTAAGATTTTCGTTAATGTATTTTTCAATTTATAAAATAAAATATTACTTCTATTCTTTGGTAAATTTTTTAGAGTATTTGGAAATTTTCTTTTCTTTAAACAAAACTATTATCCAATTATGATTTAAACAAACGTTTGTTCACATTCAACTTTCAGCACAAAGAGTTTAATTTGATTTTTTCTTTAAATTAATATTTCATTTTCAGTATTTGCTTTACTGAACAGATTATTAATACAGTGATCAGCAACTTTTTACATTTTTTTTTTTTTTATTAAAATTATATTATTTCATAAATCACTAATTTATTAATATTTACGAATTATACATAGTTTTTTTTTTATAATTATCAGTGTAAAATAAATATTTATTTATTCAATTTTATATTATTTATAAGTCATTGAAAAAACTAATGTAATTTTTTTTAAATATTTCAAGAGATACTGAGGGCTTATGTTGTAAACTAAATAAATACTCGATCAAATTATTATATTTTTTTATGAACTAGTTTTTTTTAAATATTTTCGAAAGATACATTCTCAAATTAATTGCAATTTTAATATACATATAATCCTCTATCAATAATTGAAATGTCCCATTTACAATGTTAAGCTTTACAATCTTTGAAATTTTTTGAATTTTCTTTGAAATTTATTTGCACTCATAAAAATTACCGATCACTGAATTAAAATTAAATTTTATAAATCAAAATGCACTCTAGAAGTTGTTTCTATATTTCATCTAGATTATTATTCCTGTTTTCAATACAGATTTAATATTTAATAATTAATTTTTAATTATTTATTTAATAAATTATTTATTTTTTTAATATATAATTTTTTTCTTATTTTTTTTTTTTCATTTTTTAAATTCTGATATTTATTTTTTTCTTTTAATTTCAGACAATTTTCTACAATTCGAGTATGTCGACACCAACATAGCTGACTCCGATGCATATGAATGTCACCGTTGCTATAAATTTTTCACTAACAAGAAATCATTCTTAAGACATTTGCGTTCATGTATTCAGCCGGAACGTCGTTTTCCCTGTCCACATTGCGATTATAAAGCGACACAACGTCAACATCTACAAGATCATATCCAGGCACGTCATCTACGTCCAAAAGGTGCTGTCGGCAAATATCAATGCCCTCAATGTGCCCGGCGTTATCATCATAAACATCATTTAATTAGTCATTTACGAAACGAATGTGGCATTGAACCCAAATTTCATTGCCCCTATTGCGTTTTCCGAAGTAAATTAAAGGGCAATTTAACAAAACATGTCAAACGTTTGCATGCTAATTTTGTTGAAGAATATCTCAATCACAAATAATTATTATTATTATTATTATTATTATCCAATTAATACACATGTATTGATAATATTGATTAAAAAAAAAAAGCATTCCAAATTAGAATTGATCAGGATCATGAATTTTTTCGATTGTATTTTCTTTTTCTTTCAATTTTCAGAAATATTTAAATTGATATTGATACATACATCAATCATCTTTCTTTAGTTTGGTTCGTTTCATTAAAAAATGTGCTTCTAACAGGCAGACATGTGAAGATACGACAGTCAATCACGAGAGTTAATTTCAACTCACAAAAATATACTGATCAACATATTTATTTCCTTTTAAATATTATAGATAAGTAAAAAGTCAATTATCCTTTCTGATATTTTTTCCACATTCTATCTAGCACTGCTTGAGGGAACAATTTTAAAATTACACAACAATTTATTCACGGGAAACCAATGTTTTTGGAACGCACCGTACTACTTACTCATGTAGAAGATAAAGCAGTGTTGAAGTTGTAATATAGTATCCCAAAATGTGGACTTTTTAGTGCGATATTGGGAAATGCGCATTTTTCGGGCTTTTATTCTCTTCTTATTATTAATCTTTTTTAAATTATTAGTTTTTTTTGTATTATTTGTTAGATTAATTCAAATAAAATCATTACTTTTTTAGATTAATTAAATGATAAAATTGTAAAATATTAAATTATGTTATTTTTTAAATTCTTCATAAACTTTAATAATTTTTACTGCTCAATATAATAAGAGAAAAAATTAATTAATTAATTAATAAAAGAATCAAAAAATATGTCGGTTAATTAAAAAAACAAAACAAAATAAGAAAAACAATGATTAAAGTCCTCTTTTTTTCCATAATTATAAAAATTTTAAAAATGTGAAATTCTACACTTTGGAGAAATTAAATAATTTGTATTTTATACTAAACCAAATATATTCTAAATTTTATATTAAAAGTAAAATAAAAATCTATCAAATATCACACACACCCATTATATATAATTTATAATTTTAATATATTATTTGGAATAAATTATACCTACATATACTTATTTATATGAAAATGCTCTATATATCTATGATTTATAATTAAAAAGACTCTAGGGTTAATAAGGAATTCTCTGTGATTAAAACGAGTGTTTAAAATTTAAAATATAGACAAAATATATAATATAAAATCTTAAGAAATTTTTAATTCCAATTTGTTTTTTTAATTATTTTGTTAAACATTTCATTTACTACTTTTATATTATTATTAACGAATTTCGCATTTATTATAAAAATCTATTTTTTGCTTTTAAGTTTAATCTTAAGGAACAACAACACATCATCAGTTGAAAGATTTTTATATTTATTGAACACACATAAGTTTTGACTGTTTCTTTTTTTTTTTTTTTTTTTTGGGCAATCATATAAAGTTTTAATTTTAGTAAAATATTAATTGTTAATTAATTTAGATATAAGTAATGTGTGAGATTAAAACTCTATTCTTATCATTTAAGTGTCAATAGTTTAATTCAAATAGTGTTCACTAGTTTTCTATTTAATTTTTAAAAAATAAACAAAAAGAATTACAAACAATTACAAACTTACAATTAGTAAAAAGTTGGTTGTTTTAAATTCTTGTCCATAATAAATTATTAAATATAACTAAAAAGTTGTCTGTTTATACTATTATTATAATATAATTATTGAATATTAAATACTTTATATTCTAGAATGTTACTTATTTCGTTAAACATTATTATGATATATTTTATAGTTTAAAAATGGAAAAATGGAAAAAAATTAATTAAATAACTTTTTACATATCTAGTAGAGGTTTCAAAAGTTCTAAAATTTTATGCTTTATATATTGCATTTTAAAATTTTACACGCATTATTTAAGAAATGTACAAAATAATGTTTTAAAAATAATAATTGAATTCCTTTATATATAAGTAGATGTTTTTTAATAAATTAATATTGGATTTATATTGATTTTCATTTTATTATTCTATTAAGTAAATAAATTTGTAAATTCGAGCTATAACTAGTTTTAAAAAACTCAAATAATTTTTCAAATTGTAAAATAATTTAGTTTTTAGATGATTAAAAAGACATTTTCTGTGACTATTACATAAATCACTTTAAAGGCTCATATAAATAATCAAATGACTATGTCTGTCTATAAATATTTATTAAATTTTAATTTGTTACTTATATAGTTTTCTCCATACACCATACTTTTAATTAAATACAGCGAAATTGAAATTGGATTTGACAGTAAATATTAGTATTTATACTACATTTACCTAATATTTAATTCTGGTATTAGTATTATATAATTGTTTTATTTTTATTTTACCAAGCAATAAGTAGTTAAGATTATTCAGATATTTTTCAATATATAAAAGAAATCATTCATGGGGAACTCAGCATCAAACATTATTTCTTCAGGGGATTAAACCCAAGTTAAATTTTAATATATATATAGATTAATTCTTCGTTATTTAAAGGTGACAAGTGCCTTAGTGAATTGTGCTCATTTTCCTTCTGAACGATTTTTTTTAATCATTTTTATTAAAATATAAATTTAAGTAATTATCACTATTATTATCACATCAATAATAATATTTAATGTATATTATTTTTATCTATTAATAAACTTGTAAAAAAACATTATTTCAATTAATAACTATTGATTTTTTTTTGAATTCAAACAATTATTTACCTTTCATTTAAAAAAATACATTTTTTTAAATACATATAATAATCTTATTCATATATACAATATATATATATATATATATAATATTTCACGATTGATGAAAAAATATTTATTTTATTTTTAAAATGAGAAATGATTTTGTTTTTATGACATATATAATTAAGTTAATTATTAATATGATTCATATAATTAATATTTTTTACAGATTTAATACTCGCTTGATTTCATTATTATCAGGTATAGCTTTATTTTTTATTTAAAATAACTAATTTAATAGTTCGTTCCTGCAGGACTAATTGGGACTAATGATGTTAACCTCCTCATGGCTGCAACATCTTATTTTACAGATTACATTACATACACTCTTAAAATTAAAATATATTTTTTGTAATCCTTTTGTTTTATAATTTCAGGGTATATCAGCAAGTCAAGGATTTTCTGCTCTACTTGTTTGCAGAATTTCTCTGGTCAAAAAGAAAAATTCGAGAGATCGCAATGTAACTGTAAATATATTCAACGATACCAATGTCACTCATGTCGATTTATTACATCTGATGCTGACCAATTTACTCGACATAAGATTAATCACCTGAAAGCTAGCAATTCACGATTTCGTTGTGACAAATGTGGCAAGAATTATATAACCCGTGATCATTTGGTTAGACATCAGAAATTTGAATGCGGTAAGGAGCCCCAGTTCAAGTGCCCCTATTGTTCTTATAAATGCAAAATTAAAGGAAATTTAGGTTCGCATGTACTTAGAAAACATAAATTTATTTAAAATAAATACGTTGAAATTTTTTTTTAATTTTTATTTATATCTTTTGACTTTAGCTAAACCAAAAGGCACTTTCGTAAATTAATTTTGGCTTATAAACCAAAACTTCATTATTCAGAAAATATGATTCAGTTATTTCCTTATGTTATGATATCTTTATATCTATAAAGAAAATAATTTAAGTAAGAATGATTTGCTTTGCTAATATACATAAATACCAAAAATGAAATCCTTTGATTCATTTCTCATGTCAAACAAATAATAAATAAAGTTTCAGATGATTTCAAACATACTAACTTGAATTGTTTCAAAGTATCTCAAAATTTGTTTTAAAGAAATTTAACCAATATTTAGTTACAGATTCCAATTTATTAATTATGTCAATACTCAGGGTCTCCATTTCTAGAGCAGCTGACAAATATGCCTCCTTTAAAACATGTCAATTTATTTTATATAAAATGTTTTATTGTCATTTGGGATAAATAAATAGTTTAGAAGCATTTAGTAATGTGATAAAATAGTCACAAAGAGGTCTGTATATCTCTGATGCATGCGAAAATTCAGGTCTTTGAAATATCTATGTAACATCAAGGGGTTGGAGTTATTTGTGAATACTTTGTGGAGGGAGGAAATTGCATCTCAATGTCAAACTTGACGCTTTGTCTAGTCTAGTGTATTTGGATCTTGTGTTTGTTGATATATGTAGTCAAGGAAGTTGATTCGCAAAGCTCTCTTTACCCACACAGCCATAAATCTTGCTAACTAATCATTTCGAAATCTCCAAATATCTAAATCATAGCCAACATTTATTATAGTTTTCAATATCAAGCTTATAATTAAAGCCTTGTTAACTATGGAGAACTTGTTGACAGATTATTAATATATATCTAAAAAAATAATCACTAAATTTTCAAGACTTCTGATTCACAATGATATCCTATACACACAGGCTATTTCAACACACTAGTTTTCATATATATTAATATTTAGGTAAAATTCAATGTAAATTTCAATGAATCTTGTCTCAAGATTTTAAAGGGCGTTGGAAAGGACCACATTATCTTGAGTTTGACATCTACCTTTTTTTTAAACATTTACCAAAGTTATTATACTTTTAAAGCAACAATTTTATCCCCTTTGCCGGCGGATCACTTGTTCCCAGAATTGGTACCAGTTTTCAACTGGAAGGGTCTTTAACATATTCTTTTGTATGTTCTCCAGAGTTCCAAAATTATATCCTTTGAACATATGTTTCGAAAAAAAAAAAAAAAAAAAAAATAGAAATTGATAGCACAGGTGAAACAAAGGACTGATGTAAAGTAGAGAGTCAAAATTCCAAGTGAAATGGAATGAAGGGAAGCAATATTGTTTAAGAAATTTTAATAAATAATAATAATAATAATAATTCCAAATACAATTTTGACAATCCTTATATATATATACATATATATAAGTTTTCTGAATCCAAAAATAATAGATCTTAAATATATTATATCAAATGAATTTGTGAATTTATTAAGAGAGTCATATGTATCTGTATAATTTAATTATTAAAATACAAATCTAATTTTATAATTAATTCATGCCATTAAATTTTACGAAAATTAACAATAATTGACTTTGTTTTCTTAATCAATTCTTCTTTTATTCCTGTATATTTTTCTTATTCTGAAAATAAAAATAAATAAAAATGAAATTCTTTGGTTCATTTATTAAAATAATTTTTTTTATTATTTATAATAATATTTATAAATATTTGCTTACACTATTTTCCTCTTTTTCCCATTATGATTTTTTGATGTTTTAAAATTTAATATTTTATTTTATTTATGTTATTAATTTTTGTATTTTGATATTTCAGGACATTTTACAATAGAAAGAATACTATTTATTTCATGAATATTACAAAGTCAAGTATAAAAAAGTCTTACAAGTTTATTACTTAATTTTTTTTTAATGTGATAAAAAAATAAAAAAATATACCAAAGTGAATGTTTGTGAATGTGTATATACATATACATATCTCCTTTTGCTTTTTAGATATTTCTATGTTATTAATAATTTTAAGATTAAATTATTTTGGAAATAATTTTTCAATATTTTTAATATACTTAAATGTTACTATTCCTAAGCTTATTTATGTGAACGCCTGGAAGGTAAGCAACCTTCCATATAGTTAATTTAATTATTTGTTTATGTTAATATATATACCAAGCACCTTCCTAAAATTAAAATAAAACTGTTAAGATTGTTAATAATTTTTTTTATTTCTTTTCTAGAAATTCCTTATTATCAAATTAAATTTATTATTATTATTTTAATTTATTTATTATTTATTATTGTTTATATTTATATTATTTTAATTATTACTATTAATTTCTTTTAGAAAATTGATATAAATATATAAAGTTATGTTTAAAAAGAGTTTTTTATTTTAAAATATACAATAGAAAAAACAAATTTCTTCAATTGTGTTTTAAATATAATACTATAAAATTCTCAATGGATTTTGGGACGTTTAAAAATATAATGTTTCAAATAAATAAGATTATTTTATTTTAATTTCAATTTCAAAAAAACAATAAAACAAATTTGATTATGATTTGCTTCTCTCTTATATATGCATGTGACTATTTTTTTTTTACTTGTATTTAATAAATAAAAAAACTCATCTGAGTAATCATTATTTTTAGTGAAATAATGATAACTTAAGAATCTCTTATATACAAATCGTACTGCTTTCTGAACTTAATTATTCATTAAATTAATATATATTATATAATTAAACAAGCATGGGATTATTAAAATATTATACACTATTACACTCTTTTGATCAAATCTATCAATATATGTTTTTATGTTATTATTAGTGTTTATTATTCTTAATAATAATACTACTCTCTCTCTCTCTATATATATATAATATATAATATATAATTTAATTATCCCATTAATCAGTGATGTATTGGTAAAATAAGAAGTAAGGGAACTCATAGTGGGAGCAAAAAAAGTTCTATTTTCAGCAAACTATTTTTTTCCATTTAAGTTTTTATTTTTTTCTTATCTCACTATACAACAAAATATTAATGAACAAAGAAAAAAAAAAAATTCTAACAGTAGATTTAAGTGGGAGTTATCGGGACATGAAAAAGTACTGGAACGCGTTCCGGTTCTGAAGAAAAGTAAGGGAACGTCGTTCCCCCGCGTACCCCTCCCAATACACCACTGCCATTAATGTAATATTAAATCCATTATTTTTGAATTTGATTATCAAATTCATAAATAAATGATCTTTTTTACTATCATTCTTTATAACTTTATCTAAATTCTTGGATTACTTGTAAATTATTCCAAAACTTTGTTCTTTCTACAATTTTTATTTTGTGTTATATTCTTGAATGAATGGTGTCTTGTCAGAATTCTATAAATTTTCTTTTTATGTTTTTACTAATTGGATTCTCTTTTGTTCCAGATGGGGATGTTAGATTGCTTTTAGATAGCTTCGAGATCGACGATGAAGATCAAGACTATCCATATTTTTGTGAAAAATGCTTTAAAGGTTTTTCTAATCATACCTCGATTCAACGGCATTCAAGATTTTGTAAAAATTCGGAGAAACAATTTAAATGCTCGTTGTGTAATTTCTCGACAAATTATAAAAGCTCATTGCAAGTGCATTTTCAAAGTAAACATTTACGGCCGAAAGATGCCAAAGGAGAGCATGTCTGTCCCAAATGTTGTCGGGCATACTATCACAAACATCAAATGATCAGTCATTTAAGAAATGAATGTGGCATTGAACCCCAACAGATATGTCCATTTTGTCCTTTTCGTACAAAATTAAAAGGAAATTTGAAGAAACATATTGCTCGTCGACACGCTTATGTTCCCAGTAGAGAATAATCAAATCAATTTATATATACATCGAAATTGTTATTGGAAATTAAAAATGTTTATTCTATTTTTTTAACTTACAAACAAAATAAGTTTCTCTTGTTAGATAAATACATAAGAATTTAAAAGAAAGAAATAAGAATCTAATTATATATACTAAATAAAAAAAAAATTATATGTTTATGTATATGTAATAGTTAAATGTCTCTATGTTTATTTAACATATATATTTTTTCCAATTTTAAATTAATTTAAATTTCTGAAGATATATAATCTGCATTTTTTGTTATTCTTTTAATAATAATTATTTTATAAATTCCTTCTAAATAGAAGCAAAATAAATTTTGTGAAGAAATATACATGAATCGTATTGTATTTTTAATCTGATTACAGATTACAAAACTGATTAATATGATTTTAATGATTTTAAAATTGATAGCAAAACTATTTTTATATCTCTTGGATTCTTTATTAAAATTATATACTATCAATAATTTTTTTATAAATTGGTCTATTTATTATATATCTTATAAATAAAATCGATATAAACATCACACTATTATATTCGGAACTAAATAACTTATTTTTAAACTATTTTATACATATTTGTTATGTTTGATTTAAAATTAAATTTTTTACATCCAAGTTAACTTTATTATCTTCAACAACTCCTTTCTTAAGATGATATTTTATCTAATTAGATTAAATATTTTTTTTTAATTTATTTTGTATTTACAAATTTGTTTACCTCACATTAAATGTTAAGCATATAAATCCAATAATTTTTTTTTCGAAATTATCTAACTTTAAAATTTTATATAAATATTAGAAAAATATAAAATTTATTAGGTTAAAAAGGATTCCTGTTTCAGTTGATATTCAAAAAATCTTTGTAATAATTGGGTTTCAAATCTCTTTTTTTTTTTGTATTCTATTTTAGCCTTGAATTACAACATGGACAAAAATGAAAACAAATTTATTCTTTTATTTAAGGTTAATTTTTTACCATTACTAATTTTATATATCTACTAATACATTTAATAAATATTTTGTGTTATATTTATAATTAGAATATTAAATAAGAATATTTTTTTAATCTTAATTTAAAATTCAACAATTTTTTTTTTTTTTTTTTTTTGTTGTTATTGTTAATATTTTCTAAACATTTTTAAAGAGAAAGGTTAAGTGGTTGAACTTATTCTATTCATTTCATTAACAATTTTTGTTTTTCTATAACTGGAATTATTTATTTTAATACTAATTCTTAAATAAAAGAAAAACATGTAATTAAAAATTTTAAATAAAAATAAAATAAAGTTTATTTTAAAACTTAATTTCTAAGTAATTAATTTAAAATAAATGTAAGTTCATTGTAATTACAGTTAAATTAACAAACCCTATAGATTTTTAGTAGTGAAATTCTCTCACTACACAATAAATTAATTTACCTATATATATCCAAATTTATGTATAAGTTATTTAGTATTGTCTAAATTCTAAATAATCAATATAAATTATATCAAATGATATAATATAATTAAATAACTCATTTACTCATTCTTTAAAATTTTTTTGTTAAAAAAGATACGTATTAAATGATTTGTAATGTATCATAATTTACTTTCACCTATCTTTAAAAAAAAAACAAAAAAAATATTAAATACCAAATAAAATTTTATTTTATTTTCTTAAAAACTTAGATTTTTTAATTTAATCCATAAATTTAAATTTGTTGCTAATTTATATTATATAAGAAAAATATTATATATATATATTATCAGATTTATCCGGGATATAATCAGGTATTTTTGTGAGATACGTCGAGAAAACAATTTCACAAAACTACATGATTATAACCTGGATAAATGTGATAATAATAATAATAATAATAATAATAATAATAATAATAATAATAAACCAACTCACGGAAATTTAAACCATATTTTAATCTTTATATATGATCCACCTTTATTAATATGTTCGTATAATTAATATTTATTTTAACATATTAATAATATGATGCTTCTAAAAAAATCAAGCTATTTTATCTGTTTACTTTAGCAATATCTAAAATCATTTGATGAAATAAAACTTAGGATTGAATTTAAAAGATCTTTTGGATTTCTGGAATTTCTTAAATATTAAAAAAAAAAAAAACATTTTTTTTATATGTTCCTATTTCAATTAATTTTGATACATACCTCAGAAACTCTCTAGTCCAAAATTCATTATAAAATATAACTCGATATTTCAATCATTTTGTTTTGTTTTGTTTTTTTTAGTTTTAATATAATTAATTTTAAATATTAGTATTAAATATAGATATGATAGTTAGGTTAAATCATAATATCTAGTTTTAATAGAGATAGTGTTGCTAATAGAAATTAAAAATACTTCTTTCTATAAATTGGTTCAGGTGCTTTTTTACCGACCGACGATAGTAAGGGAGGTATTGTTTTCACACCAAATTTCACATGTGGAGATTTTTACATATCTCCACGAATCATGCATTTTCTAAACAGAAAAAAGTATTTTTAGCATGATGTCTGTCCGTCCGTCCGTCTGTCCGTCCGTCCGTCCGTCCGTATAGATGTGTACAGCCTGAACGGCTCAACCGATTTTGATGAAATTTGGTATATTTACTTAATGCATCAGTGGGATGAATTGATCAACTTTTGGTGCAATTCCGGAAACCGGAAGTGGTAGTATTAGCGATCGACGATAGGAAGGAAAGGGTTATTTTCACACCAAAGGAGATTTTTTTATATATCACCACGAATCATGCACTTTGTATTGGTTTTATCCTCGAGAAAAATCATATTTATTAGTTTGTTCTTGATTTAAAATTATATGACGTCATCCAGCCATTCATGACGTCACAGCCTGGTCTTGCATATATATTATAAATAAAATAAAATTAAAAATATTTATGTATCCATATCTGTTTTTTATTACATTAATAGATATATTAAAATTATTTGAAATTGTTTCTGTAGCTGGAAATTAATTTATTTCAAACAGTCGGTCGGTTCGGACCTGGCCACAGGTCAACTTATTATTTGAAAACTTTATTTTATTTATTTATTTTTTTTTTTTTTTTTTTTTTTTTTTTTTTTTATACAAAGGCAGCTGTCAAGTATTCTCCTTTCCTTAAGTAGATAAGAAAATATAATATATAAATAATAATATTAAATATTAATTATGAAATACCCAATTTTTGAAGCTTATTACGTGAGAGCTTAGGAACAAGTGAATAATAAGTGTGGGAGGTGATTATATTGAAAATTAGCCTGAATTTTGTAAGAATCAAATAAACCATTTTTAAAATGTTATTTGTCTCTTTACTTATTGAATGAACCCATAATATGATATAATTTATGAAAAGCAACACTATTAAAAATCAAAACCAGGTATTATAGATAAATCAAATTTAAACATTATTTTTATATTATTTCATTATTTAGAGTTGCATATCTCATTCGATAAATTTATTATTAATTGTAAAATTTAAAGTTCAAGTATTTAAATTCTATGTATGTTTAAATAAA
Organism: Labia minor; assembly: GCA_963082975.1. Lineage (NCBI taxonomy): Eukaryota > Metazoa > Arthropoda > Insecta > Dermaptera > Spongiphoridae > Labia > Labia minor. The sequence goes on along the minus strand of OY720349.1, from coordinate 67,759,523 downwards.
TATATTCATATATTCATATTGTATTATATATTTCCACTGTTATTATTAATTTTAAGAAATATATTTTTCATGTTAATAATATTATATATTATGAAAAATTAATATTATTGTATTTATATATAGAAGTTATTTTATTTTTTTAATCATTATTTTATAAAAAAAATATTTTTTTTTTCATTATTTTGTTGTTTATGATATATAAAGTATTATAAATAATATTGAAAAAATTTTATTTTGGTATAATTTACCTCTTAGGAATATTTCGTTCAGGAATTTATAAATAAATAATTATTAGTTAATTTTTTTTTTTTAAGTTTTGTTTCAATTTTTAATGCCTATTTATACATTTATAGAGCATAAATAAATGGCATCTGTAGAGAATATAATACGAATCATATTATTTCTCTAAAAATCAGTAAATATATTTAGAAATGGTTACGATAGTGGCGAATTTAAATTAAACATTCATTCCAAAATTTGATATAAAACTAATCAATAATCAATTCACTTGAATTGATTTAATGTAAACTAATTATTTTATATATTATTTGCTATTTTTATAATCAATACAATATACAAATAAATACTTGTGTTGCATATATGCAAGCTTAATTTTCACCACACAAAATAATGAAATAAATTATTTTATTATTATTTATTTTCAAAAGATCAACTCGTACACTTGATTACAATCAAGTAACTATCATTTTATTATATATATATAATGTTTTATAGAAATAAATATTGATTAATAAATTAAATTGAAAAAAATTGATATATATTTTCTATTTATAATAAAATAACTACATATTTCTAGTATTTATTTTTTGTCTTTAAATTCTAATCATTATTGTTCTTAGTGTTATTTTATAATTTTTATTTGGCCTAATTTTAATTGATACATAAATATAAATGAAAAAAAAAAAAAAAATTATTTAAAGTCATTTGATATATACATATATATGTAATGGTAATTCTTATATTATACTTGGTTTATGTATCTCCAAGCCCTTATACGAAACAAAAATGTTTATTATATTTTTTAAAAACGTGTTTTTAATTTTTGTTTTTTATTTTTGAAAAAAATATTCCTTTTTTTCCTTTTTTAATCTATATTTTTAGTGTATCCTTTACATCAGTCATCAATGGAATCTTAAATTTTATCTTATATTTTTATGATTAATATTTAAGTTTCTTAGTTCCTTGACGAAGAATAATTATATTTATAAAATAATAAATAAAATAAAACATTTTAAAGTTTTGAGTTAAAATATCCAATGTATTTTATTTTATTTATATTTAAATAACTAATTTTATTTCCAGATGATGGTTTTTTTGAATTACTGGGAATAAACATTCAAAAGGTGTGTCAAACTAATAACATGTTAATTTAAACTGATCAAATCTCATCTGATGCATGATAAATTAAATTATTATGTCATACATTACACTAATAAATACTCACATATCAGTAAATGGTATTTCATTAAACTATATAATTCAGTAGAGGAGAAATTTTGTCCCGAAGTTTTTGAGCTTGAATTTCACATTTCTTTCCTTTGAAAAAAAAAAAAAAAAATTACAAATTTTAATTTAAAAATCCATGAATTTTGATTTCAACATAAAATTATGAATTATAAATGTAGAATGTTCATAAAAATGACAAATAATTAAAAAAGATGATTTGGAGTCTTTTTTCTTGATTACTAATTTTTTAAGATGGCAAGTGATAAATAAATAATTAATGAATATCTGTTTTAAATAGAATTATTTTAATATGTATTTATTAAATTATAGTTAAGTTCAATTGGGACCACTTTACATTCCCTTATTTGGGCAGGGATATTTTATTTATTTATTTATTTATTGGATAGAGATATATTATTATATTACCCAGGCAGCGTAAAGTCTGACACAATGGACTTGGTCAGGATTCAGTGGTTTACTGTTTGTCTGACTGTGCACCGGCGAAGAAGACGAAATTCTCTATGAGGGGGTTGCTTTGTGAGAAAAGAGATTAATCACTTATGGCGGATGATTTCCTTAAGGTACAAATGACCTTTGATGCCTGGGTTGCTCATGCTTCAATTAATAATAAAATAATAATAGATTTATTTTTTATTCTTTAAATTTATAAAATATTTAATGAATTTTTTTCAGTATTCATCGAAAACCATTTAAAATATATATTCATGTTGAATAAGAAGATTGGGAAGAAAAAAATATTATTGTCATGCTGTGCCCCTGCTAAAATAGCTTTAAGCTACTTTTTAAAATATATCTTTAAGAAAAATCATTTAGGGCAATTTTTAACTGTTAATCTCTGGCATGGGGGACTTGCGCGTGTACTTTAAAATCATCATCTTTTGTTTTCAATAAAAGTTAATTAAAACAAAAATTTCAATTTAATATTAATTTTATAAACGAAACGAATTCTAATAATTAATTAATAGTTTGAGGTGATATAATTTGTTAAAAAATATTTCTAACTAATCTGTAAAATTTCCATAAGAAAATCGACTCAAACATTTGCAGTTAGATCAATTTATAAATAAATTTATTTTTGGTTAACATTTTCGTTACTAATTTAGAAAACTAGGAAATAAAAAATAAAAAATAATTCGAGCCTTTTTCCAAATTCCTCTTCAATCTCTTTTATTTATTTTTATTTTTATTCTTATTAGATTTGTTATAAATTTGTTATAACACATTATAAGATACACATTATACATGGTATTAATTTACAATGAAATCGGGATTGCATGGAGTTTTCATTGAATATGATTTCTGTCTGTTAATTCCTGGTGGTTTTGTTGCAGAATACAACTTTGTCGTCATGGAAGACTCCACACCTAAACTGGAGTCGAAAACGGGTTCTGCTTCATCCAATCCAAATCAACATTTTTTTTTCTGCCCACGATGTGGAAAACAATACAAACATCGCAGTTCATTGGATACACATATGAGGCTTGTCTGTCAGGTCGAGAAGAAGTTCAAATGTCATTGCTGTGGTTATCGGTGTAACCGAAAGAACGATTTAGAGACGCATGTTTTCCATCGTCATCTGAGACCAAAAGACGCTGTTGGCACTCATCGATGTCCGAAATGTAACAAAGCCTACCACCATCGGCATAGCATGCTTAGTCATTTGCGCCACGAATGCGGCATTGAACCACAATTTCAATGTCCTTATTGTCCACATCGTTGTAAATTAAAAACCAATTTAGATAAACATCTCTTAAGACGTCATTCGAATATTATATAATTAACTGAACTTTAGGATAATTGTGAATCTCAATACATGTTTTTGGATTTATTTGTTTTCCTTATGTGCTGTGCTGCATTTCAGTAGTTACTCTATCATTACAAGCAGTTGACAAGAAAATATGTAGATTAGAGAGTAATTACTGAGTGTTTAATTGCAAAATTATTCTTGGTTTTTTTTGTTTTTTTTTTTTTAAATTAAATTTTCAAAAATTTTCAAAATCGTTGAATTTATCAAAGTATTAATCTAAAATCAAATCAAAATAATTAAACTTATATATATATATATATATATTTTATTAATCTAAATATGTATATAATAATCTATGTATTTAAAAAAATATAATATAAGTTTGTTTTTTTTAATTTATCTATATTTTAAGAAATTATAAATAAATTTATGTAAAATAAGATTTAATAATAATTGAACTTGAAAGTTCTAGACCAAAATAATAATAATAATAATAATAAAACAAATCTATTTTAAAGATGTTTTATATTTTCTTACTTATTTAATAAAATGTTTGTAGTTTTAACCATTGAAAGTATATTATATATATATATATATATATTATACATATGTTTTTAAATTATTTATTTTTATATTTTAAATATTAAAAAAATATCTTGATTAGAAATTTTAATTTATTTATAGAAATATTTAAATTTAATTACTAAATTATATAAATATTTATATAATAAATCACTACAATAATTTATAAATATAATTATTAACTTGAATAATTCAACGTTATTAATTATATTACATTTTACATTTTTTTTTCAATATCATATTCATTTTATTATTAAATATTATAATAAAATTTTTAAAATAATTTATTTATGAAATTTATTTCATTTCAGTCTTTGCAAAAATTTTATTTATCAACATATATCAATACAAATCTATTCTAAAGGTATTTATTACTAATATATAGAGATATGTATATTAATTAATATTGTAAATAGGTTTGATGTACATAAAATATATTGATCATTTATCATATGCTGCACTCTTGTGGCCTTCTATGAAAGCTTTAAGTTTGAGATTTGCATATTAAAAATTTAAAAATTATATCAAATTGATAATTAAATCGATAACTATTAAAAATGTAGACTTTATTTCAAAAAATAAACATTAAATACCTTTAATGATTTTTTACTTGTTATACAATTATTTAATTATAAATATTATTTGTTATATTATGTGCATTAAAAAAATGTATAATATTAAATGATTAAATAATTTATATTAATATTAATATTAATTAAAATTCATATTATTAGAGCTAATAACTGTAATTTAAATTATAATAATTAAATAAATTACAATCTTTTTAATTATAATATTATTGACAAATTAGTAATGACGGTTATTATCTAATAAGTATATATTTTTATTTCAATTTTATTTATTTTAAAATAAATTTTAATTCAAAAGTTTCTATGAATTTAATCGAAATTATTAATGTTGACGATGTTTATTCTTTCTTCATTTTTTAAATTATAATTTTATAAATCTATACATCTCTGTTAATTTATATATATATATATATATATAATCTTCTTCTTTCTCAAATCGAGCCTTAACCTTCTATATACATACTTCGCCTCCACTCACTGCAGCCCCCCCTCCCCCCAACGCCCTTCTCCAGTTTCCAGAATTCAACAACTTCCGCGCATCTCTGGGCAGAGCATCCTCCCATCTCAATCTAGCTCTTCTTGTAGGCCTTTTTCATCCTGATTGTCCTGAGAAGACCTTTTTTGCCACTCGAATGTCCGCCATTGGCTGAATATGTCCAACCCCCCCCCACACATCAGTTTGAAATAAATACCAAATATTTTTAATATATTTTTTTTCTTTTTTTTTTTTTTTTTCAAAAAGTTGATAATTTATTTATCTGTTTTATTTTCATAATCCCTCTTCAATTTTTATTTGGAAGAAAATCCATCCATTTTCAAAAATCTCTTTAAAAACAAAACTGTGGTCTGACTGGTTTTACTGAACCGTAATTCTAGGATACAGAACGCACAACAAGATGACAGCACTTACAAAGTATATATACCTTCTAAAAAAATATTTTGTAAATTTTCTCTTCAAGATTTTGCAAATCTTTAAAAATATGTTGAGATAAGACATTCATACATATTATTCGTTATTAGTTATTGCAGTAGTAATTATTGTTTCAGTAGTGCTGTAGAACTGGCACTCCCGCCTGACGTTATAAGTTTACTCATAAATAACATCATATCTAAAAATAAAGAACATTATTTTACCATCAATAGTATTAATTTAATTTTAATTTAAAAATAAACTCATTAATAACCTTATAATATTATCTTGTGTTCGTTATTTTACTTTTCATTTGAATTTACTTATAGAATAAAAAATTCCATATTTATAATTAGAGTTCTTCTAAGTAACGAATAAAATTCACATAATCGCCCACCTATTTATATTTTGATTTTGATTTTTTTTTTTAAATTGTTAAATTAATTTATTGATATTTTAAATATTCTATTTAAACGCTTAACCTTTCTTTCTTCAAGCATGTCGTTATATTTTAGACAATAAAATATATCTATTCAATTATCTATTTTAATTAAGATTTAAATAAGTAGATATTTCATATCAATTATATATATAGATATTTGTATTTGTATTTTATAATAAATAAATATGAGAATATATAATTTTATATTGTATATACATATCAGAAATATTCTTTATTCCTATACCTAAATAAAAAATTTCTTAGAATAAACCTTTTTCATTATTTTTTTAAAAAAAGAATAAAATGTTATTATTTATTAAAAATAATAATGTCAAAATGTGGTTAAATATATGTGGTTATATTGTTATGGATTTTTTTTATTAATATTATTATTTCCTTATTATTATTTTTTATTTTTACAGAAATATTGTCCAATAAATTATCAATCATTTTTTTTTTTTTTTTTTAAAGTTATTAAAATTATTAATTCTGTTAATTAATTAATTTGATGAAAATATTTTAATAAATTTTATAAATATTTCCTTTAATAATTTATTTTTCGAAAATTAGAATTAAAATTAAAATATTAGTTATATTTATAACTAATATAATAATATTAATTTTGATAGTTATGTTATTATATCGATATATGTACATTTCTATATATATGTACATGCTTACCTATTCATTTTATTGTTTTTATTTTGACTATAAAAGAATATGTATTTTGTAATGTTTTCTTGATTTTTCTTTCTTAGAATTGACACTTGTATTTTATTAAACACCGGATTTTCCAATACAATAGTAAACAGAATGAATAAACAATTTTACTAAATGTGTATTAGAGTGATTTTGTTATTTTTTTATATATTGGGCTGGTAGAATAAAGATAAAATGTTTAATGCACGGTGTAGAAATCTCTCTACAGATTTTTCAAAGTCTCCCATTTAACTGGATATTTTTCTTTTGCAGAAATTTATTTTGTGGACATCGAGCAGCTGACAAAGGGTGTAGGCCCAACCAAAGATACAAGCGGTACCAATAAATTCAAACGCTACGCATGCGCATATTGTCAATATCGGTGTAGCACACGTCATAACCTCCAACGACATCAATTTCATCGACATTTCCAGACCAGCAATCAACTACAATATATGCATCGCTGTCCACGTTGTAATAAATATTATAAACGAAAGGATACGCTCACGTATCATTTACGATTTCAATGTGGCGTGGACCCTGCATTCCATTGCCCCTACTGTCCCTACGTCTGTCGACACAAATCCAACTTAAAGGTCCACATTGCACGACATTTATAAGAGACGTTGTACTAAATCATTATTTTTTAGTTCACTGGAATCAATCGAATGATCAAAAAAAACAATTAGCACTTAATAGAAAGTTAATTAATATTTCTTAAATGACTAATAAATATTGTTATATTATATTATATAAATCAATTAAATATTTATTTTCATTTTCTCGAAATAAATATCAAATTGTAAATATTTTTATTATATGAATAAAGTAATGTGAAACACACATAATATTTTTGAAGGTAGTGGGCGGGTTTCAAACTTCTCAGGTCCACTTGTTGTTTTTCAATCAAATACATGAAATCATAGTCGAAATATTATTTATTTAAACAAGTTTAAAAGTTTAGAACTTGTAATGTGAAAGTTGTTTAAGGGGTTATTACAAATAATGTACTAAATTTTAATTATTTAATATGATTTTAATTAATTAATTAATAAATAAATAAATAATTACAATACCAAAATATACATTTTTATTTGTATTTAAATATTAACGATTATTCAAATAATATAAAAACAGTTAAATATATGTAGATAGATACAGGAAAACCTCATATAACATCGTAGATGCGTTCCACTGCTTACGACGTTAAACAAATACGTACGCCATATTTAAAAGGCAATGAAATAATATTATAATAAAAGTTTTATATTTTAAAAAAGACAATGCACTGCAGACATTTATTAAACAAGATTACATATACCTATATTTCATTGAAAAAGTACTAAAAATAAAACTAAAATTCTTTTCATATATGATAATTATTTTTATTAATTTAAAAAAGTTATTGATTTGATCCAAAAGAAGTGAAAAAGTTGTGTGAAATCTGTAATTATAATTTAAAATATATTTATTGTATGTGTAATCCATATTATTATAACAAAGTATAAAAAAAATTGTTGGATTTTAGTTTAGACTAGTGATTCTCAACCTGGGCGATCGACACCTTAAAGTGGGCGATTATTTCACTATATGCTTTTTTTGGGGGAGGGGGGGGGTGAAATCATTATCAACTCTAAAAAAAGGTAAGATGATTTTGAAACTCGATTTTCCAGTATCACCAAGTGTACCTACCTTATCTTAGGGATTATCATGCAATTTTTATATGTTAAAATTTATAGGGGGGGGGGCAAATTATGAAGCCGGTCATACGAAGTGTGGGTTTGGTCCAAAAAGGCTGAGAAACGCTAGTTTAGACTATGAAGTTAAAACGACGTAATATGAGACGACGTAAATTGGGTTAACCTGTATACCAATTAAAAAAAAAAATCATAAAATTTAAGAATTTAAAATTTTAAAAAATTAAAGATTTTCAGGATTTTATTAATCTTCTTCGATCGTTATCATATATATGTATTATTTGAAAAATATTCATATTTAAACTAGATTGAATATAAATAGCCATAATTTACTAGAATACAAATTATTTTAAATTTAAACTGTCCTAAAATGATTTTTTTTTTTTTATAAAATATAATATTTACTAAATTTATTTATTAATCCATTTTTAACCTTTTTAACATGAACTTGGTAAAATCCTGAATGCCTTGGCAATTAATAATATATTCTACTTATATAAATAATAAAATATTTTAATAAGCTTATCTAACAAAAATTGAAATTATTTATTTAGCATTTTTTTATAAGTTTAATCCAACTTTAACATAATCTCTTATTTATTTTTTTTTAAATTTAATAATTATGAAATGATGTCCATATTTGAAATATATTTATAGTAATATATTATATATATAGGAATATAATAATTTAAAAGTTTTCTTAACACATGTACATTTATATCTACATTTATTTTATTAATATTGTTTGTTGTGAAAATTATTACATTTGTGAATAGAAAACGTAAATGTGATAAGTAAAACTTTTATTTAAACTAACAATTTATAGACAATTTATCGATAATATGCCCCAAAATAACAAAATAAAAAAATATTTTTATTAATTTTAAAAAATAATTTATATAGTTTTAACATATTAAAGTAAAACTAAATGTTATTATAAACATCTCTAATATTTTGATTTTTTAAATTTCTGACGAAATTATTATTTATTATTTATTTTTATTTTAATTTTTAATTAATAAATAATGATTATATTTCATATAAATTATTATATTGTATTTATATTTTTATCTGTTTGTATTGTAATTGAGAAAATGGTTTATTCATTTCTTTTGATATTATTTGACTATACAATAAAATTGCATGTACAATTGGAAGTTTTTATTAATAATATTAATTTATAATATTCAATAACTTTAATAAAATAGATGAATAACAAAAAGATTGTAAAATTACAAAGGATTATGTCACAGGATATTTACACTATTCTTTTGAATGAATTTCCTCTTTAAATATATTACTAAAATTATGTAATATATATAAAATATATACAAAACAACAAATATTAATAATAACTACTAAAATCGTATTAATAGTAGGAAGGAATATCGTTTGTAGATTTATTGATATTCCTTTCATTATCGATAATTCTTATTAACTAAGTCTGCTAATGTCTCTCTCTGGAATGTATACTTTTAATAAAATTATTAATATTATTATTATTATTATTTTTACAAAAATTAGGAATGAAACTTACTCCAACGCGTCTTTCATACCGCATGCTGGACAATGTTGTCAAATAGCCTAAAGTAAAAAAAAAATATCTTTCCCCAATATTCATTCTCTTTAATGAAAATAAATAATAATTAAATAATAATAAAACAATAAATTAAATAATTTTATTTATTATAAAATAATTGTAATATATACAACCACTTTTAGAATAAATTCACTGTTTCCTAGATGAGAAATAAAATCATATAATTAATTTTTTAATGTAATTAAAGTTCGCTTAAAAATTAAAAAATATAAAAATTCAACAAATTATAATTGAAAATATTATTATAAATAGAAAAAAAGATATTATATAAGTCTTTTTTTATAAAAACCAAAATTTTGTAAATCAATTGTGTGTGTGTGTGTGTGTTTATTTATTTTCTATTCAATTAAACACAAAGGGCATTATTATGCTTCAAACTATACCAAATCATGATGTAGTCTATTTTTAATTAATTATATAAGTTTATAAATATATATGTAATAAAATAAATAAATAAATTATTAAATAATTGTAAACATTTTGAAAATAAAATAAAATTACTTTTTTAAAAACAATAATAAGAACCAAATTGATTATTAATTTAAAATATTTTCTTGTATAAATAGCCTTTAGTTTAGTTCTTGTGAGTGAAAATTAAACAGAATTCACATATATAAATGAACTAAAAGAAAAATAAATTTAAATCTCACTCTTTAAAACTTATAATATACATTCAAATATATTCAAAAATTATTTTTTTTAATCAGTTTCAAATTAATATAAAAAATAATGATTATTTATAATTGTCTTTAACCACTTCAGATTATATTTACAAAAGACCAAATCATTGTTTGTTTGTTTGTTTCTTTTTTTTAATATTGTTCATGTTTTTTTTATGGTTTAACTAATAATTAATATTTAGAACTAGTAGTTCAAGATTTTACTCTGTAAAATCAAAGGTTCTAAATAATGTTTGTTCATAATTTATTTCACATTTATACAGTTTTGAGTCGTTGATTTTTTCAACATTGTAAATTGAATAATTTTTATATAAATTAATAACTGGATTAATAGCACATTATATATAATTTAACAAACATTAATAAATAAAAGTGAATAACAAAAAAAAAAAAAAAAAAAAAAAAAAAAATCAAGAAATAAATAGAAAAAAGAAACTGTTGAAATTCGCAAACATTATGAAAATCAGAAATTTAATTTTGTTATAATTGAAAGTAATGTTAAAATATTAAATAAATAAATAAATATCATATTGTGTTAAATATTCGGTGACCATTTTTAAATTATGTTTATTTTTTCAGCAAATATTTCTAGTTTATTTAATTTTTATTTTTCAAAAATAGGATTTCAATTGTTTTTTTATTGTTGTTGTAAATATATATATATTAATATTTATTTTTGTTTTTTCCCTTAAGTACTATCTTATTTTTAATAATTTGCTTTACTCATTTTTTTTTCTCATGTTATTATAGAATAATATAATTTTAATCTACATATTTCTTTGTACCGGTATTTAAAAGATTTCGCTTGGTCTATTCTTTTTCTAATAGTTATAATTTAGATTCTTCATATTTTCTATTTATTCTTTGTATGTCCTCGATTGCATTATTTTTTTTTCTTTTCAAAATCACTCTTCGATCATTCTAATGATTTTTCTAATTTTTTTCTTTTACAGATCCGCTGGCGCTTTTTACATTCAAGGAGTTGGAAGCGAAATTAAAACCATTTGCCTGCCCATATTGCCCTTATCGTTCGAAAACGAGACATCATTTGAAAAGACATCATTTTCATCGACATATCGAGACAAGTTCCATCCAAGAACTTCATCGTTGTCCACGTTGCAATAAATATTACAAACGAAAAGACACGTTGACCTATCATTTACGATTTCAATGTGGTGTGGAACCTACATTTCATTGTCCTTATTGTCCTTATGTATGCAAACATAAAGCAAATCTTAAAACACATATAACAACTCGTCATTTTTAAAAAAAAAATTTATTATAATTATGTAAATTTTCTCTCAAGGGCCTCCAAAAGTAAATAGATTTTTTTCATATTAATTTCACAGTAACACACAACAAGGATTTATTAAATTATGATGGTAGATTATATACAAGTAAATTAAAATAATCAAAATTTTTTTTTTTTTTTTATTTTCTTCCAAATATTTTAACTAATACGAAAAAAAATATTTCTCTTTATTTCATATTCTTTATTTATTTTAAATAATTTTAAAATCTATAATAGTATTCAAATTTTGATCTTAAGATGATAAAGATTATTTAAAATTCAATCTACTTTCAACTCCTTTTCAAAATGGCTGTAATTCGGTGTTTTATTATTTAAATTTAAATATATATATATATATATATTGGCATATAAAGCCTAGAAATCTACAGAAAACCCTTCGATCACAAACAAACAAAAAAAGAATCTTTATTCAATAATTATTATTTAAAAAGTATAATAACAAACAGTAAAATAAAAGATAGAAACAAATCAAGGAATATTTTGTAAAAATTATTTTATATATGAATAAAAACTTCCTTGTGTATGAATTATTTTTAATAACTATTGCAATCTGTTGTACAAAAAAAGTAAAGATTGATTGCTTGGAAGTTTTCAGTTTCCATTAAAAAATTTCTATATATTCTATATATGGAGATAATATCAAATTTCTTCGAAATATCAAGAGCTTCTTGTTTAAAATAACGTGAAAATTTTAGTTTGCTAACTTTTGGTGTATTTTTTTTCATTTTCATTTGAGATATTTTAACCTTGAATATTAATCTCAGAAAAATAGGTAAATTGGTAGTAAAAGCTTTTCTGCGAATTAACGAAATCGAGAAATCGAAGGGTCTCCTGTATATATATTACAGTATATTACAGTATATGTTACAGTAAAAATGATAAATCGGTGATTATACCTAATCAAGAAACCTTTATGAAATTCCCCATTACGCGAGTTGGGGACTTTATAAACTAGTAAAACTATAAAAATTTGATAAATTTGATAAATTTGAAATAATTTATCATATTTATCAAATTCAGTGAAGATTATGTATAATCACCAAATTTATTACTTTTACCGTAACATATATATTACATTCACATATTACATATATTTAGAATAAACAAGGACATTTGAATGCCACCTTTATTATTATTATTATTATTATTATTATTTTGTACAAAACAATCTTCCCTGTATATATTATATAGAAATATAGTCTTTTTAATTTTTAATCTAACTTATGAGAATCTAAACAAAATATATATATAATAAGAAAGAATATTATAAAAAATCAAATTAATTTTATCTATTACTAATCTCATTGTATAAAGCGATAAAACCTATTTTTCAATTTTATTAGTATTTAAAAAATAATATAAAATAAAAAATACATAGAATCAAATTTTGGGAAATATATTCAAGTTTTTTTTTTATATATAAAAAAAAATATTTCTTTGTATATATAATTTAGGATTGGCGAATGGTTGGTATTTGGATATATTAGGGGTATTATTAATATTTAATCCCAAAGAAGTATTTTTTAGTGTAAACGTTATATAGGACATAAGGATTACACATGTAAGTAAATCATATTATACCTTATTTGTGTTTTAGATTTTGAATATTATTTTTGTTTATTTTTTTAGTGGTTCCAAATGGTTAGAATTAAGGGACGGGGTCCAGTAGTCGTCCACAATGCTCACGAACCGTTCCACTTGCTTGGGAACTGGGACGAAGGATGCGTTACTTTCGAGTTACTGATTGTAACGCTCGCAAGCAAGAGAAACGGGAGCTGATCGTTGTGATCGACTATTGGAACTCACCCTTTAATATTTTATTATACTATTATTTTGTTTGAATGTATATTATATAAATTATATAGTTAGAAAAAAATATTTGAACATCTTCATATTAAAAAAATAAATATACTTAGAGGATCTCATAATAAATTAATCCTTTATAAAAATAAAAATAAAAATATTTGTTGATTGTTCTAATTGTCATAAATATTATATATGTTATTATTATTATTTAAAGGAAGATGATCCTCTAAAATTATCATTATTTGTTATTATTATTATTATTATTATTAAATTATCATTATTTTGGAAAATGTATTAAATTTTGATAGATGTAATTTTTTTTATATATATATATATATATATATATATGTAATACTTTAATCTAATTTGAAGCTTTGAAATTTTTTAAAGTTGTTAATTTTTATCAAATAAAAGATAATACTTATTAATTATTATTAAACAATAAATAAATATAATATCTTGTATAATATCAAAGATAAGCCTAAATATTGAAAGTTTTATTATAATTATAATAAACATATTTTGATAATAATCTTATTAATAAGAAAATTAATAAATAGTAATTAGAGAGTAGTAATATTGAAAAACAATTTGGATTATAATTTAATAAAGATTGGGGTAGGTGAGGAGTAGGAGGAAGAGAAAAGTATACCCCATATTTTGAATAATAATTTTTTAAATAACCGGTGATATTATAATATTGGAGAAATTATTTATGAATTTATTCTAAGTAATGGAAGGTGCAGCGATTGTGTTAACCCCTGCGTGTGGTTGTGTCTATATCACAAAGAGGCCTTATAATAAAAAACGGACAAAAAATATTCTTGATTAATATACATATAAAATTTAAATCAAATTATATTTTTAACTCATAAATAATATTTTTCTAATTAATGACTTTTTATTGAATTTTAATAAAAATGTCTACTTAGAGTCAGTCGCCAGTTACTGCTTTACGTTTTAAGTTTAAAATTCAAATTATAAAAGTTAATTTATATTTTTTATAAAAAAAAAGTCTAAAAATTCTATATTAATTTCACGGAAAATATATAAAATTTAATTTAAATTTAATAAATATAAAATTTAAAGATTATAATTAAATACTAAATAATAGGTTGTCAAATATCTCCCTTCCGCCTTTTTCGCGGCTATGTACAAAGCGCTACAGAGCTCATATCTGACAATACTATACATCATTTGAAAGATCTTGACATAACCTACAAAACGACTCTATTCATGATTAGTTTGGATATTGCGTTCAACATTTATAGACGTGTAAACATGGAGTTCACTAACGTCAAAATTCGCGCTATTTCAAAGTTTCCCCTCGTTAAAGGCAAATCCGCTAGAGAGACGTTCCGTGAGATTAATGGTGTTTTGGGGGATGATACTCTATCACTTCGAACCGCCGCAGAGGAATGGTTTCGACGATTCAGAGCCGGTGAAAACGACATCATGGTTTTGCTGTGTGTTTGGTGGAATTGGAAGGGAATCATCCACTATGAGCTGCTCCCAAATGGCCAGACGCTTAATTCTACCATTTATCGCATCCACCATATAGCCCGGACATAGCGCCAAGTGATTACCACCTGTTCAAGTCTATGGCGAACGCCCTTGGTGGTGTAAAATTGGACTAAAAAGAGACTTGTGAAAAGTGGCTGTCCGAGTTCTTCGCAAAATAAGTAGGGGGGTTTCTACGAGGGGAGTATTATGAAGTATTATATATGGAAACAGATTATCGAACAAAACGGCGCATATTTGAACTAAATCCGATCACTGTAACACTTTTTGTAAAGCATTGAATAGAGAGCAAAAAAACGGAAGGGAGATATTTGACAACTTATTAATAATAAAACTGGACCCGTAGTTAAAAAGGAGAGACTGAAAAAATAAATACCTTTGGTATATCCAATATATATATTTATATTTATCCAAATAGTACGTTAATACTAATTCTATCTATGTGGACCTCTAAAGTTTTCTTGACCGCAGCAACCACATTTCTCCAAATGTCCTGAGCCACCTTCATCCAAAGCCTACTTTCTCCTATCTCTCTCACGTCTTTTTCCACATTGTCTGCCCACCGCCATAGCCATGGCCTTAATTGTAATTATTTTTTTCTTTATTTATATGTACGTGTACAATTGCTAGAATTACCGAGGTAGTACCTTCCCTCTCCCTCTTCTCGACTATTATTATCTTCCTTTATAACATTTCTATGAATATTATTCTGATTATTTAAATCATCTTTACAGATAAAATCTCTTGATTAATATATTTGTCTGAATTGTCGATTTTATATTCTTAGGATCTTGAATCAATTTCTTTCCGGTTTTATTTATTGCGTACTTTTTGCATAATACAAATTTTAGTCTCGTTTAATATTCATTTTTGTGATAATATATATCTAAAATATAAAGAAAATTATAATTTAAAAGATAAATGTAATTTAAAACTCCAAATCGTCTATTGATGATCGCCAGAATATGAGGAAGAGTAGTAGTTCACTTTTTGAGAGAAATCCTTAATTAAAGGATTAATATTATGGATTTATTATTTTTTTTAACATTTGATTATGGCTTTATTTTATTGGTTTGATTGACCGATAAATAAAAGCTTTCAATATTTTTTTTTAGTTTACATTTCTTTTTTTTTCACAAGTTATAATAAAAAAAAAATAAATACTTCTTCGATAAAAAATTATTTATATCTTTTATCTAATAGATTTTATCATTTATTTGAGAAGAGAGGAATTATCAAATGAGTCCCATTAAATGTTTTCAATTAATCAATCATAATCGATTTCTGAAAATTTAATATATAAAAATTTTACTTGATATTTTTACATAAAATTTGACTTTTGACTTTTTACAAATTTAATAGATTAGATTCCGTTTATTGATTTCAATTTCAAATCCATCTGATGAGATATCGTATGAACCTGAACAAATAAAATGAATGAAGGCGAATTTTTTCATTTCTTCAAATTGACTTTGTTCTATTTTAATCAAGTCTACGTCTATTGGTTTTAAAATCCAATGACCAAAGACTTAGAAATGTAATAATTAAGGTAAATTTTATTTTCCATTTATTAGATTTATTTAACATGTTTTTAATTATAATTATTATTTTATCAATCCACCATTATTCCATTTTCTTCATTTCATTTAACTAATTGAAAATAATCGTTCTATTCTTTAAAACTCGCTTGATATACTTTAAATATAATAATAATTTCTTTATTTCCTAATTATCAAATAAAATAGAATATAAAATGATAGGTTTTATACATCTAATTTATATACATTTTATTTTCACGAATAATGAAAAGAAAAAAAATATTTAATAAAAGGCTTCATCACGAATGCGTTCAAAAGTATTTTCCTTTAGCAAACGTATTCCCACATCCGTTCCTACACTGAGCAATCTATCTATTCAATTCGTAATCTCGTCCAATTTCCAGTTATCCATCTTTATTATGTCTGGAATCTGCGATCACCGTTCATTTCCAAATTGTTTTGTCTTTAATATAAACTAAAATAATAAATAAAATATAAATTTTAAAAAAAATTTTAAACTAATATTAATTACTCTTTCAAAATTAATTTACTTTGAAAAAAATTAAATTTACTAATGTTTTATTTATAAATAAATTTATTTTTTTCTCTAATTCTTACATTTTAAATTTAATACAAAAATTATTACTACTTAATATTAAAATACTATATTATTTTAAATAATAGTCAGAAAAGAATTGCATCTATCAAATTGAAATAATAATTCCATTAATAAAAATATTAGTTAATAAAAAATTTAATTTAATATCTAACACAAAAGTTAATTTAGAAAATACAGAATAAACGAATTTGTAAAATAAATATTTTAATTGTTTTTTTTTTCTTAATCACAATTTTAGAAGACTGTAATAGAAGAAAAATAGAAAAATACATATAAATAAATACTATTGTGAATATAATTATGCTAACTAACTAAAATATTTTACTATATTTTTGTTCATCTAAAGAATAACCAATAATAAAATATAAATAATTTAGGATAAATACATTAAGAAAGATAACAATATATATATATATATATATATATATATATATATATATATATATCGTATCGTATGCAAAAAATGTTTCCTAGCTCAGGACCATCCAATAGTTTTATTTGTATAAAATCAAATTACATTTTATAAATATTTACCTAGTAATTAGATTGAATAAAATGTTTATAGATAACATTGAAAAATCATTTTTTAATGTTCAAAGATATTATTTGGTTATTTTAATCAATTTCATGAAACTATTTAATTTGCTCATTTTTACGATATTTTATTATTTATTATTATTCTTTTATTCATTAATTTTTTATTTGTTCATTTCACTTTTTAAATTTATATATATATAATTATTTATTTAATAATTAAAATTGAATTAAAATATTATACACCTATATTATTTATTTATTAATTGTTATTTAGTAGAAAAATAAATGGCCCATGTTTAAAAAAAAAGAACAAATGTGCATTTTCTCATTTTAAATATCAATTTTTTTTTTTTTTTAATATCTTTCCAAAATTCATTTTTTTCAGTTTCTATAAATGTTTTAAACAATAAAAATGGCATAAAATATATTTTAATAATTGAATAATAGACAACTTTACAGAATAGATTCTTCCTTTGCCATCAAGAAAAATAGTTACAAAAAAATTATTTCCAAATTACCCCACCTTAATAATTTCCAGAACCGGTCAATCAATTTGTATTATTATGTTCCACATAAGGGCGTTAAAATAGACACAATCTCTAATAGTCTTAGTAAACACGAAAGTCCTTGGCCGCATTCCCTCACCCATCCCTACTCTGATTTATAACTCCATCCATTTTTTATTTTCTCCCTATTTCCTTATATATATAGGGGCAGCATGGCTGAGTGGGTAGAGTACTAGATTTACTAGATTTCTATCACAGGAAGCCTGAGTTCGAATCCCAGCATAGAACTCAAGATTATATATTTATTTAATTTAATTTAATTAATTAATAAATATAAAAATTTAATTCAATTTAACATCGGCTGCCCCACCGAAGAAGGCAAGGGGAAACCACTTCGGTCAAATTTTCCCATGAACACCCTATGACTCCTGTGGAGTTATTAGGGCCACGACACTTCCGCTAGGAAGTTATCGACAACGAAGAAGAGATTTCCTTATAACTAATATTACCTTATATTAGTAACTTAGTGATCTTTATTCATTCATTAATTTATTAATCATGAAAAACTTATTTAATTATTTGTTTTTTTTTAAATAATTTGAATTAATTATTGATTTAATTAAATTATTTCAAAGGAATTAAAACATTTCAAGTTTTTCAATTCTCCTCTATTCTATTTTTCTTTTTCCAATTATTAATTATTTTTAAAATATTTAATTGCATGTTCTTAAATAAATATTACAATTTTAGACAAATAGAGTGTGATATTATTTAATCAATAACCCCCCACCATCTTTCTTTTTTCTTGATCTTATTCATTGCAACATTAACTATTTTTGAATTAAATAATTTTTTTAGAAAATATTTCTGGAATAATTTTTAATAATAATCTTAAGTTAAATTATTTTATTATTATTTTGTACAAATTGTATTAAATTTTATTATTATATATTAATATTTCCCTTCTTTCTCTAGTATATTTAATTTCTGATTAGATTAAAGTTATAAATTTCATTGATTATTTAAATTTCCTTATAATTCTTGATTATCCTAATCTTTAGAATTTCTTTTTTTATTATTCATTTTTTTCATATAAGTCTATTGTACTAAGACAAGTTGTTTTTTTTTAATTAGGATTGTTTGCAGAACAACTTCTTCCAGAGAATGAAAATCCTGCCATGAATTTAGATTATCAATATAATTGTCCTAAATGCATGAAACGTTTGAAGAATTATTCAACCTATTACCGTCATATCAAATATCAGTGTGGATTGGAAAAACGATTTTTCTGTCCCCATTGCACATACCGGTGCAAAGTTAATCAGAATCTTCAACGACATATATATCTTAAACACGTGAATAAGAACAAGAAATTGTTTTCGAATTAGTTTTTTTGATACACTATAAAGTAATATCAAACAAATGTTTTGCTCTATTTTATTGTCTAAAAAATAATAATATAATAATATATAATATATTATGTGTTAATCAGCGTTTCTCAACCTCTAAGAATTCGCCACCCAATTTTTAATTATAAAATATAGAATGCATTCTAATTATTCTATATTCTGTCTTTTTACTCTCTCGCCAGAGATCATGAAAATTTTCGATTTCGAAATGTTGATGTTTTTATACAAATTTTGATGGTCGCTAACAATAAGGTTGAGACATTTTGTCTCTCTCTGTGTGTGTGTGTGTGTGTGTGTGTGTATGTAGACAAGATTACGCAAAAACGGTTTGAGCTAGAATAATGAAATTTGAGACACAGGCATTATTCAAAATTCGTAGTTTTCTATCAACTTTGGAGAAATGTAGCTCAACCGGAAGAGGGTCATTACCTATAACGTTTTTGATTTTTTTTTTCCTCTAAACTGACCGTAAAAATAAAGATATAGGTTTGATATTTTGTCATATGATTAAAAATTGTATAAAACTTTTATATTTAAAATTTCAACTTGATTGAATGGCTGAAAGTATCGGAATTAATTTTTTAACACGTTAACTGGTAATCACGCGCCAGCACGTGACGTGGTGCCATCAACAAAGTGCCAAACTCGCGCTGGTTTAATAAGTATTATTAATAAATTAATTAATTAAATTTAATTGATTAATATAATATATATATATATATATATATATATATATTAATTAATCCAATTCAAATTTGCGACATAGTCGAGTGGAGACACTCCAGATTTTTAAAAAAATATTTTTAACAAACCACCAAAACAGGAATCTTACTATGTGTATGCGTGCTTTCCTTTTAGTCAGTTAATCAATATTTTTTTAAATATATAATATTTTCTAATGGATATTCTCGCACTCTGCAGGTTGAGAATCGCTGATGTAAATAAAAATAAATAATTTATAATTTGTGAACTTATTTTCATGTATATATTAATGATTTTTTTTTTTAAATTTGTATAGTCTTATTTTATTTAATAAGCAAAATTTATGATTTTCCTTTACAAATTCAAATTTATGTTCATTTCAAAGAATTTATATATTTTCTAGTTGAAATGTAAAAATATATATTCTTTCTTTAGCTCATGTAAATTAAAAATTTAAAATCTTTATACATATATACGATGTATATATATACATATATATATTTCTAATTATATAAATAGATCGATGTTTTCATATTAAGATAATATAAGCTATTTTTTGTAATAGCATAAATATTTATTTATTTTAAAATATTATTTTTAATTTATTTCAATTCAATTTTAAGTCCGTTTCAGCTTGGAAAATAATCAAGGTAATTGATTGTTTACAATTTACGAAATAAGTTCAAAAATTAATGATTTATATTTGTTTCAGGTACATTTTATGATGATTGCTGCTATAAAAAAAACATATAAAAGAAATTGAATTGAGTTATTTATTTAATTATTGAATTTATTTATCATATTAATTAATATGAAATAATTGAAATATTTATAAATAATATATGGGTAAATAAATTTTTTATTTATTATATGACTTATTGATTGAATATCTTAAAAAAGAGATAAAAAAAAAAAAGAGTGGAAAGAAGAAAAAAAATCCAAGGGGAAAATGTTTTATGTGAACTAAGTAAAATTTTATGTATTTGAAATAATCAAATTATTTATCATTTGTAGATTAAATAAATGAATATGAATATTGTTATTTTAATTTTAATTTTATCTCTATAAAGAGATTCATTTATACCTTATCCTTAGAAAAGATTACTTTTTATTTATTATTGATAATTTTATTTTGGGACTTTCCAATCCTATCAATTTCCGTTTTATCTTATTGTATCAAAATGTCTATAATACTTTTTTAAGTTTTTCAATTAAAAATAAATTCGGAAAAATATTTAAATAGCATTTGATATAAAATCAAAATATCCTAGTATATTTAAAAAATTAAATCTTTCTCATTATTTCTACCTCCCCCTTCACTAGCCAACACATATTATACACATATTATAATAGAGTATATTTATTTTCAATATTTAAAATGTACAACCTATGCATACAATGAATTGATTTTCATCTGGATCTAAATTTGGTTAAGATCGATTAAAAATATTCTGAACGGTCAGAAGGAAATCAATAATGAAATTATAAAATTATCTAAGTTATGTCTCTTCTGGCATTTCACGAATTTTATATTTTATTTTTTGGTTTCGCCTCTTTATATATAATAATAATAAAATATTATTTTAATATTAAAATTATTTATTGTTTAAAGTATTAAATGAAATTTTATTATATATATTTTCATTAAGGTTACGTTGTCTTCTTAACTTATGTAATTTTTTTTATTTCCTAAGAATTATATGTATTCTTGATTGAAGATGACTTTTTTTTTAGATTTCTACATCCAAGCATGTAAGAACCCCGGTGTAATAATTCATTGATAAAATTACTTGTTATGTTATATAAATTATAATATAAAAGTATATTTATTATAAAAATAGATTTATTAAAGTACTAAGGGGGGGGGGGGCAGCTTATATCTTAAAGTTAATTTTTTTCTTTATATATATATTTCTAGATATGTGATTGTGATGGTGGTGGTGGGGTTAAGTCGAAATCTAAGTTGAAAATTAAATATAAATTAATATTCTGTAAAATACTCTTTAAAAAAGTTGATGAAACATTTAAAAAAGCAAGTTTTATAAAAGTATAATATGATTAATCGGAGAAAATCGTATATTTAGAAAAAAACTAATAAATTTGTGTGTTGTATATATCGCTACTGCCCGAATGAATACTGCTTGAACAACAACGCTTTAACTCCATTTATGATGCTCAATCAATGTTCTTGTTTGGTTTGTTTCTTGCTTGTTGAAGATTCTCAAGAAGGTCGATTGGCTACAGGGGGTCATATGCTCCTCCCAACGGATCTCTATTCGAAATTATTTGTAACAAATCGGACATCCAAAGCGGCAGCCTCATCGACCACCTCCCATACGGCATCCACATCATTATTATCAACATCTCGATCGTCCGGAGGAGGGGCAGGATCCGGCATATTCACCTGTGGACGATGTGGGAACGCCTACGCACGCCCACATAGTCTCAATCGACATTTACGTTTCGAATGTGGAGTCGAGCCCAAATTTGAATGTCCAATTTGTCACAAAAAATCAAAACATAAACATAATTTAATGTTACACATGAGAACACATCAAAATAGATAAAGGAACATAACATATTCATAGAAATATAAATTAATTTTTTTAACTACTATTTATAATGACCAATAAAAATATTTCTCCGATCTTTTCATCTTTTCAACTATCAAGATTGATTTTTTGAACACCTCAGTGTTTTTTATACAAATGATTACAATAATAATAATAATAATAATAATAACTAATTTATCTCCAATACATTTTATAATAAAAGTTAAAAAAGTGATAGAAATATATTTTTTGGTCATTGAAGACTGAAGCAAAGTATTTATTTATTTATTTATTTTATAGATATGCAAATATTATTAATTAGATGTAAAATAAATATATATATATATTTATAATTTATAATTTATTGTTAAATATTAAAAATATACATATATAAAAAGAATAAGACAATTAATTATATATATATATATAATAAATTTAATTTAGTAAAGTTCTAATAACGATATTTTGATTTGACATACGCGGTCTTATGGAAACAGCTTTCAGATCTTTCTCATTAGATTAATAATGTTTATATAAATTTATTGTTATCCATAAGGGCAGTTTAACATTTTTTTCATTTACTTAAGAAAGATTATACAAAGAAAACATTCTGGGTTTTTTTTTTCATGTACTCAGTTTTTAATAATTAATATTTAAATTAAATTATTTTACTTTTTTAAAAAATCAAAACTACCAGGATCTAATACAACTAACTTATGGTCACTAATCAAATTGGTGGGAACAGAATATTGATCGTATACTTCTGACAAAAATTTCTTTAATGACCAGCTCAAAATTAAAAACCGAAAAGTGGAAATGAATTGATAAAGAACACCAAATAGTAGATAACTCATTCGTGTGGAGCGCGTATGTCAAATCTAGTTATGCTAATAAATGTGGTCCTTCAAAAAGATTTGAATCTTTTATTAACTTTATTAGAAAAATATTATATTTTCCTCCAAAAATAAAGATTTTTTAAAGGATTAATAATTAATGTTACTTTTGAGATATTCATTCATTCATCAAATTTTTCCTTGATTATTCTAACAAACCAATCATTAAATAATGGCTTCAAAATATATTAATTCAATTCTATTATGTTGAAAACTATTAACCTTCAATTTTAAGTATTTATTATTTAAACTTAATATACCAAGATTATTTTTTTTATAGATTTCTCCTTGAAATTATTTATTTTATTTTATTTTATAAAATTAAAAATTAATTGGAAATTATTTAAAATTTATTTTCCTATTTATTTTATTTTTTTTTTTTATTTTATATAATTTCAATTTATTACGAATTTAGATTATCTTATATATAATAATTAAAGTAGAAAAATAATTGAATCACTCAAAATGAATGAATGAATAATCAATAAATCAATAAAAACTCCAAAATCAAAAATTATTTTATTCTAAAGACCAAATGGTGAATTTACCTCATTCATTTATTTATCAATAATTACAAATTAGGATCTAAAAAATATTTTAAAAGCCAGAATTAATATTTTATATTTATTTTCAAAATATAACTAATGAAGAGAGAGATATGAGACTCTTGTTTGACCCTAAAAAATATATAATAATTCAAACTAAAT
This sequence comes from Labia minor, assembly GCA_963082975.1. NCBI lineage: Eukaryota > Metazoa > Arthropoda > Insecta > Dermaptera > Spongiphoridae > Labia > Labia minor. Next base: position 67,734,986 of record OY720349.1, on the reverse strand, counting down.
ACTTAATATTTTTTTTTCTTAGGCCTTGCTCAAAGTACACAATATTTAATATTTTATAAAATATTATGCCTTAAATTAAAATAGACCAAAATATAATTAAAAGAAATTTAATAAAAAATGTCAAACAAGCTTCCTCATAAGGTTATAAATAAGACGATATTAAATACAAAACATCCTAATTTTTATTATAATTAAATATACATTTAAAGGGGTATAATATAATCTTATCTTAAAAAAAAATATGAATAAAATATATGACAATCAAATAATTTTATTTATTATTTGAAATCGATTAATTTACAAAAATATCAATTCTTAAGTTTTTTTTTAAGAAATCTATATAGGTATATAAATACGCGCGCGTGCATAAATAAATGATAATTTTTATAATATAATCATCAGTTTATTTTTATTTGGGGGAAAAAAAATTATTATTAAAAAGCAATATTTATTTTTTATTCGAATTCATAAGATTTCTCAAAATGTTGAATTTTATTTTTCAATAAAGAAACAAAAAGGTTGTTTGTTAGTATTATTTTTGTAGATAATTTTAGGTATATAAAAAAATAAAATTCCAAGCAATATTAAAAATTACAATATTGTTATATTTTTATTATTATTTTTTTTTTTTAAATTGTAGATAATATATTTATAAAGAACTAAGAATTTATATGAACTTTATTAAATTTGAAATCAATAGTATATATAATTTGAATTTCATTATTTAATTAATGACGAAGACAACGACCTCTAAATTATAGTCCACTAATTACTTTTTAGACTAAAATACAGCATTTTCTAAACACAAATATATATATATATATATATTTCTGTGAAGGTTTTTATTATTATGAATACTTATTTCTCGGTTATATTTTCATGTTTAGTTGTGAGATTTGGGTCTCGACTTTTCTCAAAAACATTTTGGCGAGGGAGAGATTTTTTAAGACTCAAAAATTCTAAAAAAAATTCCCTCCTAAATAAACTCTGGTGAAAAATTCGCTAAAATGGGAGCCGAAATGACGAGACCCAAATCTCAAAATTAAACTGGGATATAACCCGGAAATAATTTTCTCATACTATATATATACTCGTATATATTTATATGTGTGTGTTTTATTATGAATAAAATATTTAAATATAGTTTTGATACAGAATTATTTTCATGCTTAAATGATATTTGTTTATGTAGACCTCAAAAAAAAAAATATTAAATATTAAATACTTAATAGTACCTTCTGATCAAAATTATATTAATTGTACAAGTGAATTTTTCTTTAGGAATTTGAAACTTGATTGTGCGTTAGAGCCAAACACTGAAATATCTTTAATTTATTTTATATTTTTAATTTATTTATTTTTTTTCTAAATTTTACTATATTCTTTTTCATCTATCGTATTCATTTACAACGAACTTTTATTCCTATTTATCACAAAATTGCATAAATAATTCCAATTTATATGATCTTAATAGATTGTGAGAATTAAATAGATAAATAATGGAGAGAGCAAAAAATATTTAAAAATAGATATTAATTAATAAAATTTATATAATTTATAATTATAATTATAATTATAATTATAATGATACGATCGAAGATGCGCTGAAAATGTTCCCAACCGAATTTTAAAAAAACAAGACCACTTTACATTTACACTTTTTTAAGCTCTATTCGAATCCAAAATCAAAATTTAAAAATTCGAAAATTTTTGGCGACAGACATACAGATATATAGATTTTATAAACCAACTAAGTAAAAGTTCGTTGAAAATTGAATTTTGATAGTACATTGACTACATAAACTGCATTTTCTTTCAAATTTAAGATTCTTCCCAAAATTTACATTTCTTTGATGAAATTTATTAAAAAAAAATATGATGTTGTTAACATTTTGGAAAATTGACCCCTAATGAATCTCTAACAGACTTCTTACAACCTCTTTTTTTACAAAATATTTAATTTCAATTAAAAACTTCCTACTATTATGTTAAATAATTATTATACATAATATGAAATTAATTTTTCTATTCGAGTTTTTTTATTCAACATTTATAATAATAACTTTATTCAACATTTTGAGAGAAAGGGCAAAAATTACTTGTTTTTTTTATAGATTATAGGCAAAGATGTATTAATTAATAGATTAATTAATTGAATAATAATAATTAATTGAAAGATAAATTAGATCAGTGTTTTTCAAACTATGTGCCGAAATTTCAACTTCTGAAGTGCTACTGAAAAAATACCGATCATTTAACTCAAAATTAATATTAATTTATTTAATTTGGAATTAAATTCAGACTGATTCAAGATTTGAGGAAAATTTGTCTATTTCTATTGAAAAGTTGTTCGAAAAAGATAAATATAATAAACAAGATATGAAAGATGAAGATAAATTAAAAATAAATCCTTGGAGGGGAAATTGTAAGAAAATAATTAATTTGACAAAAGAAAGTAAAAACAAAAATTTATTTGTTGTTGCGACAAATACTTGTCTAACTGTCAAATTAAACTTACAGGAGGAATAATAGCTAATCAAAATCTTAAGCAATCAATTGCTGGAAACTCAATTTAAGAAGAATACTAATGTTTGTAAATTTTTGAATTAAAAAATAATAATTTTCCAAACATTTCTGACAAATTTCTGTTAATAAAAATTTTGTTACAATTCTCCAACTCTTACTTGAATGGCTATGTATTTTTCAGTATTAAACAAAATTTAATTATTAATTAAGAAAACAAAATTAAGAAAAAACTAAAATCATTAGAAGAGGAAATTCGAATGGTATCGTTTTTTTTCTAGTATAACGCAGTTACAAATACATAGTTTAATAAACACTGAATTAGATTATAGTTTTTAGAGGAAAAAATGTCCACACAATTTCTTTTATCAAAAAAAAAAAAAAAAAAAAAAAAAAAAATATATTTGTATAAATAATCATAATGATTTAATTGGAAAATATCATATGATATGATATGATATCATATATATTCATATTATTTTTTAAAAATATAAATCATAAAAAAGAATGAAATCATTAACTGCCAGAAAAAAAAAATTGTTAAACGAAATGTATTTTTAATTTTTGAGACATCAAATGTACTTTTTAATATATTTATTGCTAGATATTTTCTTTATACATTAACTGCTAGGATAAAATTAAAATTGAGTATATACGAGTATTAGTTCATAAATATACATCTATATATATATAAATATATATATATATATTATATCATTAATCTTATTATTTATTGTGTTATTTTGAAAACTTTATTTCACATATGTTTTTAAATAAATTTCAAAATACATTTAAATTAAGTTTAGAAAAAGAGAACAAAGGTAAAAAAAATATTCATTTATTAATTTGAAAAAATTTATTTAAAAATTTTTGGTAAGATAGGTAAATTATATTGATCAAAATTATCAAATAATACTTAGGATTAAATCAAGAAAATTATATCTATCTTATATTATTAATATATTATATAAATATATATATATATATATATATATATTTATATATATATATATATATAGAAAAAAATTTAGGATGAAAATTGTAAATAAATATTTAAAAATAAAAAAAATACATAAATGATAATACAAAATTGATATTTAAATTATAAATTAAAACAAAAAAAAAAAAAAAAATCAATCATTTATTTTAAAACTTGGAACTTTGGAAGAAAACAGAAAAAATTATAGTAAATTTCACAACTGGCAAACCACAATAAAAAAAACTAGATTTTTTAATATATTTTTATTTAAAATTATTCAATAATTATATAAAATGTAATTTAATTAAACAAATATTTTTTTTTAAAAATTCTCTCATTACTTAAATTTTTTATGTTATTTTTATTTATTATTAATTATCAATTTCATTCATTTCATAAATAAATGATATTTTTTTATAATTTAATTTCAGTGATTATGTGTGTAGAATATATGTACATATTATTGTATTTTCTGGGGAAATTTATTAAAAATCAATTCACCACTGGATGAGTTATGCATAGTCGTTTTGTTTCGAAACCAATTAAATAAATACTTTTAAAAAATTATATAATATCTATCCTATATAATAGAATTGATCTTTTACTAGATGAAATTCTCGGTTATATAATATTAGATGAGAAATTAAATTGAAGGTTAATCTAACAATTATTGAAGCACACACACACACACACACATATCTACTAAAAATATCACACTACTTTCATTTATTTATAACAAATATTGAAAATAATTAAACTCAAACGTGTCATTTATAATTAATTTGATATCAAAATCAATAAGATAAATTAATAAAATAAACAAAATTTAATTTTATATATAAGATATTGTATTATATTGAAATTTTTTTTGAAAATAGAAAATATACAATTTATATAAATATGTACCTTGGAACGGATAATTTTATTTATTAGATAGTCAAAAGTATAACCTTGAAAAAGGCATAAAGGAGAATGGAGAGGGTCGTGGTGATATGATGTAATAGAATAACCTAAGTAGTTTTTGTACAAAGTACTTTGTAGTAAGTCACCGCCTTAATTAGACAGTAGTTAAGTAATTGAATTTTAAATATATTATTCATTTTAACTCCGATCCGATTAGGAAATGAATGAAATTGAAAATTCGGTGGAAAACTTTTCTGATTTATTGTTCCATCCTTAAAAATCAATTAATGTACTCAGTCCAAGATAATAATATAAAATTTTAATGAGAGAATTTTTTCAATTTTAAATATTAAAAGTTTTACGTTACAGATAAGTACTAAGTTCCTACAATCGCATAAAAGCATCAGGGTTCCTTGTTCACTACAATAGTATTAAAATAAATCTATATATAATTTAAAAATTGTAAAACAAAAAAAAAAAACAAAAAACTAATGTGATAAACACCATATTTTAAATATCTCACAGATGAAATATAATAATTATAATAAAACTTTATATGATTGTAAATATATTATGAATATGTAATTACTATACATAAATATAAATATATATATATATACACACAAATATATTATACATTTGAATAAGAAAAAAAAAAAAATAAATAATAATTTCAAATGAATTTGAATGTTCAATTTTTAAATCCTTCAAATTATTTCCTCTTTGATTATTTTATTTCTTTTAATTAATTTTTTTATTCTAAAAAAAATGAATTAAATTTTATATATTAGGTTATTTTTATTTTGAAAAATTATTTTTTTAATATACATATTTTTATATATCCATGTATTTAAAAAATATTACTATTTAATTTTGTTCACACTTCTCCAAAATTTTGTATATTTCTGAAGCTTCAATGGGGTCATTTAATTTAATTAATTTAAATTGATTTTTTCTTAATTAAAGTAATTAATTAATTAACCTTATCATATGTAATATTTCTAATTACTTTATTAATTATATGTAGACAATAGTAAATATAATCTAATTTTTGAAAATAAATATTTTAATATGGTTATAATTATAATTAAAAGCATTTTTTATTTGCCAAGTACATAGTATTAAAAAAATGAGTGTTTACACTCAAATAATTGAAAATAATCAATTTTAATTTTTAAACTGCTTCTCTTAAGAGTAATATACTCTTAATATAATCATATTAATCATTAAAAGATCATCTATTTTTATTCTTTTGTTTATATGACACTTTTAATTATACTTTCTAGATCCAAATCCAATGGGGTTAATTAATGAAATTTGTATTTTTAATAAGGCCTTCATAAAATTGAACCTTTTTAAAATAAAATAAATAGTTAGTTATTTTAAGGGTGTTATATATATATAATAATAATAATATTTTTATAATGTCCTATAATAATTATTTTATTATATTAATTTAATCACCCATATATTCTATTTAACATATTAATAAAATAATACAAGAGATTATCTATTAAATTAAAAAAAATAAAAAATGATTTTATTTAATCTAATTATATTAAGATAATGATAAGATAATGGGCAGATGCAGGGCAAGTAAATGACGTAATCACTTCACATATATTTGCATGTAAATTTAAAAAAAATTCAAACGTAGATATATTTCTTAAATAATATTATTAATATACATTTAAGTGAATATATAAAAGTTATCTCTTCAAAATATCTTTTAGTTTGTTTAAAAGCAAAATCTAAATAAATCATATTTTTTCTTTGGATAGAAATTAATCCGTAGTAAAATAAAAATTTAATATTATCTATCTTAAAACAAATCTGATTATATATATATATATATATATAAAATTAATAATATATAATTGGTATATAATTTAAAACAATCCACTATTGGTGAATAATGACATTTGACCATACACTCTCAATATTTATAAGTAATAATAATAATTCAGAATGAATAAAAATAATATAATTTTTAAATAAAAATAATGTATTTTATATATTCATATATTTCCTTTTTTTTTAGATTTTGAAAAATAAAACATAGCTCCATTAGATAATTAATATTACAATAATAAATCAGCTTATATCATCATATATAATCAATTTTTTCGGACAAATGCATGCAATGGTTAATCCCAAGACGCCTGAAATTTATATAACCATCGAATGAATTTATTATAGATTACATAGTTACTCTTAGACGAATTTGAAAAAAATAATAATAAAAATAAAAATAGTTGTTTTGCATCATTGCACTTTTCTAAATTTATATAATAAAAATATAATACTTCTAAAAGAAATTAATCAACCAAAACACTTTTTTCGCTTGATAAATATTAAATTTTTTTATAATACAATTTTGATTGGAGTTATATAGACATTCAGCCAAACTCATAAACAATTGAAAAAAATTTTAAAATTTTTTTAAATCAAAATTAATTTTCTAACATTATTCTGAAAATTTGAATTTAATTGTGATACAATAAAACCATATATATATATATTACCACTCGTTCTTAGCAAAATTAAAAAAAAAACACATTTAAACATTTTTTTTTAAATTTTTTATTATGATTTTGGCTGATTTATTTATAAGATCACATTCTAATGTATATATATTTTGATGATATAGTATTTGGTGTTTTTTTTAACACTATCTATTTTTTTAATTATAACTGAATTACTTGTTATTAAACCAATTTCATATTTTTATTTTTTTTATTTATTTTTAAATTTGAAGTTCTAATAGACGTATATCTAAATATGATCTAAATTTTATTTTAGTTTATGGTATGTCTTGTTTTTTTTTCTTTTTGTTTTTTTTTTTAGAATCTCTCAACGAGGTGAATTCATCGTCTAGGTTCTCTAAATTTCCTTTTCACGGATTGACTGGTATAATTCAAGATGAACTGGTTCTTCCTTCTGTTAATTCATTTATATGTCCTCGATGTGGTATGATTATTATATAATTTATTTGGCATAGGATAATATTAATTTAAATACATATACAATTCTCATTATTAATAATAATAAAAGTGAGTTTTAACCTTAGCCCTTTGATGAAACATTTTTTTTTTAATATTTAACTTGAAAATTAAATTTTAACAAGAAATATTGAAAAAAGCTTCATTTTGAATTTAAATATTTGATTTCAATTTTTTTTTTTTATTTGTTTACTATATACAGATTTCAAAAACAATTTTCGTTTATCAAAAGATAATTGTAAATAAAAATTTAAATCGTTATATCGTTATGAATAAGACATAAAAGGAAAAGTAATATTAATCTATAGTGTATTATTATATTATATAATATTTTCTCTCATTAAGACTTAAACTTTTATATATTCTCAATTACTACAATATCAAAAAACATTTATAATCATTTATAATTCTATTAATAACAATTAAGTAATGAATTAATCTGTATAATTTTATAATTTATTATTTATTTATTTATTTATTTATTTATTTTTTCTCTTTTTTCAAGGTCGTGCTTATAAACGGAAGGAAACCTTAAGTCGACATGTTCAATACGATTGCATTGAACATCCACGATTCAAGTGTTCGCTTTGTTTAATTCCATTTCGACGTCGTTATAAACTGATAAATCATTTTGTTAATATCCATGGAATGGAGAAACAAGAAGCTATTCAATGGGTACTTCAATAGAAGATCCAAATCCATGACATCAAAATTGTACAAAAATATTAAGTAGTGCCAGAGAATGAAATAATGTTAGAATATCTAATACTTTATTGGGACAATTATAAAAACTCTTTTTTTATTAGCTTGATATTAGTTTGAGTGATGAAATATGCTTGCTTTGTTAAAAGTGGCAAGACAATGACCATAATTCAAAATTATTTTTTATAAAGATTAAATACTTATCTTAATGACAGTATTCTTACCTTTATATATTATTATTGAATCATATATAAACATTGTGTGTTCTCATGTTTACTTCACAATGAATAATAAAAGTACCAACTTCCTCAAAATGTATTTATACACATTTAAAATAAAAATATTGAAATCTAAAAAATTACAAACGTTTCTTCATTTTATAACCAATAAACTAATATCTATTATTTAAAATCCATCACAAATATTAAAAAATTATTTATTATTTGTAAATTTCTTTTATAATTAATTATTAGTACTTGAAACACTATTAAGTTCCTTTTTTATAATTCCAGCTTAATATAGTAAGATTACTTATCGTTCAAAATTTAGATTCACAAAAATCTTCGTTTTCATTCAAATTTTTAAATTGCACTATTTTTCAAAATATAAATTTAAATATAAAAAATATTACTTACTTTGTTTTAGAAAATATTAATCAATTAGGAGTAATATTCAATTTAAGTAATTTCATTTAATTTTACTTTTAATATTATAGAATATTAGAATTTAAATATTAGTACCGGGACCCCGAGCCTCGGCTCGGTAATTAAGTTAAAAAAAAACGATTCATTATTATTGGGTTTGGCTGGTAATATTAATACCTGATTCACCGAATCGCCATTCAAATAATAACATACAAACAGAAAAGAGGGCCTGTTGATATAAAATATATACATGGGACACCGAGCTATCGCTCGACCCTTTAACAAATTTATACAATTTATTTTTATATACTTTAAAAATTTTACAATTTTTTAATTATTTATTATAATTGTCAAATGGGATTTCTAAAAATGACCCATTAAAAATTGGTTTCCTAAAATGTTTCAAAGTAATTAAATAGTAAGTAATTTTAATTTTGATCTCATAATTGGATTTTCATTTTCAATTAAGATATTATTATGAGTGAATTATCAATGTATGAATGGACACTTCGAGAAATGTGGATGTTGCAGCCAAGAACTTTGGACTACCGTAGAGCACAGAGATAGATAGATATAACATTTGCAATAATAATATATAATTAATTTACTGATTAAATTAAAATATATTAAAAATACACAAAAACAAATAAATGTTTTATCTAATATACTGATTGAAACAAAATGAATGAAAAATCGTTTTACATATATACTTCCAACCAAATATAGGGAATAGAGGGCAGAGCCCCCCCCCCCCATCTAGATGTGAAGAACGCCCAAGGCTAGTATTTAATATTTTGTATTTACGGAGTCGCTGTATGACGAAATTGATGACGTCATTTAATTCTCCTATATCGAATAAAGATAAATCTTCTAAACGTTGTGAAACAATTTCAAATAATTTAAATTAAAAAAAAATTAGTTAGATAAACATTCTTTGTATGGAAATTTCTAGAATTATTATTTTTATTTTGAGTGTCAACTTCTTAATTGAGCCACTAGAGGAGTCACATGGAGCGTTCTTTATTTTAGGTCGGTATTTTTGGCCATAACTTTGGAACGGATCAACTTTTTTGAAATTTCCAACCTTATACCTGATCCATGAAGCCGTTTGCGTAGTCGTTTAATTATATAGATATTATTAAATGATTCTACTTACCGATCTATATATAAGTTTATATTTATGTTAGAAAAGTAATTTTTTTTAGAGTAAAATTTTTTTCTCAATATGCAGTTTTCCCCTTTTACAATGCTCTGCAATATCTGTGTTCCTGTTCGATTAAAATAATTCTTCATACAAATATAATACCAAAAATATGTATTAAAAATATAAAATTAAAAATTTGAAAGAAAATAAGATTTTATATTTTTATAAAAAATTATTTTTAATTAATATGATTTATATATTTGTGGAAATAAAATCTTTAAAATAATTATAATTATTACTTATTTTATATTAGAATTAATGAAATTGGTAAGAACTTAAAAGGCGAAAACATTTGAAACACGTTGAAATAAATTTTTAATTTAATATTTATATTGTCGGATATATTATTGTCTTTGAATGTGAACGGAGAACCCATAACATTAGAGTACGAGAATAGTTTCAGAGTAGATATTGGAAACTTTGTATTATTTATTAACCGAAAAAAAGTTCAAAGAAAATGGCAGAGAATACATAATGAGCAATTAATTACATGGCCTTACTTCCAAAACAAACATACTCAGAATTATAAAGTCGAGGAGAAATTGCAAAGAATTTATTTATAGGATTAATTATTGCGAAACAACCGATGTATAGACCAAGGACATATTTATATACCTACTTGGCTACTAGTATAATGGTAGACATGAGGGGGTTTGTGGGATAATTAGATAGGAATTAGATAGATGATATATAGAAATGAGGTTGTGTTTTAATTTTTATAATTTTTTTCTTACCTCTTTATGAACACAACCAACAAATGCTCTTTACATTTACTGAGTTGGTATAACTATATTTTTTTTTAGAGCATTTCTATTTTTATATATCATATTAATGATTTGTTATTTTGCTGCATTCAAGTAAATTAGATGTTTATGAATATTTAAAAAAAAAAAATCAATTCATCAATATATTTATATGCAAATTTGAAAATACATGTAGTACAAATGGACGGGTCAATAAATGACTGCTAATTTTAGCATAATGTTCTAAGGTTTGTATCATACTTATCAGCTTGGAGTTGATAATGATCTTGAACTTGCTATCTTTTAAATAAATCCATTATAAACATTTAATTCTGGTGTTCTTATATTTATAAACAAATAAATAATATATTTTCATCTCCACGTATCATGCATTTTGTTAACAGAAAAAATATCTTTAGCATGATGTCTGTCCGTCCATTGTGTGTCCGTATAGACGAATATAACTTGAACGGCTAAACGAATTTTTACAAAATTTGGTATATTTTCTTAATGTAATCAGTAGCATGAATTCATTAACTTTTGGTGTATATCCTGAAACTGGAAGTGGTAGTTTACTAAGTATTAATTTTATATTCATTGTCAGAAATGCAGAAGCTCCACTATTATTAAAATTATTATCCATCTGTATAAATGTATGTAAATATTCATGCATACATATGCAATCAAAAAGTCTTCGTCAAAACCTGATTGCAAAAAAATAGTTAATAGTTATTTTCTTTTTTTGAAATTAACTGATTACTCACCACTTTTACTTATTTGCTATTTTTATTTTTTGTTTTATTATTATTCATTTATTGTGAATTATTTTAGCTATTTCAATATTGTTTATTGGTGTTGATAGATATATTAAATAGTACATAGGTCAATATATTTCTATTGATTGAAGATAGGGTGAATGTTATTGCGTCGAGTTCATTCATCCCTACCCTATGTAGAGAAGAGAGATCATTAAACTAATCAATCCTCTTCACCTCATTTGGATTCCACTTGCGAGTTTCCACCAATCCAATTCATGTCAAAAGGTTTCAAAGTACATTAACTATTTCTGGCAAAAGTTAGATCAATTAATAGTAAATTAAATAACGATAAAATTTATATTCTAATAAATGAATAATTTAGTAATTAGCATGCAATTATTTTATATCTATAAATTAATTATTAACATTTCTTCATAAATGTTTATTAAATTAAAATTCTAAAGAAAACTCTATTTAACTATTTATTATTTATTATCTTCATGATGAATGAAGATATAATAATATGTATTTAATTATTTCTATAGGTAGAAACTTGTGAATTACTCACAAATTACAAATAACTTAAAATCATTTGTTTTGATCGATCTACAAACTCCCTAACTTTTAAATTATAGGATTTATAAAAGAGAGTGTTATAAGTATCTTAGCGTAACTTAACCAAATTTATCATTTGTATACTTTATTTTTCAATATGTCGTGGTTTTTATCAACAAAACTTATATATTTATTTTCATTGAAAAAAACGTTTTCGATTTTTATGTGAAGCCTATGAAGACTATGCTCCATCCATCAACTAAAACTTGCAAGTACTAGCAGTAAGATGAATGAAGACCAGAAGAGTTTCAAAAATTGGAAACATTGTTGAACTCGTTTATAATAAATAATGCTAAGTTAGGGAAGAACAGTACTTGAAAAATTAGTAAACTTCAATATTCATCAAAAAAATTCTTAAAATTTTCTTGCAGCTATAGGTTGATAGCCTTTAGAAAAATTTATTTCATATATCCTCTTTTGTTATTTTTGAATATCCACTAAATTTATTTTTATTCAGATCCTATTTCGGAGTTGAATCTTCGCCAAGATAAGATGATAAAATAAGAAATTAGTATTTTTAGCACAATTATTTAAATAGACAAATAGACTAGATATTATTTTTTATTAATAATCCTATGGAGATTAAAAACAGTGGAACTAAACAATTTTTTTATCGAAAATTAAGTTAAAAACATTTTAATACGAAAATATTTATTAAAAAATTTTATTAATCAAAATGGTATATATTATATGTATATTCCACTAAATAGAGCAAGTGAAAATAGTTTAGGAATGTTTCTGATTACAAAAATTCCATGTAAATTATTATTATTATATGTTAGGGATGTTATATGAACATTTATATTTTGTATTGAATTTTTGCAGTCACTATTACGATAAAATTGAAAATTACCGGTTTAAAAAATAATATTTTTCTTTTATTTAATTCAAATGTTAAGTCTAATTCTATTTGTTAATTAATTTGGCATTTTATAAAAGTTAAAACAATTACTCAATTTTTCCCAACCATCTTTTATGCTACAAAGATTGAAATAAATATAATTGCATCATTTTCCTAATCTGAACTTAACCTTCTCAATTAATTTTCTTTCTATTTATATACCTACAAATTCTCATAATTAAAAAATATTAAAAATGTATTGTTATATTATTTTTATCATTTTTATGATAATTTATGATTAGAAAATGTTTAAATGTTAACAAGTTGAAAGTTATTTGACAATACTTATATTGTTTTAAGAATTATGCCAATATGGCGTTAAATATATTTTAACATAAACATGTGATATTGTCATTCTTTATTATTTAAAATCAAATAGAGAATCAATTAGTAACATAATATTTTTTATAAATATAAAATATATGAGTCAAAAAAAAGATGAGATCACTGGAATGGTGGAAATTGCATAACCGACATCACCTCGAAGCATTCCTAAAAATTCCAGTGTCTTTAAATCGAGGAAGTTTTGATGGATGGTGAAAAGGTGGTTTATAAGGAAACCAATTGGGAAATAACTCGCAAGTAGGCAAAGGACATGATGGACATAATGAACAGACATTAATGTAGAATTGAGAGTATTGGTAGAGTAATAGAACTAGTTAAGAGGTAATAATAATAATAATAATAATAATAATAATTTTTACCTAATTAAATGAGTTGATATTTTATTAAAACTTCTTAAAAGTATCCTTGGTGTAGGGATATTTCTATTGCTTATTTATCAATAATATTTTAATTTTATATTATATAATTAAATTATAATTTTCAAATATTTAGCTATTAGTCAATCCTCTCTTAGAGATGATCTTATTTATGATTGTCATTTCGAATATTTCTCTTTTTCAATATTTTCCAAATTAATATATGTATAGTAACATTTCATTTCATTCGTTTACACTTCGTTTAATTTCTCATATACATAACAATTATTTATTACTCTTGTTTTTTTTTTTAATTTCTTTTGTATTTTCAATGTATAAATGTTAATTGTAATTTAATGAACCTTAACAATATAGTTTGTCTTTTTTCGTTTTTTTTTTTTTTTTGTTTACAGGTGATTTCCAGTGTAATTTCTGTCTGCGATTTTACGCTACTCGTGGTTCCCTCCAAAGACATCGACGATACGAATGTGGCGTTGAACCGAAATTTCAATGTTACATCTGTAAACGAAGATTTCGACACAATCATCATCTCAAACAACATTATATTGTTGTACATAATTTGTGATTTTTTGTTTTATTTCCATTTGAACAATGTGAACACGTGAAGTATGCACAATTTGGATTAAATATAAATATATTTTAGTAATTTATTTAATGAAGAATATATAAAGACAAATGCATTTTTTTAAATGAAATAAAATAATGGCAAAATCGTAAATATAAGTTTGAAATTATTATCCTTCACTCTTCAGTCGAATTATGAAAACATTCTTTTATTAATAAACCCGTATTGGCTCGATTTAGTCGATCAGGTTGTTTGATACCTTGTGGAGATTTTTACATATCTCCACGAATCATGCATTTTCTTAACAGAAAAAAGTATTTTTAGCATGATGTCTGTCTGTCCATCCGTCCGTCCGTCCTCTGTGTCCATATAGATGTGTACAGCTTGAACGGCTCAATGGATTTTGATGAAATTCGGTTTATTTATTTAATGCATCAGTAGGATGAATGGATCAACTTTTGGTGCAAATCCGGAAACCGGAAGTGGTAGTATTAGCGATCGACGATAGGAAGGGATGGGTTAATTTCACACCAAATTTCACATGAGGAGATTTTTTACATAACACCACGAATCATGCACTTTGTATTGTTTTTATCCTCGCGAAAAATCATCTTTATTAGTTTTTTCTTAATTTAAAATTATAAGACGTCATCCAGCCATTCATGACGTCACAGCCAGCTCTTACTTATATCTTATATATTATAAATAAAATAAAATTAAAAATTTTTATGTTATATCCATACTTATCTGTTTTTTATTACATTAATAGATTTATTAAAATTATTTGAAATTGTTTCTGTAGCTGGAAATTAATTTATTTCAAACCGTCGGTCGGTTCGGACCTGGCCACATACTTATTTGGTATGAAATTCCTTAAAAAAAAATAAATAATAATCTCATTGTGTAATTTCGATTTAAATATTTTTATTCCATATACTTTCTTTTTAATAGAAACAAAAACATTAAAATAATATTTTTATTAACTTAAAATAATTAAAAAAGTATTTGTATAGACATTTTATAAAAGAATTTGATAAATCTATAAGAAATAAATGAATAACAGATATACTCTATGATAATTAAAATTTAATTTAAAAATATAAAAGTAAATAAGAATAATTTTTAGTTTAAAAACTCGGTAAAGTTATTTTTGAACATTTCGGTTTTTTATACGTATCATCGTTTGAAGTTTTCTTTTTAACTTCAAATTTATTACTTTTATAAATATATATATATAATATTATTATAAATATTAGTGAATCATTTTTTTAACAAAATTAATAACTTTTCTTGATAAAAACTTTTATCACATTTAATATCATTAGTACCGGGACCCCGAGCCTCGGCTCGGTACTTAAGTTAAAAAAAAATGATTCATTATTATTGGATTTGGCTGGTAATATTAATACCTGGGACACTGAGCTCTCGCTCTACCCTTTAAAAAATATTGATATACAATTCTTTAATTATTTATTACAATTATTAAATGTATTAAATAATATTTTATTTAAAAAATATTAAAAATTATAAAACTATCTAAAACTTAATTAATAAAAGAACAATAAATAAATAAATCACAAAAATAGATAAAAAAAAATGCACGCGACGAGTTTCGATCCTTCGAACTCGGGGAGTAAAAACAATTGTTCTAACCACTGGTCTAAGTATTTTGATAATAAAAATAAGATATTTTTACCATCTTTCGAAGACATTTATTTGTTTTGTTGTTTTTTTTTTGAGAGAGATTAATAAATATATATATATTTTATTAAAAATAAATATTTTTAATTTTATTTCGAAATTAAATAATAAATTTTAAAATATTTTAAATAAAAAAAAAATATTAATACAATTTCAGTTAAAAAATAAAAATGGATGTCATGTGACGTCACCCATATATAATTTTAAATTAAGAAATAAATAATGAAGCTGTATGTTTCAAGAGATATGATCAATAAAACTTAATTTTTCTTTATAAATACTATATTTAGTGTGAATTTGAAAAAAATCGTTAGAGCGGTTTTTGAGAACTCATATATATATATATACAATTTTAGCTAGCATAATAAGATAAGATTATTATTATTATTATTAAATAATCTTTATCATTGGATATGTTAAAATAATGACTTATATATGTATATGTACTGGAAGTGTGCTATCATGCCAAAAGGAATAATATCTATTTATAGATGGCGGAACTACATATGTATGTATATGTAGAATATAATAATATTTTAGATAGAGAATAGCCATGAAAGTTATTTTTTTTCAAAACAAATTGTATTTGTATTTAGGTATTATAAAAAAAAATTAATATTAAGGATGTTAAGTATATTTCAAGACTGAGGAGGGACGAATATTTATTATTGTTAAATAATTCGTTCAACAATTTAATAGTTTTATTTGAAAAAATTTGAAATCATTAAATTTTTTTTATAATAAATTTGTTTTGTGTGTGTGTGTGTTTACTTAATTATAATAAATATATTTTTAAAAAGTATTTATTTAGTAAATACGACATTATAAAACAATGATAATAATATAAAATAATATATTTCCAAGAATGCATTTATCAATCTTAAATCTTATTTTTATTTGAATTTAAAACTCATTTCTTTATTAAGATTTGTATAATTAAAAATTTTAAACAAATCTTTAGATTTCTTAATATGTTGTTATATATATTATAATCCTATATATTATATGTATTTTTTAAATGTTTTTATAAAATATTTTTAGTATTTTTATTAATAAGAATTTTGATCTTTCTTAATTATATTCTTAACCATTAAAATAATATATCAATCATTTTGTAAAAAAAAAAAAAACAATTTAAATTATGTAAATATATCTATATACTTATATATAATATTGTTATAAGCATTTTATATAAAAATATAAAAATATTTTTGCTCTAAATTGTATAATTATTTATTGTAAATCCATTTACCTATCTATCTACATATATATATAAAGTCACTATGAATTAGAATTTTAAAATCATTTTTTTGTGTGGTATCTTCCTAATAATGCTACAATATTAGTTAACTTTGTGAACTGGCAATAAATAATTAAACAATATTATAATATATATTTTTAGAATTTTAAGAGTCAAATTCCTTATGTGAGTTTATTCTTAATTTGGAGTTATTTATGCTGTTTCATCCTAATGTATGATTATTTTTATTAAATTTATTATACTTATATTGAACTATTTAAATTAAAATTTAATCTAAAAAATATGAATTTTAAATGACGGAATTTAGAATTTTTATTTATTTAACAGATACGATATGATAAAAAATGGGAACATTATACAAAAAACATTTTAGAAATTCATATCTGCATTTTGTTCACAGGTTTATTTCTTTCGTCATATGAAGTAATTGACATTTAATTATTTCCACTACGGTGATTTTTAATATCATTAGAAACTTTTCATTTAGTTGATCATTTCATTTTTCACTTTTAATTTTTCAAATTTAAATTAATTTCTAAAATAAATAAAAAAAGTAAAAGAAAATATCCTTAATATGATACTTTCTTATATTTTTTTTGTTTGTTTATTTTTATTATCTATATATATTGGAATTATAATTAGACTTTAACAGCTGATGTTTGTTTGTATATATTTGAAACATATGATAATTGGGAATTCATTTCAATTATTTATTTAATACTAATAGTTTAATTATTTTTCTAAGTATTCTTTTGATCACCAACATCCTCTGATAATATTGGCCATGAATTTAAAATGTCTATATTTTAGGCGAGAATGAATGAAACATGAACTGGTGCAGAACAAGTCAGCCATTATTATATTAAGCGTTCCTCTTGACTGAATTTATTATACATATATATATAAATCGACAAGGCTAAATAGTGATTGAATGTTTAACCACAACAAAAGAATATCATTTTATTATTTATAGAACTTTGAAACGTTTTAACATTTTTAATTAATTGTTAAATATAGACCTTAATTTCGGTAGAATCTACATATATTCTATTAAATAAAATATAGAAGAAATAATTTATTGTGATTTGAAATTATATCCTAGTCTTTATATTTCTAAAAACAAATATATATATATATATATGTATTTATATTATTTATAACGAAACAATGATTTGTGAAAATATAATTGGTAATCAAGAAATAATAGCTTTATTATAATTTAGAAATTTAGAAAAATTTAATAAATTATAAATTTAGAAAAATATAGAAAGGAATAATTCACACTCAATTTTTTATATTAATCTTTAATTAATTCACATTATTTTTAAATATTTATGAACTTTAAAAATTCTAATAGTATTTTTGACTTTTTTATTTTTTTTCACTCCATTTATTTATTTTTTTAATTGTTTCATAATTCAATATTTCTTTTCATATATGAGGCAATAACATTATTAATAAAATAGATTAATAAACAGTATTTTTTTTTTATCTAATACACTCTCTCTCATTTATTTGTTTTTTATTTATTTATTTATTTAAATGTTTCTAAACTTAGTAAGATTTAACTCTCAAATTCTTTGGTGCTCACAGGACTTTTATAAATAATAATTGAACTATATTCTTGGATTTTATAATTTTTATAACCTATATATAATTTTTTTTATTTTGGTAAAATTATTACTTTACAAAAAAATATTAAAAAGTAGTATTTTAGAGGTCACTGGTCATTTTCTTCTGAATTCACTATCTCTATAACTTATTAAAAAATATTAATAAACAAAAAAACGAAAAAAAAAAACAAAAACAAACAAACAAACTAGGAAAAATCATATTGGATAGTAATGCATTTCTCTGTGTGGCTTTATTATACCCATCGTGGATTGAAGGTTAGTTTGTTGGTAGGATAATATATTGCATGTAAGTTTTTCTTAAAATAATAAATTCCAAAATTTTATATCCTTTCAAATACTATCACTGTTTTTTTTTTTGTTCTAAAATTTATTAATTTTTAACATTTTCTATTTAAATTTTTATTGATTTTTTTTGTTTATTATTATATAATTTTTAATTTTCTCTTTATCCACTTTTATTTTATTCAATTTATAATACTGTTCTTTAAATATTAATCTTGATTTGTTTTGTGGTTTCCTTTCTGTGGTTGCAGATGTTTTTCAATGTTCCGGTTGTCGTCGTTTTTATTCAACACGGGGCTCGCTCCAACGACATGTACGTTACGAATGTGGCGTCGAGCCTCAATTTCAATGTTTCGTTTGTAAACGAAAATTTAAACATAACTTCAATCTCAAACTTCATTTACTCAGTTATCATAAAGAACTTAGTAAATTTGATATAGAAAAATCTATTAAAAAATTGAGCTAAATTTTAAATAATACTAATGTATATAAGTACTTAAATATTAATTATTTTTCCATTTCATTATTTTACTTAAGTAAAAAAAAACCACATACTTATTTTCAGTTAAGTTTGAACTAGATTATTTAAAAAAACAAAAACAATTTGGTCCTTTGTATATGTTGCAGTCAAAGTGTACATTCCAGTCAATGTATACATCTACTAGCCAATGCATACATTCACTTCCCATTTTAGTCAAAGTGTTCGCTCACTATTGGAATTAACACTTTGACTAGTGAATGCATGCATTTCCTAGGTAGTGTATGCAGTTACTAACCAACTGCAGTCAAAGCGTTAATTGATGAATTTCAAAATAAAATTTAGTCGGAACAAGTTTTTTTAACAAGCGCAGGACCAAGATCGCCGTTCTAGATTTAGCCGCTCGTCTGTGCAACATGCAAATTTAAATAAAACATAAATGTTGAATCGGCATGATTAATTTGAAATTAGAACACAATAATTAAGTTTGAACAATGAAAATAGGTTATATTAAATAAATGTGAATATATAAATGGTTACAATTTTAGTTTGAAATTAGAACACATAATAATTATAAGTTTGAACAATGAAAATAGGTTATAATATTAAATAAAATATATGCGAATAATTAAATTAATTATTGACTCGATGATTATTGCACTAGAGCTAGTTATAACATAAAAATACAAAAGCATCTAACATAGAAAGAAAATAATTTGAAACACAAACACATTTATAAATAAGAAAAACAGGTTATTTGTTTGAACAATTCAAACTTCCATGGCATTTGGAATTGCACAATTTTTTTGCTATAAGGCATGCACATCTATTTGTTGTGCATTTTGTTTTACATTGGCATTTAGAAAATCCCTGTCCGGTACCTATCGACTGTTTGGTTGCAATAGTTCGTAATAGTAATTCAATGGCATTGTCTTGAATATCATTTGGCGTTAATTTATTTTCGGGACACACGCTAAACTGAGATCTGGAATATAATTTAACCCACTTCCCACTTTGACTAGAAGCAGTCCGTGAATGCATACATCCACTAGCAAATGTGCTCATTTCGGTTAAAATGAATACTCTAACTACGAATTTTAGCAAATGTATGCATTGGCTAGTAAATGTATACATTTACTAAATGAATGCTTTGACTGTAACATATATAAAAAAACTATTTTTTAAAAATTTTGAGTCAATAGATTCTACAATTATTTTCATTTTTATTAATATTATGTTATGATGTTTATTTCTATTTATTAAGTATTACAAGTAAAATATTATTGTTTCACTAATATTATTTTATAAACATATTATTTCAATAATTCATTTTTTTTAAGAAAATTAAAAGATTTTATAATAAAGTTATTGTTAATAAAAATTTATCAATTTTATTTTTTATATCAAATTATTATTTATAAATATAATATAAAAATCTTAAAAAAACATTGCATTTATAATTTGTCAATTAAAACAAAGTTCTTATCTCAAGATCATCGGATAAAATATTAGTAAAATTATCTTAAATTCAGATATATTGTATATTTTTTAATAAATAATTTTTAAATTAAGTGAGTGTAAGAGAAAACGAGAATTTTGAAATCATCAAGTAAAATGATATTGAAAAAAGGACTAAATGAGAGAGAGAGAGAGAGAGAGACCATAAATGTTAAGTGTGATAATAATAATAATAATTGATCTTATATCTAAATAATTAATATGAATAAAGGTTTAATTCTTTTGATAGAACCAATATTTCTTGCGCTATTTGCGCTGAATAGCTTTAATCAAAAAAGTTACTAAAAATCCTTTTAGTTATTATTTTTATAATTAATTAATTCATCAGTCATAGTTTCGATTAGTATTATCATTTAAAGTAATAATTAATAATATTCAAAAATATATGTAGAAATATTTTTTTTTTTTTGAATAATTTAATTAGTAATATTTATATGATATATAATTCTACATATTACTAAAATATTACTTTATATATTTAATATTTTAATTAATATAAGAATTTGATAATATTATCAATCTAAAGCAGTTGGGCATTTGCGACCCCCATTTTTTTGAAAAAATTTGTCGCGACCCCTGAGTAGATAATAGAGATTTTTTTTAATCTTCAACGAAGTTAAAATGAAACTATTTCTGAAATTTCCTTTTATTAGAGGTTTTTTTTTATTGTTATATAAAATTCTTTAAATTTGGCGACCCTGAAAATTTTTCTTGCGACCCCTAAAGGGTATTTCTTAAATTATATTAAATTTAAAATTTTAAGTGAATGAAAAATAACTTTCTTAAAAAATATATTTTTAAATTTGAAAATCAAAGCTTAAAAAGTAGAAGTAAATATGACTATGTTTATATAATTAATTAAAAAAAAATTGTTTTATAATATTGGATTAAAGGAACAATATTAATGACTTTAAATAAATTATCAATATTTTTTTTTTAAAAATAACCTATTATGAATGAATTTTATTCACACTCTTCTTTTTATCGATTCTAAATACAAACAAATAATAAATAATGTATTTATCCAACCAAGATCCATTTCCAATTTCATTTTCCAACTTTTGTGATAGCAGAGAAATGTCAATAAAGCACTTGTTTTGTTTTATTTATTAAATTGAAAGAAACGTATACTTACTTATTTTTTTATATAGGTTTGTTTATATAATCAGTATAATAATTTAACATTGTGTTAGTGACTATTCACGTGTATGGAGAGAATATCTCTTTACCATTGTTTCATTGAATTATAAACATTTTTAGAATTATATTTTATTCTAAGATTGTTTCTTTTTTTATACTTTTGTAAATTATAGTAATAATTCTTATAAAATATCTTGTTTAGATTTAAAAAAAAAATATATATATATATATTTATTCAATTATTATATAAATATTTTAATTTTCAATGTAAATTCCAAACATTCTTTTGGTTTATTTTACCGGACGGTCGAGTTCACTTCTCACTATTCAAATTCATTTCCTTTTTAATCAAGGATATCAAAAATGTCAATGTAAAAGCAGATAATAGCTTAATAAAAGCAATATTCAACTAAATAGAATTAATTTATTTATATTAAATATTATCTTACTTGAAATTCTATAAAATAGAAGTGTTTTTTGTTTCCAAATAAAATTACTTTTTTTTGGACATAATTATACTATAATAGTACTATATTAAATTATTCTATAATTTAATATAAAAATGAATAAATTTAAAAAGATTGGCTTTGATTCCGATGGTTAATATAAATAAATTAAAATATATTATACTTATAAATTAACATTATTAAAATATTTACATTAGAGGAAATGTAATGCTCAATGATATAATAATTAAATTTAATTTAATATAAATATAATAATAAATTCTGGAGGGAGTTCAATCCCTTCCCAAGTTCATTTACCAAATACAATTCAGGTCCTGGCGATTTCTGGAGTTTGGAACCTGGTCCACCCAGTCTTACTTGAAATAAGGAGTAGCGGTCGTCGGACAAGAAAATCAAGGTAAAGGTTGAGAGTAACTTTTATACTGAACATATAACACCTCTACCTCGGCTCGATCGAAACTTATTTGATATCATCATCCTAAATTGTTTTTTAACAAGGAAGTTGAAGAGGAAAGATAATTCTATTTCACATTCGTTTCATAATACATTTTTGAGATATTTAAAATATTTACAATTAAAATTGTATTATAATAAAACAAATTTACGATAATACGAAAGTAAAATGTATACTTACTTTGAATTGAAATATAACCAATGATTATATTTTTCAATATAATTCATTAATTTTAATTAATATGACAGTATATATTTTATTACAATAACTCCTGTATATTAATAATAGTTTTTACAGTACACTCATAATAATTATCTTTTTTTCACTTATAAAAGAGTTATAATAAAATCAATCAATAAATCTTATACCTAGAATATAAAATAATTATAAAATGAATAGGGTGTATTTATTTTATAAAATTTTAACTACCTATTTACCTATTTAACTTTTCATCCTATTTTAATCTTTAATCGATTTTATGTTTATGTTTTATGTTATATCTGTTAATTATCGATTGTGATATTAATGGTATTAAAATATTAAATAAACTCAACCTTTTATATCTCTATTTCGTTTATAAATTATTAATTTTAACACTTACATAAATAAAATTTACCTTTTTATGCATTCCTAGTTTATCGTTGTTTTTAAAGGTCATTTTTTATCGTATGAATGAATGTTGGTTAAATAAATAAAATATTTACTAATTTTTAGAGTAGAAAATAATTTTTTATTAAGAAAAAATGCTATTCTTGCCTTTGTTTTTATTTATTTTCTAGAATCGATGCCGTTGTTCTCCAAAAGGTTGCCGCATAAAGGGATGATGGGGTTTATTTGCCAACGTTGTGGACGATTTTACAAATTTAAAAACAATCTTGTTCGACATTTGCGTCTCGAATGTGGAGTGATTCCGAAATATCGATGTAGTGTGTGTGCCCGATTGTTTCGACATCGTCATCGACTTCAAACTCATATGAGAATCCATCAAAACTGAAAAATTACTTTTCAATAATCCTCGATATAAAAATCTCATATTTATGAAATAAAAATTGAATTTTTTTTTTATCTATTATGTTTATTTTAATAAATTTTTTTGTAACTTATAAAAGTTTCGGAAAAGTCAAATATTGATCGAAATAATCATATATTCTCTCATCATTAAGATTTAATATTAATAAAAATAATGATAATGAATATGATGGGATAGTTGTAATAAAAGATATTAATTATAATTGGTCACATAACATAACCCGGTTGCATTACTTATAATAGATTACTTTTAATCAATGTGATCTTTCAATATATATATATCTACTGCTAGTGACCCCGACAATATACACCTAAATATATTCCTATATATATATATATACGCGCAGCGATATCTCGCGTGAATAATAACAATGGTGTTCGCGGCGGTGATGTCGTCGAGAACCAAAGTAACTTTTAGTTTTTTTATAATACATAATAATAATTCATATTATTAATTATTTAATTTATTGATGGAAGAAAGAAGGATTGAAAATAACTTGTGAAACGGACCGGATCTTCGGGTTTAAATCTAATAAAAATCGTGATCTTGCATGCTACCTGATCTATCTAACCTGATGTAAAAATTTATTTTTGTTAATTGGACCATAAACTCTATTTACGAGTCTCTAGACAAGATTGTCGAATAACTATTAATTGACACATGAATAATTTTTAATAGGATTTAATAAATTACAAAAAAAAAACATTATTATAGATTAATATAAAATTATAATTTAAAAGATAATTAATATTATAAATTATTATAATATTTTATTTTACAGTTTGTTTTAAAAAAAATTATCCGTGTGTTAATATATAATCTGTATTAAACTTAACAAATGAATATATTCCTCCTACATTGCAATACAATACAATAATGTGTTTAAAAGTTCAATACTTATTAGTGTGTTACAAAGAAACACGAAATCGAACCTGACAAAGTTCCAAAAATTATTTGATTCGTTATTTTAAATGTATTATAAATTTAAGTTTAATTAATTAAAGATACACTATATGTCGATAAAATAAAATTATTTTTTAGCCACTCATAATTTGACTTGTTTAAAAATAATAAATTATTTGAAATAAAATAAAATAATTATATATTCAAATAGTTTTAGAAAACAATAGAATCATCAAAATATACGATTTTTTATTTAATTCTTTGATTG
Source organism: Labia minor (assembly GCA_963082975.1). Taxonomy (NCBI): domain Eukaryota; kingdom Metazoa; phylum Arthropoda; class Insecta; order Dermaptera; family Spongiphoridae; genus Labia; species Labia minor. The sequence goes on along the minus strand of OY720349.1, from coordinate 67,709,589 downwards.
TATGATAAACCCATTATTACAATTATTATATTATTATATATATTATGTTATTATGTTAATATTAAAATAAATAATAAATTATTGTTTATTAAATAAGAAAAAATATTTATATTTTATTTATTATTATAAATACCTTCATTTTTCAAAAAAAAAAAAAATAAATATTATTAATATTTGTTGTTTATGAAATCACTCATGAAACATCCATTTGATAATTTATCTCTTTTATTCATTTTATTTCATATAAAAAAAAAAAAATAACAATATATTATATCGCCATCTTCGCCGGTGCTCGGCTAATTAAGAAATGAACTGCCGGTCGACAATTACAAAGGAGATATAGACTTCACCTTAAAATAATTATGACTACCATATTTTTACAGTTAGTGAATGAGACATATTAAGAAATAACAACAAAAATCTATTTTTTTGTTTGACTTTATTAGAAATTAATTTTCTTGTAAATTTCAAAATATATTTTTACTTTTAAAAAATAAAAAAAATATTTATTGTCTACTTATTTTATCATAACTGAATTGATATCTCCATTAATAATGTTGTACTTTTAAAAAATAATATTACGATAACAATAAGAGAAACACAAAAACCATATAATTTAACCCCTCTCTCAAGCCGAGAACCCGACTACGTACTCGCCGGCTTCCAACGTTTATATAAATATGCATTTCTATGCCAACTCTCATTCAATTTTGAAAATTTTTGCACTTTTTAAAACTACAATAATTACACTTTCTCTTTTTTCCACTTTTTTTTATTGTTTTTTTTCGAACACATGTTTTTTCAAAGAAGAAAAAAGTTTTTTTTTTCCGAGAGTCGTCAAAAATCAATTTCTAAGCTGATTAAATTTTTTGTATACAAAGAAACATCTTCCCTTGACATCTCTTGAAAATTCCACAAATTTATGTTTAGTTTATGAAATATTAATTATTTTAGGTACGAGTGCAAGAAAGTGCATTTTGTGCTCATTTAATTTCCGCCGGAGTGCTGGCATAGGAGAATTTAATTCCCGGCTTGAGGGGTTAAGATTAACTAATAATGACAGTAATATGATAAAAAATAAAAAAAGTGTCATCTTCTAAAGAAGCATTTCACAATCTGTTGTTTTGTTTTAATTGTCTAAATTTTCCCTTTCATTTATTAATTTTTTGTACCTTCTGTTTTCTATTATATTTATTTTTCTAATGAATTTTTCAAATTTCTTTTAATAATAATTAACAAAATACAAATTTATAATTTCAATTTATTCCAATTTATTCATTTTGTTTTTTCACCATCTTTTTCTTTCATTACGAGATCGTTAAAAATTACTTCTATCTTTGATCAATATTTTTTTTCCAATTAATTTATTGTCGATTATAATCTTCATTTGAAAGTTTTTTTTTGGGATAAGTAAATTCAAATTCTATAAAATAAAAACACTATATATTTTCTTCATGTTTACATTGTATAAGATTCTTTTCAATAGTATTTGATTAAAATTATGACTATATTCAGAGGAAATATTAAGAGAATATCAATGTGGATTCAGACCAAATCGATCAACACTAGATTAAATTTTCTCCCTGAGAAAGTATTAGGTTACGCGGACGATTTAAATATAATAGGAGATTTGGCAATTGCAATTAAAGATGGCGTAAAAAATTTAATCGACCCAATGAAATGAGGTTGGACTCGAAATTAATAGTAATAAGACCAAATATTTAGTAGCGGAGAGGAATTTAGAGTTTTTGAAAATAGAATTCTTTGCAACATTTATAGGCAAAGAAAGATGAAACCGCATAATGAAGAATTGCATGACTTGAATGCATCTTCAGACCTAGTAAAAATCGAAAAATAAACTCGAGTAAGTTGTGATGGGCAGGACACGTGGCAAGAATGGGAGAGGAAAGAATGGCGAAAAATATATTGGGGGGGGGGGGGGGGAGGGCGAGACCGAGGACCACAGAGATAGATAGATAAATTATAGATTATAAATCTTTTTATGACAAAATGTTACAACTGAATTTTGTATACAAAAGCAAAGAAAGATTTATTCTAGTTAATCAACTTGGAGAATACTTATTGAACTACTAAAATTATATTATTTTATTTTTCTATACATAACTACTTCATTAGGTCCAAAACCTTTCTTTTATTATAATTGGAAAATTAAATTTAAAATCTAAATATTTAAATAACTATAATCATGAACGTTTACACTCGGTTAATTTATTTGTTTGCCTTATGCGAAATTTGATTTTTATACCATTAAATTGTCAAATAAATTTGAAACAAAACGAGTCTTAAAGTGGGAAGAAATTATTTTTATTAAATGTTTCTCTCTTCTTACCTGAATATTATTGTAGTTTAGTTTCTATATTAACAAATATAACAAAATGTTTTAATCAAATCTATAAATTTAATCTTGTTATTTTATTTAAATAATATACTTTTTAATAAATTTATTTTATTATATAAGCTGATTAAAACCATATTTTTTACATCATTCTCTTATCTCTTGGTAAATGGTTGGTAGTTTAATCAAAATTTGAATATTATAGGTAAATAGCATGGTATTATAAAAAAAAAATTATGTTTATGTATTAAAATTATATTATATTATATATTGTTCTGGGATTGAGGGATTTTTTATTTCTTTTATTTCTACGCATGATTTCTTTTGCTTGTTGATGTGAAAATTGATTCTATTTTATTCCAAAAAAAATTGTTTTATTTTTTTTTTATTTCTATGCAATTTATAATGTTACAGCATTAAATAACTGGAATCTTATGAAGCTTCATCAAAACGTTCACATTTGTCATCAATGCAACCGATTTTACGCCCACAAAAGTAACCTGGCACGACATTTACGACTTGAATGTGGAGTGCAACGAAAATTCATATGCATTCAGTGTCAACGAATGTTCCGACACAGGCATCATCTCCGGGAACATGAAAAAACGCATGAAAAAGAAATTAAGAAAATTGATTTTCAAAATGAACTGTTTTAAATATTACTATTTGTTATTAATTAAAATTAAACTTTGTTAAAAAAAACAAAAAAAAAAACGTTAATATTAAATATAAAATATTTTGTATTAGTTCATTTATTCTATATTTTAGTTAAAAATAAAATAAATGATAATCATCTAGTCATTTTAATATTAAATCTTTAGAAATAAAAACAGAAAGAAATATTCTGATATATGTATATTTATTTGAATATATGGGAAAATTTGTAAAAAAAGTATATGAAGAAATTCTTCTGCATTCTTCTACTTTATTAAAGAAAATTGCTTGAAAGTATATATAAATTTAAGTCGTCAAAAGTTTTGGGAATACCAAAATTGAATGTGAATCCTGGATTATAGATATGATTTTTGCTTAAGAAATAAAAAATTCAAAACAATTATAATTTAGAAATATGTTATCTAATTTTTTATTTGTAATATTCAGACAAATAAGATTTAATTTCAACTTTTAAAAATCAAATAGAAGAAATGACAGTTTGTGTCAATTTATTATTAATTTCCTCATCGTTAGCCCTATCTCTCCTTAAATTATAAAATTATTTAAATATAAAAATTCTTTTTAATTATTAATTTAATATTTTATATTAATATGTTTCCAATTTAAGGATGAATTATAATTTAACTCGATTTGAGTCTGATTTTTTAAAATTAAAAAATTCCAAAAAATAATTTTTTGTTTTGAAAAGTACAAATTAAACTTAATGAGAATATTTTATGTTTTGGAAACACAAAGCCAATATAACAATTTATTAATTTTTATATTCCTAGATATTCTCACCGATTCACTTTCACCTTCAAATGCAAATGAAGGAAATAACCTCCTCGTATCTCTTTCTTTCTGTTTTATTCACTTGCTCTAGCAAATAAAACTTGTTCTCGAAGGTTAGAATCTGTAAAAAAAAAAAAAAAAAATTATATGCATGATTCACCAAGAAAATCGAAATCACCCGATTTAATTACAAGTGATGTCTTATTTTTTTTAATAATAAACAAATTTTTACTGGTTTTCTTCCAAAAATTAACAATTATAATAACCGAAATTACAAACGGAATTGATTTAATCCAAAATTTAGAAAAAATAATTAAATTATAATTAAATAAATAAATGTTTAAATTTGTATGAAACAAAAATATATTTAATTATAATTTAAAATATTTTATAATATAAGTATTGTGTTTTATATTATTGTATTATTATTTTATTTTTAATAACTAAATAGATAAAATCTGGAAAGTATTTAATTTTATTTTTTTTTTCAAAAAAAAAAAAAAGAAAAATATATTTCACTGTATATACTTCAAATTAACTTCATAAAGATTTTATATAGAATTTATAATTATTATTATAACAACCTTTTATAATTATCTAAATATTTATTATTTAAGTATTAAAATATTAAACCAAAGTTGTTAGTTAAATTAATATTTTCTACTTCTATTTATAATATTATATTATGTTTTATTTTCAATACTGAATCTTCATTTCAATTTCTAATCCACACACACAAGTTCCTTATTCAAATGTCCTTCTTAAAGTTATAAACGATTTCTTGATTTGAGGTCAGACAACTTCTCTGAATACAAATATTTTCCTCTTTCATTTTAAAAACAATATCTACGATACTATAATATACGAGTATATTTCATAAAATTAGTTTTAATATTTTTAATAAATCACGAATAGAAACTTGTTAGTTTGTTTTTTTTTCATAAAAATACAACTTGAACTACAATATTAATTATTCTTTAAAATTTAACTAATATTTCCAAAATTGACCAATGAAATACGATAGGGAATTGAAGATAAAGAAAAAAATAATCTTATGCGACTGCATCGACGGTAATCTTCTGAAAGAATGGATTTATTCGTTATTCTGCATTACTTTTTATTCACCTGGAATATTTGAATTTATGGCTTATATATAAAAATATTTATTAAAACTACAATCAAATTAACCTATTTTAATTATTTAGGAATTCATTAAAATAATCAGGAAATATTTTTAGTATTTTTAACGATGATAAATTGTAGTTTTGTTTCAAAATTCTTTGGTTCTTGATTATACGTAGTTGATGAAATGAATATATATTTCTATTATATTATTATGATATCGATTATTATATTGTTAAATTGGATTGAAAAACAAATATTGAACTGTTTTTTTTTCGTTAATAATTGGTTAAACTACAACACACACAAACCAAACAAATATAATAATTAGGTAAGGAGAAGTGGAGAAAAGGTAAGAGATATCAAGAGATTATATTATTATTATTATATTGATATTCAATTTTAATTCAAATAAATGTTCTAATTAATTAATTAATTAATTATTTAAATACCTTAATAATCGATATTAATTATAATAAATAATTTTAAATATAATAATTATTAAGTGGAAATTATAATGAATATTATACCTAGGTACATAGTTTAAATTATTCATAATTAATTATGTAAACTAAAATGGATCCTCTTTATTTATATTCTTATAAAATAAATAAAAATATTAATATTCACTTTCATGTAAATTCTACAGTTTTTTTTTTTTTTACAAAAAATATTTTAAGAATTGTAATAAATTCTATAAAATGAAAAATATCTGAATTATTATTATTAAACAAAAAACAATAAAAATGAAGAAAATAAGATTAAGAAATGATAACACTGAGTCACATAAATCTTTCCAATTATTTATTTAGGAGGGAAACACTTTAATCAGAAATGTTCACCATCCAGGTTTCTTTTTTTTGATAAAAAAGTTTTTATGATAAAAAAAAATATATAAATATAAACACTAATGTGGAGTACGTTAAAAAAATACTTTAAAAAGTAAGTATTAATTGAAAATATTTATAATTAAATAACTATGTTATTTTAATTAAATATATTTAATTGGAATTTTTTATTCTCAATTTATTATAAATAATATATTATAAATTCAAAGATGATTTTCTAAACTGTTGAACGGTTTATATTTAAATGTAATGTTTTTTGAATTAGTTGATACAATTAATTTTGTGTTCTAATTCATTTGTTTTTATTGTTTATTTCTTTTTAATAAATTTAAATCATCCTCATCCCTCCTTATTCTCTACTTTTTGATTCTCAGCAAAATTAGTTACAGTACCCGGTATAGATTAACCTTTTTATCTACCTTTGTAGGTATATAAGGACAGTAATGAAAATCTTATGTAAATGTATAATATACATCAATTATAACTTTCAACATTATTATTGTTGCCAATATATTTATTGGCAAGTGTAAAATTATATTATGAATTATAAGAAAAAATGAATTTACATTAAATTAAATTACTTAATATAAAAATAAAACTTTTTTTGCAATTTTGCAAAATTTTAACTTTATTTTAGGTATCTATTGTTTTTTTTCCAAAAATTTAGATAGGAGCCAACCCTCTCCTCAATACAGAAGTCAACTATTATGGTATGTATAGAAATATTAATATTATATTAAGTAATTTTTTTATTGACATATTCAAGATGTTTCATATTAAGTGTTCTTAAAATGTTTATGCATTTTTTTTTATTTTATAAATAATTATTTTTGACCATCAATAATAATAAATAAACCTTTTACTTAAATATTAAAATAAATTTTCATTCAGTCATTAAAAATCTTATAAATTCATTTTTTTATATTATTTTCTAAACATTTCAAACTCAATTTATCTGAACGAATCGTAGAGAATATACTTTCTAACGAAAATAGAGTTTGCCTGTCAATATAAATAGAGTTGCAAATCGTCTCTCTCTCTCAGTGTAAAAGCGAATAAAAATAAATCACAATTCAATCAAATTATTATTAATCGTTACATGATTTTCAGAAATTTAAAATAGATTTATGGGTGGGTTCTATTCATGTTTCAATTGGGTGACGAAAATTCATCACTATCATGACAAATGAATGAATCAATAAAAATGAAATGTAACACAAAAGATCTTAATCTAAATTCTATCACTCTAAATACATATAGTTATACATAATTTAAGGAAAAAGATTTATATTTATTTATGATAACAAATATAAAATTACGAGTAAAGATATAGATTTTTGTTTTGTGTTTATTTTAATATCTACTTACTTTACTTATTTTACTATTTTTTACGAGTATAATATTATTTATCACATAGTTTACAATTACAATTCATTATTACTTTTATACGTAGGTACGAGGTTATTTAATATATATATATATTTTTTTTTAAATTTTTAGGCTTTTCAAATTTTAGCCTTTATTCGAATTTATACGGAATGTATTATAAATTCCTAAATCTAAGTGATTTTTATGACGATATCTCCAGGACGATCAAGGTCTAAATTAACACATTTTTTTTTAATTAAATTTGATTATTTGAAAATATTTAAATAATCTGTCAATATTCAATATTTATTGAAAAATTATCCCATATTTTTAGAAAATTTTTTTATTTTTGTAATTTTTTAATTAAATTATATAAACTATTAAATTATTAAACTGGAATGTAAATTTTCTATTAATTCTTCAAAATAAATAGATAGGTATAGTTAAATTTAGGATTTTTAAGATGATAAATTTTAAGTTACGGTAATACATTTAAAACTAAATTACTCAGTTTAAGTTTATTTTAGTTTAGAGTAATCATTTACTTAAATAATGACAATTAACTATTATCATCAAATCATATTTAATCATAAACTATAGGTATATTAAAATAATCCACTTAATTAAGTTCACTTGTGCTTTTTATCTGCATTTTATTGGTAAATAAAATGAGAACTATCACAAGATGATTTTATTATCGATAAGTTGATTAACATGTTAACATATTATAAATAATTAATGTTAAATGAAATACTTGAGAATTATATATATATATTCTTATTTTTATTCTTCTTGATAACGAATTATTAAGTTGATGGATTTATTAAATGATTCGTTTAAAAAAATCAAAAAATTAAAAGAACAAAAATCGAACCCTACAACAACTATTCCATCCAATCTTTAAATGGCGTAGCTTCAGGATATTATTTGCTGCATCTCTGATATTTGAGTTGGTCACATGGACTTTGATTTCATTTTCGTTTATCTTCTGATCCGCTTTCTTAATCGCCGCTATCACTTCGCTGCTTTTGTTCTTCTACAGAACGAATAGCTACATCAATCAGCTTCCTCTCTCTGGTTTGACTTTCCTCCTCATATCTTTTGGGACTTGTGCGTAGGTTAGGTGTTCGGATGGTTTAACCAAAACTGCGTTTGGCCTCTTTCTCTTGAAGAGATGCTTGATGGTTGCCATCTGATTTGTGATAATATTTTTTTTTCTAGTAAATACTTGCCATTTTTCCGGGTCTTTATCTCTTCGTCTCTTATCCATTTCGTGAGCGGCTGGACTTGTGATAATATTTTTTTTGATTTTTTTGTTTTTATTTATTATATATACAAACAATATAAAATCTACAACCAACTTTTGACATTCTAATAATTATTAGTTTTGCAACAATCAAAAAAAGAAATGATTTATTCGTACAAAAATATAATTTTGATCCTTGTTTTTAGTTGTATGTTTAATTAAATCAAAAATTCATTAAATAATTTGAAATTAAAAAAAAAATATTTTAAAATGTTTTTAGTATAATTTTCAAATGTGAAATTTGACTTAGCCCTTGTAATAAATAATTGCCAATATTTATTATTATTATTATTATTATTATTTGAACATTGAGGCACCAAACCAACAAAGACGATTTGTGCCTTAAAGAAATCATCCATCGGACAAGATAAATTGCATTTATCTCCAAGCAATCAATACAGTGGGAATTTCATCTTCCAGGCAAACAGTAGTTTACTGAATTCTGACCGATTCCATTGTGTCAGACTCAACGCCCCCCGAGTAGATCACTTGGGAAGAATGCATTTTCCTTTTATACCAAAAAACAATCTAATCAATAATCACCCAATCAATAATACAATATATAATAAATAAATAAATAAATTTGAATAAATAATAAAAAAATACCACCGTTCAAAAAGGGACTGTAAAGGGGTTCCCATTGAACTTGACTAGAATATAATAATAACAACAACAACAATAAACAATGCAAAAAATAATAATAACAACGAAAACGACAATTTAACAAATAAATAAATAAATAGTAATAAATACCATAAATAAATAAATAATAATAATAAATAAATTCTATATTTTATGTAGAAACCTAAACAAATTTTCAATCTTTCCCAATAGATCTCTGATATTCTATTTTATTTATGGATATGTATTTTAATTTATTTTCATAAATATTTTGTTAAAAATTTATTAATAATAACAATAATAATAATAATAATAAATAAAACAAATTCAATCTTTATTTATTTTAATTAAATGTCTGATTTTCTTGACGGTTTCCTCTTGGTAGGTTCAATAAATCGAATCGAAATGTGCCTAATCTCTTTAATGTTTGGTTGATTGTGGTAGTCTCTGCTAAACGACTTGACTATTGAGGTTGTGGAGGGGATGGGAGGAGAATAGTGAAAGAAATAAAAAGGGATATGCCGGCGCGTAGCCAGTTCAGTTGCCGTCCAACCAGTGCCGATCCAACTTCCGAACCACTCCACCACCCCCACCCTTTAACTTTAGTAAAGCGTGATCCCACGTGAGTCGGCGTGTATGCCCGTGAAGGACCATCCAGCCGAGTGCACGTGTACTCCGCCCAAGGACACCAATCACCATGGGCGCTGTCTCCTCGACGCTCGTCTATTTTGGCTTGCAGTTGGCCTCCTCCCTTCAGGACTTGCTAGATAGTAAAAGGTACAACAACAACAACAACACAACCCGGAGAAAGTCCCCTCCACCTATCGAACTTGTTCACTTGTTTTCAAGACCGGCTTCAATTCATCCAGTGCTGTTTTATTTAATAGAAAACTGATAAATTTTATATATTTACTTGCCAACCTACACAATATATTTTGATATTTTTATTCCTCTATCAAATTATTTTTTTTTTTAATTCTTAAATTCAAAATTAATTCAATTGAAAAATTTAATTTTAATTTTTAATAAATAATAAGTATAATTTTATAGGGGGGAGAGAGAGAGTAGGGCAAATTAATAAATTTTTCACTTTTACATTTTTTTTTTTTTTTTTTTTTATATTAAATGTTATCATAATATATATGACATATTTTGACATCCTTGAACCACAATCAAAAACTAAAAAAAAAAAAAATTTTTTTTTTTAATAAATTAATGAATAAAATTATAGTTTGAGTTTAGCTAAATTCATTTAATTAAAATCATAAATACAAAAGTTTTAAAAAAATAAATTTTAATCCAATTAGTTTTGGTTTTTAATTGAATATTCAAATATTTAAATAAAAATTCAAATTTTTTTTTTTTTGAAATAAAAAAATAAATAAATAAAAATATAACTAATTTTTTTTAAAATTTAAATACTAGTTCTTTGGGATGAGGGAGGGTTAACTATTCAAAATTTGTTATTTATTTTTCTTATTAATTTAAGTATAAGTTTAATTCCAATTTGAATATTCATGATAAATTTAAAATGCATTAGACACATTATATATAGTTTTTAATTCAATTGAAATAAAATTATGTAGAGATTAGTTTAATACTATGACAAAATATAATCACTATTGAAATAATATGTAAGTAGTAAAAGAATATTTGAGAATAATAGCTTTTTATTATAACAAAATAATTAGCATTTATATTAAAAAAACTTTTAGTATTATAATTTATTTATTATTATTCTTTTATAAGGATTTTTTACTCTTTTTTTTAAATGATTTTCTTTAATTTTTATTGTTAAATTGATATTAATAATGTGAAGATGATAAAATGTAGAATTTGTATTTTATTTTTATCCTAAATCATATAACTATTTTAATTATATATATATATATATATATATGGATGAAAATAGCTAGTTATGATGAAAATAAATTTTTTTACTATAATAAAAATAATATATAATAGAAAGAGTGAATATAAATTTGATATATAATTTCCATCTCAGGATAGGGACATTGGAGGAATGTAGTTTCTGCAGTTAAACAGCTCCCTATTAGCATTTGTATAAATTGCTATTAATTTTAAGAACCAAAAAAGAAAATGATGAAATAATTATTATTTATTTTTAATTCAAAAAATTTTAACTTTTTAGTTTTTAAATGAATAAATAATCATAGTTTCCTTATTTTAACTAATAAAAGTGTAATTATATATTATAACAATTTATTTAGGTAAGGTATTTATTTATTGATTCAAATGAGGAAATTATGCTTTTAATTTATTATGTTAAAAATATCAAATAAACGATCAAGAGGGGTTGTTAACTTTAATATATATATATATATTTCTTCTATTTCTTAATTGAGTTACATATTAACAGTTGATACACCGCCAATCAATTTCCAATTTGATGCCAAAATGTTGTAATTAATTATTACTAAACACTCTTGATAGAGATAATTTGATGCATACATTCAAACGACACTGTCATACTTATCAGTAATAAGTAATTGTATATTATTTTTTCTAAACATTTATCATTCATTGTCACATTGAATGAATCAGTCAATCGATACATTTAAAAAATTCATACACAAGAAATTTAAACATTATAAGTAAATAAAAGTATTAATCATTGATAAATATTAAATATTTAATATTTATTCTCTCAATATTTTTTAATTTATGAAAATTAATTTAAGTAAATAATGACAATTTTATTAATCTTGATTTTTTTTTAATTTTGATTAGAATACAATCCATTAAATGACTTTAAGTTTGTATAATGTTCAATCCAAGTCAAATTCTAAAAAAAAATATTGAAATAAAATTAATTATTATTCAGTGTAAGTGTGGTATAAAACTGACCTATAAAATTTGAGAACAAGCGTCCAAACCTCACCAAATTTTAAAAAAATTAATAAACAAATAATAATGTTATCTTAATTCCATTAATCTTAACAAAAGAAGATTTTAAATAATATTTTAAACAATATTAATTATTTATTAAAATTACCATATTTTAATAAGACATATATAAATAATACATTGTCCATATTATTTATTTATTTATTCCTGATTTTCTCATTCTGAGTTATAGACAGGCTACTTATCAATGTTATTATTTGATTTAAATGCAAGTGTATTTTTTGTTAATTTGTTATTACTGTCTATATATACAAATAAACAAACTTTTGTTTCGATACATATTATTTAGTTGTGAAATATGAAAATTTTGTCAATATATTGATAATTTATTTTTAATGAAATAAACAAGAGTAGTACCTGAAATGTTATGCAACTTATACTCGTAGATCTAATGATCCCGTGTGACCATCTTTCCACCTTCTCTCTCTCTCTCTTTCTCTCTCTTTACCACAAATTTGTAAAGATCCTAAAAAGAAAAAATGAAGAATTCCATCCTACTCTTTTCCTTTGTATTGGAAGAGGGAGATTTCTTGGAAAATCCATTAAAAAAAAAAGTTGGGAACATTTCAGTGTCAACCAACAAACTCCCAGAACCATCTTCTTATCTTTTGATTAAGATCACGTCACATTACATTTTATCAAAAACACTTGATTGAGAATTAGAATATATAATCAAACGGAAGTAAATAAACAGATGCGTACATCGGTAGAGCAATTTTTTTTATATAGGATTCATCCTAATGATAAGTACATATATAATCGTTCAAGTGATATTGTAATTAATAATAACAATAATAATAATAATATATTAATCAAATATTTTCAGAATAATAAAGAATGTCCAAAATATTAGTGTCAACAGAAAAACTTAGGAGTGTTGTTTATATAATATATTTATGACAAAGTTCCATTTAAATAATGACTGATGAGTGATACAAGAAATATATTGAATGATTTTTTTTTAAATAAAAAAATTAAAAATAGTTGAATCATTTTACGAGGGTGGGGTGAAAAGTTTCCGGCCTGACCAAGAAAAACGATGTTTTTAAATTTTTCTTTTTGCTTTATTTTTCATTTTTCAACAATCAAGATAGCTGAGACCTGTACGATGTCTGCTGAACGTGTGCGAAATATTTTGCATGGTGGGTGCCGCGTTTGCTAACGTTAGACCAAAAACTGCTTCGAAAAACCATTTCTACCGACAATTTGGCACTGCGTCGATTCATAACTGTTGATGAGACTTAAATTAAATTAAATTAATTAATTAAATTAGAACACCGTTATGAGAAATGTATCAGTATTAATGGAGATTATGTTGAAAAATAAAGCAAAAACAAAATTTAAAAACAACGTTTTTCTTGGTTAGGCCGGACACTTTTCGTACATTGCAAAGGCTGCGTGATTATACTAATTGATTCTATTAATTTAAATTTTCTAAAAATCAATTACTGACATTTTTATGATAATCTTTTTATTTTTATATCTCCTACAACTACTTTACGTTATGAATTCTTATTCCTGTCTGTGTAAACACAAGTGCTTTCACTTTGGTCGCGCATTAGCAACTTATTTAGGATTGAATCTTTAATAAAAAAATTTTCTTGTTTAAAAAAAAAACTTTATTTTTAATATTAATATTAATTCATTATTCGCTATTGACATCCAAAACCAAAAAATTTTGAAAATCCGTTTTTTTCAGATAAATGTTATTATTATTGATAGTTTAAAGGCCCCTCGGCAAATAGAGAATTAATTTTAAGTAATAAAATAAAACATTAGAAAATTTAATATATATATATATTTTATATATTTCGAATTTATTTAAATTTATCAATAAAAATAAATGAAAATATTAATAATATTAATTAATTAAGTAAAAAGAAGCATTTTCTAGACTTACTAACGAACATATTTAAAATTATATGATGTATTTATATATATATATATTATCTTAATTTGTGTCCTAAGAAAGTTGTTTGTGTGCTACATAAAATTTAATCTTATATTTTTATTCACTTTATCAAAAAATTAACATAACATACATAATTAGATAATGTAAATTTAAAAATTCTTCATATATCTATGTATATAAGTATGAGTTAATTTAAATTCGCTTTTATATTATAGAAAACAAACCAAGAAATATATTATTATTATCAATAATTAATAAAAAACAAGAAATAGTGTACCTAAAAATAAATGATGGCGATAGTAAAGTTTAAAAATACTTAACCTACAGCTGGTCTTCCTAATGAACAACGAAAGAAATTATGCCCCCTCCCTCAGTATGTGGTTGCCTTCTTGGGTCTATTTACATTGACATGAGACCCTCTTCAGAGAGATTTTGGTTATTTTTAGCAAAATTACTTTTTAAAAATATCCTTATGTTCTCTAAATCTTTTATTAATAGTCAAGAAAATATTTTTTATGCTATAGTAATTATAATTTTAAAAGACCAAATATTCTCGAATGCAGTTAGAAATTCAAAGTTCACAATATCTTTAGATTAAATTCATTTTGTCAATGGCCATGACATTTGATAAAAACTCTTTTTGTAAACCACCCTCCATTACCATCTGTTTCCTATTAGAATTGATTTTTGAAGGATCGAATGGACAAAGAACTACGACCTTTTGATAAAAATAATAAATTGTTTAAATCACTCTGTCCACTTTAAATTCCACAATAACTAAAATTTAAAATAAAAATATAGAAAAATATGAAAAATACAAAATATGAAATACCTAAAACTAAAACGAAAAGAACCTAGTATATTTCTTATAATAATGGGTAATGGGTTCAGCTTTTTTTCTAAAATCTATAAAAAATATATCATGACAATTTTTGCTTGAAACTTGATTTTATATTAGTAATTTTAAGTAAAGTATAATTTAAAATCAATTTTTTTCAAAAAACAGGAAACCTTTTGCTTTGAAAGATAAAAAAATTTATAAAATACTGGTTATTATATTATTATGATTATTATTATTATTAATATTAGAAATTAAGTTATGTCGGCATCTCAGACTTCATTTACACTTTGTCGTTATCAGTTTTGGTGATAAAAATTAAATAAATAATATAAATAACTATAAATAGTAACGAAAACTATTAGAATAGATTTAAAGAAGCCACTCCGGACTAGTAAACTAACTAATAAACATATAAATTAATTTTTATTTGTTTATTTATTAAATTCTATTTATTTATTATAATCTCTCCTCTTTACAACTATTCCAATAAAAACTAATTATATAGAAAATTTAATAATTTAATGAAGAAATGAATAACGTCTATTAATGAATGATTCATACCATGGTATTTGTCCAATCATGAATAACATTTATCTTATCCAAATTATTGACTTTTTTGAATGTACATATGTGGGTATCATTGATTATTTTTTATTTTGTTTAATCATTTTACTCATATACATATAATTGGTACAATTACACATATTCATTTAAAGAAATTTTATTCTTTAATAAAATTTTGATAGTATTCTTAAATAAATTATCATGTAATGTGTTTTGTTTTGTAATAAAATAGAATGACGACTATGCGATAATTAACCAATTATTAATTTAAAAAAAAATAATATTTTTTTTTATCTTATTAATATATAAATACTATTATCAACTATTTTTTCATTATTTCTTTATCAATAAACTTTAAAATAAAATATCCTTGACATCAATTAATCTTACTATACCTCTTATTTTTGGAAAAAAAAAATGATTTTTCAAAATCAGTTGGAAAACAAAATAATGATTTTTAAATGTTTTTATTTTAAAACCAATATTAAAAATTATTTAAGTTATTTATTGAAAATATTTTACAATCAATTCCCCTAAAATTTATGAACCACGACAATTACCATTAAACAACACTCCTGTTTTTTTCAAATTATGATTATGTATTTATTCTATTGATCAACTTATTCATATAAAATCGAATCTGACTATTCAATATTTTATTGCTAATTGAATATTATTTGAACATAAATTTACTATTGTATGAATGCATGTAAGTAAACATGTGAAAAAATTTAAAAAAACAAATCAATAAATAAAAATGTAAGTTTTTAATCAAATAATATAGCAAATATATTATTTAATATAAAACAACTATACTAACTATTTTTACTTATATTAAAAAAGGTAATATATATTTTTATTTTCACATAAAAAGTTATTCATTTAATATAATAAATTTATGAAGATATTATAAAATAAGTAAAAATATATTAAATTAAAATTTTAATTTATACCACATATTTTATATCAATTTTAATGATTATAGTTTTCTTTTAATACCTATACACATAATCTAATATAGTACCTTAATAAGTTTTTTTTTTTTTTTTGCTTAAAGAAACTTTTTATATAATAAGTTTCTTATGTCTGAATAAATTAATAATATATAAAATTTTGATGAAGATAAGCACTTCCTCGTTTTCCTCCGGTCTAAGATATTGGTTGAAGACGAACAAAGATGCAGGAAGCAAACCAACTTGATTCCCTCTTCTCCCAATGCACAGTAGACAATGACTCGGATGATATCCGAATGGATAATCAGATATTCACTTTATAGGTTCATTGTAGTGAGTCCATGATTATCATTTAATTTATTATTTGAATTTATAAAAAAAGATTTTCTTTTCTCGTGAATTATTTTATAAATAAATTAATATTTTAAAAGCGTCTCACAAATTATTCATTCATATAATCTAACAAAATACAAAACAATAATATAAATAATGAGATATCCGAAATAAATACAATCTTGAATAAGTTATGAAATGTATTTAACATTCACAAGATATAGTAGTTCATTCATCAATATATCAATATATATATATATGTATGTATATTCTACTCACAGACAACACGATGAAGGTCTTCTATGTATGGTTTGATGACCCGTTTAGATTGATTAATTTTTTTACTTACTTTATATAATTGCGTGTTATTTTTAATTCCGGTTTAGGATTGGGTCAATGATACACTTTTTAGGAAATATATACATTAAAATATAATGCAAGAGATCTTTTTCTGAAAAAAGTGATTGAATATTATTGAAAGACAGTCTTCTTCATCCATCCATTATTCTACTTATTTTATATTATACAATAGTACTGCCTTCATTTAAGATGATTCATTAATAAATATGATATTCATAAATTATTATTTTTCACAAGTGATATTATAGTGATATTATGTATATTATCAACATGTGTATTTAATAATAAATTATTAATTCTAGACATTTTTGATAGTCCCTAAAAACTTATAAGTTTATACATATAGATCAGTCAGATTATCTACTTTTTAAGACAAATACATATGTATAATAGTAATAATAAGAATCGAAACATGGAATGCAAGGTTGAAAGGCAATGAGGACAAAAATAAAATTTGCTCTCTTAATAATAAAAAATAAAAAAAAAATATTATTTAAATATTCTTGATTGTGGTTCATTAATTTTTACTGAAGAACAATATTGGCCTAAAATCAACACTAAATTAAATTTTACTAATTGTTTTTTGTTTTAAGAAAATGATGTTATTATTATTATTATATTTCTCTAAAAATATTTTCTTTTTGGTTGATTATTTATTCGATATTGTAGAGCTTTAAACAACACAAAACATGTATAAAAATAATCTTTGGTGGAGCGATCAAGTTTGAAGTGGGGTTAGTTTGATTGTTCCTCTGCACTTCAAATAAACACAAGAAAGCCTATAATTAAAGAGGGTAGTTTTTTTTATAGAGGGTGAAACTTTATTTATATAGAACATGTATTTATATATATATTTGAATACTTTCTTTAAATAAAATTATTACTTACTTTCAATTAAAAGAAATAATGCATATAAAACATGGAACAGAAAATAATTAGAAATTAAATTTTATAATATCTAAGATTTGTTTTATTGATCAACATTAAAATTTACACCTGTTATATATTATAATAAAAAGAACAAGTTGTACTTGGGCGTCTATATTTTAAGATTTTATAAATATTTTCAAAATGCGGTTTTATATTTCATTTTGTTTACATAAATTAATTTAAATCCAAATTTAAATTTAGGTATAAAAAATATGTAATATATACATACATACATCCAAAAACCATCTTTCAATATATATAAATTAATAACTTATTCTATACTTATATGTCTGTTAATTTATATAGTATCTATAAATTGCATAATATTTCAGGTACATGGAATGTTTTTGTCTACTCTTGTTTATTTAATTAAAAATAAATTATCAATATATTGACAAAATTTGCATATTTCACAACTAAAGAATACGTATCGAAACAAAAGTATGTTTATTATTATAATTACAATTATTAACAGAAATAGGATAAATATTTAAAAAGTAATAAATTTCCAAAAAAAAAAAAAAAAGAAAAATGCATTTATTTAGATTTTATTTATTGAAGTTTTTAAAGTTTTGATTTGATTTTTGTAGTATTATATAATTAATTAATCTAGAAAAATAATAATTTATTATATACAATGATATCATATAATTCAAGGAATAGTTTTTTGTTTATTTTTATATTTTATGGAAATAATTAAACATTAATAATATCAAGATTTCAAAACATTGAATAATAATTTATATATTGCCATTTATTATTAATTTTATAATAGATTCATTACATAAAATAATTGGTATTATCTTAAAATTATATATGTGAATTTAATTTGTGAAATTATTTTATTATTCTATAGGTACAAATACGAGTATATTCAAGATATGCGTAGTTGACATAAGGCTAGGTGTGTGTGTGCTTTCATTCCACTTTAGAGTTTGATTACCACTATTGATACGTTTGTTTGGATGTATAGTATAACATAATGACGTGTCGAAGGATGAGTTGATATCAGTATATTGATATCTTAAAACTGATTAAATCACATTCCATAATAATCTTGTTACTGATTAAAAAAGTGGTTTAACCTTATCTTAGAATTTGAATTCATATATTTAATATGTAATCAAATTATTTAAGTAGTAATATTATTCTAATTAAAATATTTATAATAAAAAAAAAAAAAAAAAAACAATAGAAAGGCGTATCGGCAAATCGGCATCTTAGAGCACCTCATGCTATCTTTTGTTAAATTTATAATTAATAGATAAGAAATTAATATGGAATTAAAAAAGTAAATAAGTCTCAAATAACAAATCAACTGGTATTCTAAAGCTTTTGGAGTGGCTGTAAAGGGTCAGCCTGGAATTAATTTTAAAAGAAATAAATATTAAATCATTCTGGACTTCTAACTTATTTCCCACTTATGAATTATAAATACAAAATGGATCATTCAATTTTAATATAAATATTTAAATGAAAATGATAATAGGTTAATATACTTACATATAATCGATAAACAATAGAAACACTTGTCAGTTAAGATTTCTAAAAATCATGATTTCATTAAAATTTAATAAAATAATAAATAAATATAAGATTTTTTTTATTTGATGGTTTATAGGTGTATTAAATGCAGGTGTAGAGCGTGGTGGTTTGTGAAAGTTGATTTAAAAATAAAGCTTGTCTCACATGCCTTGAACGTTTGAAGGAGAAATAAGAAAGAGAGACACAAAGAAGGAAGAAACCTCCTCAAAAATCTCTGCCACAAATCCTCTCCTAATTTCGTTATCTCAGCCACAATATAGAAGTACATACTAATTGTTTTTAAAATAATCGCTCATTTTAATATTTTAACACAAAAAATTGAATTATACATTTTCTAATGATAATTTAAAGTGAAAAATATTAGTTAATTAATAAAAAAAAAGTTTACTTTTTATCTTTTTAATTAAAAAAACCAAAAACAAAAAAGAGATTTAAATGAAAATGAATGAACTTAATTATAATGTTTACTTAATAATTAGTAAAATTCTTGCTGAAATTAATAATTTTAATAATTTTACTATAGTAAAATTAGTTTTTGTTTGTTATCTACATAATTTATGTTAATTTTAAAATTATTTTACTTTAATTAATTTACAAATAATAAATATATATTGCAATTAACCAATTTTAAGGAGCTATAAAAAGGAAATTTTGAACTTTAAATTAAATAAATATTAATTTTATTATCCATAGCAACACCGGAAATCACTTTAAACTAACAACAATATACGTATACGTATATGTATATTTCCCAACATCAAGAATTATTAAATTTAATCTATAAATTGTTATTTTTTAAAATATTTGTATTGAAATGTCATTGCCTTGAAGCATCATGAGGGGGTGGGTGGATGGGTGCTGACTTCACATTATGTGTACTTGAAATTCCTCTTGAATGAATCATTCATGCGTTCAATACATTGTTTCCCAATCTGTGGTCCATAAATGTATCAAGTTCAAAACATAAAATATCAATAAATAATTAAATGTTTAACTAAATTAAAATATTAAATATTTTATTCAATGATATATACTTAATTGATTTTTAGATGATATCATTAAAAAAAAATTCATATTTATAATATTAATTGATTCATCATTTATTCTAAAGAATAATAAATAATATATTAGTTATAACTCGCGCAAACAGAACCACAAATGTGAGGATTAATTTTCTATTTAAATTTTATTAAAAGGATGACTTCATTCTTAAATATTTTTTAATCCAATATTAATCATCCAGTCTTTTAGAATTCTACAGTTATCGTGTCTCTTCATAAATAGATTCACAGTTCAAAAAATTGCTTATGATTATATTAATGAATAATATAATAAAAAAATGATGATTTTTTTTTTATTAATTAATAATAAATATAATATAATCCATTTTAATAAGAGATATGTATTTATTCTCTACTTATTTAGTCGATATAGTTGAACCATGTCCATTTTACTAGATTTTTATCTTTCATTCAATCTTTTATTATCCATCCAATTTATTCTTCAGAGTGAAACTCGGATTTAAGGAGCGGCACCAGTAGGTAACCCACTCTCCGATTTCGTTTTTTAAATTATATCAGTATTATTTTTTTAAAAATAAAATATAAAACATTTGCATCGATTAATTTGAAATATATTTTCAACTAATCTTCTATCAATAACGATTTCTTTTTTTTTTTTTTTTAAATAAAATCTATTTCACTAACAAAATAATGAAATTTATAAATTTTATGCAGTTACTTTTTAAAAGTTTAAATAAAAAAGTGATCCAAGTCAATTTCAACAATTTCATTCAACTCTCTTAATTTAATTATTTATTTTTAATTTTTGGATTTGGTTAGATTTGAACCTTGTTCCTTATTTTTACAACTACGTTAGAATAGTAGTAGACGTTTAAATCATTTTTTATGTAGACAAATGAAAAAAGTTAAAATATGAAAAAATTAAATGATTTTTTTTTTAAATTATATTCGAAACATTGGTCCATTTTTTTCAAATTTTATTACTTATTTTTATCCTATTATTTTTTATAATAAAGATTTTGATAAATAAATATATAAAATTACAACTGAATTTCTTTATTATGAAAATATTTACTAAAATAATATGTAAATAATTTAATTTAAATTTATAAAAATATATATAATTATTTTATTTATTTATTTATCTTATATATATATAAGAATTAATTGACAATTTTTTTTATTTAAATAAAAAAATATGTTTTCCTTATAAAAAAATAAAATTCATTTTTAAAAATAAAATTTAAATAATTTCAAATTAATTTCATTAATTTAAAAAATTTAATTAAATGATGATTTATTTAACTAATTTTTACTTTTTACAATGGTTTAGAATAAAATAATCAAAATTAGACAAATAGTTAAATATACTTTACAAATAAGGTCAGTATTACAGAAATGATTTTAATGTTATAGTTGGCGTGTCCTTGTGAATGTAAATACGTATAAATAAAAAATTAATTAACATTAGATAAAAGCCATCTCGTGTTAGTCGACATTAAATGGATCGTATTAGGACACAATACTGAAATTCTATTTATATTTATAAAATATAGATTACAAGGATAATATAATAGTATTAGAAATAGTTTTAACCGTTTTCATAAATTTTATTTAAATTTCATTCTTCATAAAAAAAAAAACCTTGTCATTAAGTAGGTAACTAATAATACATATAATACTACAACTTTAAAACTTATATATAACAAATATATAATAAATAATGAATAAATATTGATATAAATAATAAATGTTTACAAGTTCATGATAAAAACTTGCAATAATATTTATTCTAGTCCCACCTTTTTAATTAAGTTTGGTTTATTTTTAACAAAAGTAAATTTTTTGTTATTGACATTTATGTAATTTTAAAAAAAAATCGATTTTTATTAATATTAACTTTTAAATTATTATTATTAAAGAATGATTTATATAAATGTGAAGTTAATAAGAAGAAGAGGTAACTTATAATGAATTCTTCTATTATAATAAAAATGCATGAATATTTAATTTTATACACACATTTCTTTTTATCGTCTGATACTAGTAATGCAATATAATTTCATACTCAGTTAGTTTAGAGCATTACTTTCTGTTTTATTATAATTTCTTTAGTATTCTTAAAATACTGTTTATTAATTAATCTATACCAATTATAACATTTACTTATTTTATAATAATATTCATGATTTTAACCAGTCTTCGAATAGACTATCCATTTCTATCAATTTTAAATAGTATTATTAATTCTGAAAATTTTAAACCCTCAATCTCAAGTTTGGTGGACTAATACATTAATTACTATAATCATTGACTTCCTATCCATATTTTCTTTTTTTTCTTTTTGTGGTATTTTTATAATCTTAATAATGATTTTATAGCTAGCTCTATGTTCGAAATTAAAATCAATAGTTACTAGTATATTTTAGATGAATTATAAATTAATTTTCATCAGATTTAATCTTTTTTAATACAATGAGCAATAAGCAATAAGCAACCTCTAAACAAGCAACTTTTCTTCACCTGTTCACCTGTTCTTTATAAGCAACTAATTTTTTTAAAACTAAATATTTTAGCTGACAGCTGATAGCTATTCAAAACATAACATCAAATTGTAAAAAATTCTATTATTGGAATATGTTTGTGTTTTGTGCTAACCAATATTGAAGTTAATTTCTGTTATTTAGAATATACTTACTAGAATTTCTGTTAGTTTCTGTTAATTAATTAATTAATTAATATTTTTGTGCTTTAAATACAATTTTTCTCTATAAACAACTTTTCCCAATACAAAACTTTTTTATTGAATTTGGTTCAGTTAGTTGCTTATATAGAGCGTTCAATGTATTAATGCAGTGATTTTTTTGTTCTAAAAAAAAAATAAAGGTCAGATGATTTTGCGATGGTCTGAAACATTTCCGATGGAGGGAAGAAAAGTTTTCGAATTTTTCAAGTGAATAAAAATTTATATAAAAATCTAATGTATTAAGGGAGCCTCGGAAAAAATGCGATTATTTAGGGAGTAGGGAGCCACAAACCAGAAAAGTTTTGTAAAGTTTAGTAAAATTAAAAGTTTTGTATTAAATTAATTTTAATTTCAAAAATAGGTCAAGTTAATCATGGGAAAATGGATGAAATTTTGTTAACAGCTGTTCACTCTCAATCAGTTATGTTCAAAAGATTGAAAGTTGTATATATATTCCTGAATAACTTTCTTTTGTAAATATGTTTATATACTTAACTATATTTATTAGTTAAAATTACTTTTTCTTGTATAATCACTTTCTGATTCCATGGTAAATTTTTAAATTTATAAAAATTAATATTATAAATAGTTAAAAAGATATAAAAATAAAACCTCTTTTCAACATTTTGTTAGACTTTTAACTTAAATTAATCTAAAGCTTTTAATAAACTTGTAAAAAAATTTAAACACTCGGTCTCAAACTTTTCTGGTTTGCGGCTCCCTAAATAATCGGATTTTTTCCGAGATTCTCTTAATACATACCTCCGATTTTTATATAAATTTTTACTCACTTGAAAAATTGGAAAACTTTTCTTCCCTCCATCGGAAATGTTTCAGAGCATCGCAAAATCATCTGATCTTTTTTTTTTAGAACAATATTGAAAAAAATTTAAATATAATCGAAAATTTTCAAAAGTCTGCCTACAAAATCTTTTTCAAATTTCTTTCTCAAGTATCTTGCACTTTAAATTGATTTCTAGGATTTAAAATTGGAAATTCTTTCTTTCGAGAGTAAAATCAATATTATATTATTCTATCATAAAATTGATGATGGTGATTACATATAACAATTATTATAAATAATAAAAATGCGGAAGTTATTTCTAATATGAACTTTATACATTTTAATTAGTCCAATTCATTTAACTTTAGAATGACAGAACTATTTTTTTCAAATTAACTTGAATAAGGTCATATTAAATAATAAAATAATATATCTAAATTATATAAATTTTCAATTCTGAATCCTATTTTCTAAACAATATCTCTGGGAATACCTATTATTATTATTATTATTATTATTTATATACAGAAGTCAAAAATATTTTAATATTTTATAAGAAACCATTTTTACTATCGTTATAATGAATAGAATAAGTATCAAAAATCATATAATATTTTTGCATGTAAAGCAATTTTAAAAAAAAAAATTAGTATAAGCGTGACTGTATTATTCACTTTTTCGTTTTTTTAATCATGTTTATTTCAAAATTTAAAATTATTTAAAATAGAAAGAAGCGTGGGATTATTTCTTTTGAAAATGAAACAAAATACACACACTGATACACAAGCTAAGTATGTTCTTGGAATGAATTTGAAGTTCAAAATAAAAAATTTGAATTTTATTTATTTTGTAAATCAATTCTTGACTAATAATATAAATGTAGATACTTATAAATAAATAAATAGAACTGGAATGAATTTCAATATACCAAACAATAAGAGATAGTTGTAGGAATGAGATTGCTGCGGCTTTGAAGTTTTATAATTTCGTAATATCATAGGGATATATTTTAGAATAAAACAAGATATTTTTCACTTTTTATTGATTATATTAGATTTAGAGTACGGTAATTTCTAATATTTAATTCTAGAGTTTCATTGAATCATGTTATTTGAATTTTACAAATAAATTTTAATGATAATTTACATTGGATAATAATAATAAATTGTAAAAGTTACCTAAAGGAAATTTTTTTCATTGTGATATAACTTTCGAAATTTCTTTAAGCAATTAAAAAATTACACTGAACCTAATTAAAACTGACCTTACTCAAAATATTTAATTTTATAAAATACCACCAAAATAATACCATCAAAATAAAACCATCAAAATAAAATTTCAATCTATATTTAGTAAAAATACATTATTATGTTAATAAAAAAATAGTAATAAATTAAATAAGAAATAATAAATAAATACATAAATTTTATATAAAAAAGTAACTTACGACTGTAATACTATAATTAATCATTTGTTTGTTTTTTTTATAATACAATATGAATTTGTATTATTTGAATTAATCGGAGAATTGATGAATTGAAATTTTTAAAATTAAATGAATTCATTTATAAATTATAATATTAGATATTATTTGCATTTAATTTAATTACTTTAATCAATATATTTATAGCAAAAATATATAATCATCAAATACTTACTCAAATATTTATCATATCACATAATAATTAAAATATATATTGTATTTTATTATCTAAATTCCTCTAAACTACAACAATAAGACTGCATAATTAAGTATCAAGTAATTTAAAAAAAAAAAAATCGTGTGTGTGTGTGATTAAATGTGACGAATGATGTATACATTAAAACACAATGTAAGCGAAACAAATTTTATAAATAGCCTAATTGTAAAATTAAACCATTAAATAAATCTTTCATTCTTATTATAAAATGTTTCATTAATAAATAAACATTTTTTTCGAAAAGAAAATAAATATTATAATGATGTATCGTTTATATTTTCGAAAAAAAAAAAATTTAACTTTCAGAAACCACACAAACTATTATATTATTTTTATTTTTACTTATTCTTTATTCTTTTTCTTTTACACTCTTCATTAATAGAATCAAAAAAACAAACAAACAAAAATAAACAATTATTTATTTGTTCTACTTTTAAATAATAATGTAGTTGTTATAATGATTTATTTAAATTTTGAAAATTCTTGTAACTGTAGAAAGAGAGAATGAAAGAAGAGAATAGCAATCACTTTGAAAATATTATCGTGTGTGTTCAAATGGCAGAGCCGTCGCCATCCACCCACATTTCAAACAAACAATTTAATCAACGAGAGAATATTTGATTTGAAATGGATCTGCGTAGAAGAATTAAAAATAATGCTATACTTTTGTTATTAGATGTATAAATTTAATTTATATATACGCGTATAACAAAGCAACATTTAATCGCATTCTTTCTTAAAAGTATCTCTGTCAGAGAAAAATAAAATAAAATAAAATAAAATTACAAACGAGATACACAATATGTACTATTATATAAGTTTTATTTTTAATAGAACGACCAGAGTAGAACTAAAATTAACCTAAAATGACCTTTGACTAGATTTTTTTTTTAAAAAACCCTTTGAATATATAAATCGAATATCGAATATACATATATACTTATATAATAATAATTTTTTTTATCTTACGTGGATTTAAAAATAAAACATTTTATATTTTTGCATTTATTACACGAAAATAAACAAAACAAAAAAAAAAAAAAAAAAAATTGAGAAGAAAAGTATATCGTATTCAGTGCTACCTTTAAACTGTGTGCCAGTGTGCGCGCACACTCGCGCACAATTTTTTTTTTAACTTATTGCTCAAGAAAATTTTTCCCTCCATAAAATAAATGTTCATTTGCATGATATAACTGATTTTAATTGCCCCTTTTTGTTAAACTGGTTAAGTAATTAAATATATCTGCATAGGTATTAAATTTGTTGGGTATTATTTTCAAATAGAATTTGTTTTAATTCAGAACAAAAAATATTGCACACTTCTAGAAAAAGGTGCAGGTAAAAAATATTTGAGGCGAATGTGATCGTATTCTATTATTATACTAATGTTAAAAAAGAAATGTTTAAAAATATTTATCTAAGAAATTGACACCTTGTCAATCAATCCGTTAATCGATTTCCTAATATTGATTTCATTTATTTATTTATTTTATTTTCTTATATATAATACATATACATAATTTTGTTTTCCATATAAAAAGATTTTAAATAAAAAATCCACTCTCCAATAAATATAAAAGTATCTTAGATTAAAATTATTAACTTTTTTTTTAACATTGAAGATTATAATCACAATTTGGATTTCTATTTCCCCGTGATCCTAGGCAACTTAAAATTTTTGATTTTTGCTAAGGAATTGAAGATACAATACATCACACTAAATTCAGAAACAGATCTCTTTTATAGAAATTGAATCCACTTCAACGTCATTGAATATATAAAAAAATTAAAATATTTCTACTACTACTACTACTACTACTACTACTACATATACGAGGTTTGTTCAAAGGAAAAGATGAATTTTGAATTATTTCGAAAAGTATTTCGAAGTATTCATCAATATCCATTTTGTCCCCTTCCAAGTAATTCCCTCAAATAGAATGCACTTAAGCCAGTGCTTTTCGGTATGGCCATCACAGCTCGTTCGTCGATTCCGACGATGCGCCACGCCATTGTAATCAAAGAAAACAGTAAGCAAAACCTTCACTTTTGATCGAACTTGGCGTGCTTAAAAAACATTTTTTTGAGACAAAGTAAACTAACCCTCTGAATACCACAGTCAACATTTTAAGTACGTTGGAGTACTTTATTCCATTTTTAACGCCAAAATTTAATACAGATTCTTTTAAAAAATCGAAGAACACACAAAAACGTGACTAACTTTTTCAGTTGTCAAAAACAAACTACTAATTCAAAATGGCTGATAATGTCAACATATAAAATATTTCGATAATCGAATGTACAGAGCCTGCGAAAATTCAAAATTCACCTTTTCTTTTGAACAGACCTCGTATTAGTTTTAAAATTTATGACGTGCGATGACCTTGAAGATGCGCGTTGGATCAAGATATGACAACCTAGAAAAGAAGCATTTAGCTACCCAGCCCTTTACTAATTAATTAATTAATTAATTACCATTAATAGTACAATTTTTTAAACTTCATTTCAACAGTAAACATTCTTGTATTAAATAATTAGAACACACATCGCGTATTATTACACTTTTCAAAATTCTTTTTCATTCTTCAATTGAATCAATTGCTTTCAATTCTAAGTCGTTTTAAGATTTATTTTTTCAATTATTTAAATTGATTTTTTAATTAAAATCTCCTTATTATATATATATATTATATCAATTTAAAAATTCCTTTCCATTTTTTTATCTTACTACTAACATCTACTTATCTACAAATATCATATGTATTTTCACAAATGATGCAATATAATTCACCTGTCCAATGAATTTAAAAGTTGATTGGCGAGATATAAAAATTTCTGTAAAATAATTTATTAATGGATCTAATTTTAAATAATAAACGTTAGATTATTTAAAGAAAATCTAAAGAAAATTAATATTTAATAATAAAATTCAATGATTTTTTGGATTTTTTAATATCATTTCAAGTTGATCATGACTAAGTAGTTGGATATACAATACATATAATTATATAGGTTTATGAAATATATATATGGAAATTTAAATATTAATTTGATGAATGGAACATTTGATTTAACTCAATTAATTAATATATGATATAAATACCAAATTTAAACTAAATTAACTAAAGGAAATAAATCAAAATTATTCAATTTTTTATAGGTTTAAAAAAATCAATCCTTATATCAGTATTAACATGGTTTTTCAAATACAAGATCATACAATTATAACCATGAATCTATTTAATTAGAAAAGTCTTATAATTAAATTGAACTGTACCCTCAATTTATATATTTTCATATCGTTACTCAACTTATCATTGCTTAGTCGCATCGTATTCTTTCAATCCTCCGTATTCTGTGCCACTTCCATCTAATTTCCATTCTCTCCTAATTCTTATTTCATTTCTGATTATATAATATTATTATCTTTCCACTGTATATTTAATTAATACTTATTCCAGTTTATTTTTCAGAAATAAACTATACACTAATATTTTTCTATTTGAGCTGTAAAGTACATCTTAACATACACGATTTTCTAATTCGATCTATCTATCTATCTATCTATATTTGGAATGCATAGAAATTGTTAAGTTTACAATTTAAATGTATGTATTAACTCATTAACCAATAGGTATATATATATATAATTTTTACTTGTTTTTGCTTTCTCTCACTCTATAAAAATGCCTGAGTTGATGAATCATCGCTGTATTTGGTTATCTCAAGGTCTGTATTAATAACAACATGAAAGCGGCTTATATATTTCCGAATTGTCATTATTATTAATTTTGTGATATTTAATTATGGTTTTTTTATATACTAGACTCGGAATAATTTCATTTTTTTGGCAATTTATTTAATGAAAAACTTTCTAAAACATCCTTATGACAATGAAATTGACATTCAAGTGTGAATGAAATGAAATAGTTACTTATTGTTAAAAATATATACCTATATATATACATTTTTAAGTACTCGTCATGCATTGAGATTCGTGGTCAAATGTATTTGTCGGATTTATAAATTATTATTTTATCACTTAGTAGTTCTTTCTAAACATCAAAACATTCGTCCTTTTCCTCTAAGTTCAAATAATCATTTTTATTTTTATTTTAATAAGCAGTGCGACAGAGTGGGTATTTTTCGATAACTATAAAATTTTTTTAATTTTTTGTTTTTTATATGGATTATAAGACTTTCGAACGAGGTCCATTTAGGCAAAAAATTCAAGTATTAGGTTACGCGGACGATTTAAATATAATAGGAGATTCGATAAACTCAATTAAAGATGAGATAGTAAAAATAATAGACAATGGGAAATAGGTGGGGCTTGAAATTAATAATGTTAAGACAAAATATTTAGTAGGAGAGAGGAATAGAATAATACACAAAATCTTAATATACAAAACATAGAATTTGAAAATGTAGAAAAAGTTTAATACTTAGGTTCTGTAATCTCGTAGGTTACTAATTTATACATTCGGTTTGTTTCTAATTAATTCATTTTTTTTTCAGAAGTAATAACATGATCAGAAACAATTCTTTTAAATTGTTTATCAAAAAATTTATATAATTGATTATTTAAAAAAAAAATTCAAAACTTAAATCATGTGTATTAAAAATTTATTTAAATTAAAAGAAAAGAATTAAGGAGTTCATTCATCGAGCGATTATGCAAATATTATTGAATTTTTCCCTTCTTGGCCTTGTACTTCTTAAATGCCCTATATCATTTCTTAAATCTTTAAATTAACTATACGACGACTATACCCGATAATAAAAGTCATTTTCATAAACCTGCAGTCAAATATTTCTAATGACGTCAATGATAATAAATAATTGTTAGTTATTTATTGTTTATTAAATAATTAATGTAATAATAACGATGAATTGAAAGACCAGACACGGATATTAGATGATATAAAATTTCAACTAATAATTAGAAATTAAAAGGAATTTTTTTTTTAAGAAATCCATATATTGTAAATTATTTACATTAAGTAAGATCAATATTATATTATTTATTTATATTTTTACCGCTCAACCATCAATACACAATTAAAATTTTCTATTACATTTTATCTTCATTTTCAAAATTTATTTATAATTTATTTAAAAAAAAAGGAGTGCCTATGATTACATCTAATAACTTTTTATTTACAATTATACAAAAATAAAATAATAAAATATTGTAGTACGGATCATTTTGAGGGACCAAAAACGGTAAAAAATAGTCATTAATGTTTGAAATTCGAAAAGTTGAAGGAGAAGGTTATAGTCACTATTATCCCACAATGTTTAATAACATTACATGAATTTTGACTGTATTAAGTTTCATCTTAAATATATTTATTATTCAACTTGACCCTACT
The DNA here is from genome assembly GCA_963082975.1 of Labia minor. Taxonomy (NCBI): domain Eukaryota; kingdom Metazoa; phylum Arthropoda; class Insecta; order Dermaptera; family Spongiphoridae; genus Labia; species Labia minor. The sequence goes on along the minus strand of OY720349.1, from coordinate 67,678,529 downwards.
AGTCTTTATAAATTAGGATTTTATATTTATTAGAGCTAAACTATTATAACAAACAAAATTTAAAAACAAAATCCCAAAATTCGACATCGATAACTTCTTACCCAATATTAATAGATATAAAGTCAAATACAAGCCGCAGCATCTTTTTGTATATTACTACACCAATTTCTTTTACTAACCTTGACCCTACTCGTTTCTAATTATTATAATATAATTATTGAATAATAAGCATAATAACCTAGATCTGTATTGGTAGATGAAATTTAATACAGTCAAAGGTCATGTTCTCAAAATTTTAGGATATCTCAATTAGAAAAAAATATTCCATATCGAAATTTTTTTTTTAGATATATATGTATATATACGATAGCTTTTTCATTTTAATCTCAATTCAAAATCTAGGTTAAAAAGATCAAAATAATTAATTTCATTTATCAGTATCTAATAATAATAAATATTAATAAATGAAATAAGAATAATTAGAATTAATTATAGTTTCAAGGATGTGTTATTTTCATTATCATTATGATTATAAAATGAATTTGTTAAACAAAGATTGGAAAGGAAGTTATAATTATACTTGTTAGAGTAAAATTATTATTATTATTTTATATAAATATTGACTATAAATAAGTAAAAATTTCTGTTATCATACTTTTTTTTTTCTCAATTCTAAATATCTCAGCAATGATTTTTTATCTTTGCATATTTCTCACAATTAATTTAATTAAAACTATTAGGTTTATTTTATTTAGATTTTATATATTATGACTATATACTGCTCTTTAATTTATAAACAATAAAAAATTTCATACAGAAATCTCAATAAAATAATAGAAAAATTTGAAAAAGTTTCTTATTACTAACGGTCTCTAACGGTTTGATTTAATTGGTTTAATTTTAATTTTTGAATCTTTAAATAGATAAGAATATATAGCATATATTTTTTTAAATTATATAATACTAAAATGAATTCGTTCAAAAGTGATTTTAAAAACAATTTAAAAAAAAAAAAATATTTATTCTGTTTATATTAAAATATAATACGTGTAAATAAAAATAAAATAAATATTAAAAATATCAATCAAAAATGGGATTGTTTCAAAGGTAGCAGAAGTGGGATTAGGCCACAACTGAAATATTTCCACTGACATATAAAAATGATTAAATTGAATCTATTATAAATAATAAATATGGTTCCTCTGAATAGGTCTCATTATCAGAGTCATATGTTAATATTAACATATTAATCAACTAACTTGAGTTATAATTTATTATTTATATTATATATGTCACAAATGTAATGCGGATTAATTATTCGAAATTACATTCTCATTATATTTACATTTTTACATAATTAAAACAAATTTGAACCGATTCATAGTAAAACAATGAAAATTGTTAAGTGACTTAAAAGTGATTAGAGAAATGTGTAGTTTTGTTTTGAAACCTTGAAAGCTTAAAGATAATACTGAACAAATTTACTCATAATTTTATTAATATAAGCTAAACAAATGACTCATACAAACAAAAATATTGATTTCTTCTTCGATATTTGAAGACTTTTCTTTCATTTCATTATTTGAAAAATGTCTTCTTTTTTTGTTTGAGAGGGATTTCTTCCAAATGAAAGATTTCAAGGGATTAATTGATAAAGGAATATCATGGAAAATGTATTGCGAGGAATCATGCAATTTGTAAATATAATATACAGCCCTTACTTTATCAAATTTCGAAATACATAATGGCATAGCAGTTCTAGTGCGAAGTTAACTCTGAAACAATACAATTAATTCAGTCATTTCTCTCTCTTTCTCTCTCTCTCTCTCTCTCTATATATATATATATATATATATATAATAAATAGAAAGTCGCGTGTATCCTATCTTCCTGGGTCATGGATAAAATAAAAAAAAAATAAGATAGGGGATTATTCTCTTTAATCATTTTATCTTTGAATGGTCATCGAACGGCATGTTGGTCTCCCATTAAGTGCCTTCAGATTGCATGAATTGGATAAGAATTTGGAATACGAAAAAGTTCAAGGCAAGATGTATTGAGTTCTTTGATGGCAATTGACTTTTTCTTAAAAATTGACCTTCATTGCAAATTGTTTTTTATTTCTTTTGAAATATTTGTCAGTTCATCTTTTTCTTTATTGGCCATCGTGATTCAAGTCCATTTTATCCAGCCTACTCTATAATTTAGAATAATATTAATTAATGTATATATCATAGATAAAAATTAATGAACTTAGTGAAATTTGATCACAAATCTTTATTTATAAAGAATGAAGAAATGATACTGATTAAAATTAAAATTTATAACTATTCTTTTCAATTCTAGAATTTCTTTTCATAAAATTAATTCAAATTATATTCTAAAGTAAATGTGTTTCATCATCACCTGATAAAATTAATAATAAAAAATATTTGTTGTTTTTATTGATTTGCGCTTATAAACAATCACATGACATATTTCATATATTTGCAGAAGTTTTTATTTTAAATACAAATATTATTTTTAAATAATGTATCTCTCCTTAAAATTGGTAGTATTTAATCTTTCAATCTATCATAACATTAACATATATTTTTAATAAAAAAGGATAATATTCATTTTAAATATAATTTTATTAAAATAAATCCAATCACACACATAAATACATACAAAGTTCAAATGAGATAGTCTTTAGGATCTTAATGACAATAGATCAAACCTCATCAAGTTCACAAAAATATAATAAATAAGTATAATTTAAGTAAATGAAAATTTGTCTGCACACATTGCTCAGAATTTCTCGATTCATCATCTCTAGAATCCAAGAGTGACTTTAGAATTTTTCATGGCTGTCTGTCTGCCGGAAATTCTGAAGTTATCGATCGACTCAAAATTGGCTGAACTGATTTCGATAAAATTACATCACAATATTCTTACATATCTCTATTTGAACATAGGCTATAAATTTTATTAAATTTGTTTTGGCCAAGAAGCCATGAAGCCATGAAGCCACAGAGATAGATAAATATAACATATACACAAGAATATGTACATATATGTATATAATTAATTTATTGTGATCAAATTAAAATATATTTTAAATAAGAACACAAAAACAAATCAATGTTTTCTGTAGTATACGGATTGAAACAAAAAATGATTGAAAACCAAATACTGGGGTACAGGGGGCTGAGCCCCCCTCCAAGTGTTAAGTACGCCAAAGGAGGAGATGGTACAACTTTACAAATTATCATCCTTAATTCTAAAAATATTTAAGAATGTTAATGAAAGAGATTTTTAAATACGATTATAGAAGATCTCTTATTGTATGTACATTGACGGAATAATGTAAACGCCAGGGGAGGCTGTTGCTGGGTAATGACAATGCCCTTTCTCAATCGGTTTCATATTAATTTATAATAGCATATATATATATATATATATATATTTTGTTATTATCATGGAAAGATTGTTAGTGATTATGAATGTATAGTGACGGAAAAAATGTAAACACCGTTGGGGGCACTGTAATCGGGCAAAGAGCATTGTCATTACCCAGCAACAGCCTCCCCTCAATTATTACATTATTCCGTCAATGTACGTACAATCAGAAATCTTCTATATACTCGTATATAAACGTATTTAAAAATCTCTTTTATGAATTGAACTTTTAACTAACATTCTTAAATATTTTTATTGGAATTAATTAAAATTTACAACTACATATTGATACTTTTTTCCCAAATCTTTAGTTTTTTAAATAATCGATAGTATATAAATAGTGAAATCTTCCACCCACACCTCCTTTCAAACAGATAATAAGAAAGTTTTGATCATACTTTTCACAAAAATAAGTTCCATCTAATTAATTAAATAGTTTTAAAGAAAGATAAAAATTATTTGATTCTGAATCGTTGAAAGTTCTTTTTAAAAGTTGAATTGATGTAACATTTCCAATATTTCTCCAAAGTATAAAAATAGTTCTCTAATTATACTCGAATATTCCTATATATATATATAAAATCTTATTATAGATTTTTTTAAATTTTAATTAATGTTATGTAATAAATATTTAACCCGCTTTCGTTTTTATTATTAATATATATATATATATATATATCTATTTTATGTAAGAGAAGTTTATTGTTTCAATTAGTCATCGATTATTCCAAAATATTAGTTATTCTAGTGTGTATTTAATATCAAATTCCAATGCAGTATAAATAAATAAATTTAAGATATTTCTGTCCTATTGAAAAATTTATCAATTTGAATGAATATAAATCTTAAAAATCCGACAAATTATTGAAAATCAATTATAATTGATTTTACAATGATTTTCAAAAATTAAATTTCAATTATAATAAAAATTAAGTTTTTAGTCATTCTAATTGTTTTTTTTTTCTGTAACCTAAACAAAAATCTAATTATTATGAAAATTATTAGAAGAACAAATTTATTTTATTTAAAATTTATTCAAATCATTTTTACAAAGAAAAAATACAAATTTTCAAAAACAATTATATATTTTCTCTGTAATCTCAAAAATTATTCAAAATATAATATATTAAACTTTCAATTATAACACTTTTGAGATTAACTGAGATAGACTTGTAATTATCCATAAAATTTAATTAAAAAAAGAAAAATTGTTCAAGAGATTTGTGTTTTATACATATTACTTATTCTTATGGATGCATGTGGTTAATCGTGATCAGTTAATTAGAAATCTATCAACATTATTAACATCGACATACCTTTTTATTTATTAATTATACATAAATAAATCCATTCTTCCTCTCGGAATAGATATATTATAAATTAATATTGTCTCAACATGTAAATATTCAAAAACAATATACAAACTCTTATAACTCCCCATTAATAATTGTATTAATTTAATCCGAGCTTCAATGAATGAATTAGCAATATGCAACTTTCGGGGTCATGTTTATGCAACCTTGTGCTGTTTTCAACCAGAGCTAGGAAATTACTGAAAATTATACCTAACCCCAAGAGAACCATTATTATTTTCTATGCCTATATACTTATGTGAACTATATAAACTATAGATGAATTTACTTTTATTTAAATACACCCAATTATTTATTCCTATTTTAGATATATATATATATATATATATCTAAATATTTTTGCATTACTATAATTTTCTCCCTATCTAAGTAATTTAGATTTATTTTTATAATATGTATGAAAAATAAATGAATATAATCTTTTAACCTTGTATTACTATTGTAATACATTTTTTTTAGAAAATATTAATTTTTCTATTAAATTCTATTAATATTTCTTTATTGCTAAATTGGAGAAATTGACTGTAAATGTTAATTAAATTATTCAATTAATTAATTATTTTTTTATCACTATCAAAGATCAATTTATTAGTATTAGTATTATTAGTATTAATATTAATAATTTGGAAAATAATTGATAATTATTGTTTACAAAAATTTGAATTAGAACCAATAAATACAATTATTTTATATGTAATCATATTAATTATTTATATACAGACGATTTAAATGCCACTATTTCACAATTATAACGACTCTTCTCATCAACACTAATCAAATAAATAATTTAAGTAGACAATTGTTTTAATTAAATTTCATTCCTCTAACCCAGAGGTTCCCAAAAAATTTTTGTGTCGTAGGTGGTCTACCACTTGCTATGATTTTCGGTTTTGGGTGGACCCCCTACTTACATGATATTTATTTTTTGTAAATTTCTAACTAAAGTGAAGTTTAGTGAAAAAGCACATGGTTTTTAAGTTTTGTTAAGTTTTATAGATTTATTAATTGAATTTAAATTTTAAAACTATTCAAAATAAAATTTTGTCTCTGTTATATAAAATATTTGTAATATAAAATAAACATAAATTTAACTAAGCAATAAGTAAATGTTTTTAGTAGGAAGGATGAATCTGATGCTTTTATAATAAATTAATAAATTATCAACATTTTATAAGGTTTAATCTCAAATCTCTTCGAAAACGAGGGCCTACATCCTACAACTTACACAATTTTATAAACATAGGTATATAATACATATTTTACTTCATAGGGAGTTTTATTATAAATAATACATATATAAGTATGTCTTTATATTATAAAATATGTAGAATAATGTAAGTAAATAGGTACTATCAGTGTATGTTGAGATCCACTATCGTAGACCCCCAAATTTTTTATTCGTTGACCTAGAATTTAGACCCCTGGGGGCCGATATAGATCACTTTGGGAATCACTGCTCTAACCAGTGTATTTCTTTGATTAGTGTTAGTAGTAGATATTTAATATTTTTTTCCACAACTTGATAAGGAAATAACATGAACACACACCCATATTTATACATTTCAGACATAATATTTCATAGTTCAAATATGGAATTAAGTTTATTAATATAAAAGATGTCTTTGATATTAATATTAATATTAATTAATTAATCATGATAGAAATTATCAAAATCAACCTCGAAATATGAATAAAAATGATTGAATGCCAGCCAGCCTTCAAATCAATTTTCCAATGAACTTGAGAGCATTCTAAAGAAGGTCATAATAAAATCCCTCCCTCACGCTTTACTTAAAGGAACAAGAACGATTGACCCCAAGGCAAACAAAAAAAAAAAAGAAAAAAAGAATGATGATGTCATTGAAAAGTCGGGAGATAAACGAAAAGATTCAAAATTAAAATATTTCCTCTTAAATAAAAAAAAAAAAAAAAAAAAAAAAAAAATTATCATCTATTCCTTTTTTAGTAAACTGTTCGACTGCTTACATTTCAAAATTAATGTTTGATTCATTTCTTATTTTTTTTATTCTTCGCATGATGATTCATTAATAAACGTTCATTTTATCAATGATTATTTCAATAAATCTTTTATTAGTCATTAAATCGACAGATGTAAACGGCTGGTACTTTCTTCGTTCTATTGCTTTCACTAATACGTCCAAATGATATATTAATTAAACGATCATCCATCCAATTGAGAACCGTTGAACAACTCCCACTTCCAATAAAATATTTATTTTTACGAACGGACAACAACCAGTCAATATTTGTATAGGAAATTACTTAAATTAATAATAACATGACACACAACAAACAATTCAAATACCCATAGTACATTTATAAGTACAAATGAATTATGTATCGTATATATGTAATTTTATAAAAAATATTTTTATTGATTTACTGATAGTAATTTGAAATTCAAATCTTTTTTAATTTTCTATCAATCTATCATTATGATCAGAAAATGATAATCGTCTAAATAAAGGATAAAAGACATGCATTTTGATTTTAAGGAATATTATTATATTGTTAAATCATGATTTCACGTGGGAGAAAAGGCGTTCAACTCGCATATAATTAATTTCCATTGAAAATAAGATGTGGTTATGGAATAATTGTTTTTATTTTTCAGAGACTAAAATGACAATCATTATATATACATATATTTCTACAATACTCCAAAAGAACAAGAACATCTTACCTATCATAAATATTTGTTTTAATTTAAAGGTTTGGTTATTTTTAAATATAATTTCATATACATATTTACTTTCATTTTTTAAATACTTAACTAAAAAATTTCAATTTAAAATTTTATATAATGATATTGTCAAAAGATGTGCCACATAGTTTTACTTGAAGGATATGGATGGGCCTTCCTATTTCCAAGTGTAGAAGATATATATTCAAAGAAAACTCAATTTAAAATTCGTTTTATCTTAATTTTTTTATAAAATATTTTTGAAAACTTTATGTAATATTAATCTGAGGAAATTTCAATAAAATTATAGTATTAATAGATCGACATGTCCCTTAGTTCCCATATTTTATAGATATTTCATTTTTATCTGTACGATATTTTTCATTAAAAATTAGTATTTTTATTCTCATTTATATATATTATATAAAATTTAAATATTTATTTGATTTAGAACAGGGCTTCTTAAACTGTGGGTCGTGACCCCCAGGGGGGTCGCGAGACTACTGAAAGGGGGTCGCAAAGATCTGATACTTTTGAATCATTATAAATAAAATTTTAAAATTATTAAATTATATTTATGTGAAATGAATGGGTATGTATTCTTTAATCCTTATTTTATTTACATTGTATAAAATAGTGCGATATTACATCTACATCTACGGTTAATATATATTTCATTCTATGGAGGAGGGGGTCGTGTAAAATTTCCTAAGCTTGAAGGGGGTCGCTATATAAAAAAGTTAATAAAGAAGCCCTGATTTAGAATAAAGATTAGATTGGATATTTTAGTAAAATAGCAACAGTTGATAATATTTTTTATATAACGATTAAAATTCCCTCAAAGACATAAAATATCCAAATTCAATTTTATATAAAATATACATATTCCATATTAATTAAATAATATTTGTAAAAAGTAACATTTGTGATTTATAAAATCTGATTTGAAGATTAAACATTAATAACAATCATACAATTATAATATATTGTAAGTTACATAAGTGCTCTGTAGGCAGTTGTATTTAAAATCATTAAATAATATACACTTTGAATATTTTATTCTTGATTATTATATTATATATTTGTCTAATTTATTTTTTAACTTGGAATACATTTTATTTTTTATTACTCGTAAAGATGAAATTTCGAGGATTTTTTTACAAATTATTATAATAAGAAAGTCAATATAAAGAAAATCCCTTATAGAAACTAATTAAGGAATTGGGTTAATTATTAATTAATTGATATTTGACCTGATTAGGTTGGTTGGAGATGCATCGGACATTGCGGGTTGAGGCCTCCCATCTACTCAGTATAAATTACCGTTTCAGATTTTCAGAGGTGTTTTTGTTATTAGCATTCTATCGTATAATAGGGCGAAGGATGAAAGAACATCCCTGCTAAGGTAGCGTGGGAGGCCTATCGATCAAGGAGCAGGAATTCTTTTACCCCTCTAAATACCCCTACTCTATTGGTATGTTTTCCCGTTCTAGTAACATTAGCATTTGTTTTATCGAACGTTTTATTCTGAAATTTTGGCATAATTTTATCAATTATTTAATTTTTCATTTATAAAATATCTATTATAATAATATAAAAATTATTTAAGAATAATTTAATCCTAAAACACCCTTATTACGAATTCCAAAACTAGATATAATTAAAAAATTAAATATATTTATTATTTAGGCTAATAATTAGAAAGTTGGCAATTTTGGTTTTTCATTTATAGTTTATGATGTTTTATGATAAATAATCCAAAATGAATTTTTAAAAAATCTTATTTTTAAAAATAACGAGTAACATCCATACAACCATCCATACATCTTAGCGAATATATATGACGAGTTTATTGGTCGTAGGGGGGGGGAAATAAATATTTATAAAATTCTCTCCTGATATTATATTCAGTTCAATTTCCAAAATTCTAAAGTTATATTTAAGTAATGTAATTTTTTTTTTTTTTAAATTTTGTAGACGAATTTTTTTTATATATCTATATAGAAAAACAACATATCAATATTCCAAAAATAAATTCTGTAAATTTGAAAATTTGTTACATATTAATTGTAGACATTATATAATTTAATATAATTCTTATCAAAACACCTTAAGTTAAAGAAATTTTATAAATATTATAATTTGAATAGTTGTCAATGTTGACGGTTAAAAGAACCTAATAGCTATCATAATTATTAAAAGTCATTTTTTCAAACTATGTATTTAGATTATCGAGACTAAACTTAAGCGTTTTATATTATTATTGATTTATTTTTAGTTATCAAATCCAATTTTATTTTTTTTTAATTCGGTGAGGGTTGAACCCTCCACTTCAAGTTCTATATCTTACGGCTTTAAATATTTAAGCAATGATTAGATTTAAAATATTTTCAACAACTAAAAATAATCATTCAATTATTAGATTGTTTTTATTAACGAAAACAATTATTTTATGAATATTTTCTAACGCCACCCAATCTTCCCCTCCCAGGTCGGGAACCCCTGCTCTAATAATATACTAAGAGTATATGACCGCCAAATAATATATTCTCCTTGAAGAGTTTATGCAACTGAATTATTATTTTTAACTAAATTTTCACCCATTCTTTTTTACTCGTTTTCTTTTTAGACCTAATTTTGATCTCGCTTGTCCATATACATAGTTCTGCTCCTAATTGAAAATATCTTTCAATTTTTCTAGATATCATTTTAAGGTTATACATATTTATTATTGATAAATTATCCTGATATTTTTTTATTCCTATCAAAGAAGTTTATAGAGACGTTTTCGACGGGGCATAGACTTATACTAGTAGTCAACTTTTTTATTTTAACTATTTTCTTTCTCCCAGGCTCTTTGTCACTCTAATCTACCTTTGGAACAAAATTTTAATAATCAAATAAATAAAATAAAATAAAATCCATTTCAATTTACAAATCTATCTATCTATAAAAAATGAAGTTGGTCTTCTAGCTTAGGAATTCATTTTTTTCTTTTTAAAATTTTTAAAATAATAATTGTTGAAAGTGAATCCAGTCATTATTTTTAACTGATCTTACTATAAAATGAATTTTGAACTATTTTCTACTATTCTAACAAAAAATTCTAATGACGATTGACACTTTTATTATTCAGATCTTTTAAAGAAATTTGAAGCTTAGTTAAAAATACTTAATTACATTCTATAGTTTAAAATTAAAAATAATATGATACTAATGACAAAGATAATAATAAATATATTATTATATAGGTATTATGTTTTTATGTCTATTGTTATTATTTGTGAAATGATTAAGAAAAGATTTCCTGCTTCCTTTTGGAATTTTTTTATACCTATTGTATATTTTACATCCCAATGTATTTATATAATAAAAGAATAAATAGATATTATCAATAGAACACAACAAATTAAACATTTCTATTTCATTATTTGAATGGAAGATAGGTTTGAAAAAAAATCGGAAATGCAACAATAAAATAGGAATTGTATATTTTCAATTTTATGACAACAATTTAAATAACTATTATCCCGTTAATGAGCATATTCTATAAATCCAATTTTTATTATTATTATTATTCAAATAGATTATAGATATACGGTAATGGAAAATATTAATTAAAAATCTTATTAATAAAATAAACAGCTAAAATAAAACAGATTTTGGCATAGTCATAGGCATATTATTATATCATATTAATTAATCTCCATAATCAAATCATATATAGAAATGAACTTTGAAACAACCTATATAATATAATATATACCTACGTAAAGTAGATAAATTAACGTGTAGCCAAATTTAGTTTTATTTTTAAATCAAAAATTATTCTTAATAATAATAGGTGGCTTTCTTCATGTCATCTCCGCCTATTTATTGATAATGGTGTAATTACCGAAATGCGCATAAAGTATAAAAGTTATTAAATCTAAAATTAAAATATGTGTTGAAATTCGACATTAATTTTATATTTATATAAATTTATTTTTAACTTTGATTTTGAGGTTAACAATAATATATCTATAAATATAACTGATATAAAGAAAAAAAAATATTTTATTTTCAATTAAAAATGTTCTATTTTTAGAAACATTTTTTATTTTTAGAATTTTCTAGTTTTACATGAAATTAATAGTTAAGTCGTGTTGAAAAAAATTGACAGAGAAATTGATCCATATATTTCAATAAATAAATAATATACTATAGATCAGTGGTTCTTAAACTGTGGTCCGCGGACCCCTGGGGGTCCGCGAAGCCTTTACTGGGGGTCCGCGGTCCTCGGAAAAAAATCATCGTAAAAATATATACATATATAAATATTTAAAGTTCATTGTTTAACTATATCCTCCTAGAGAATTACGGCTATAATTTAATACTATTAATAATACTATTTTATTTTATTAAATTGATAATTATGTCAATTAATTTTTTGTGAATAAATAAACATATATAAAAAACTATATATAAAATTTGAATTTTCATCCATTCATTCATTTAAAATCATTTTTCGATTGTTCCTTTAAAATAACCCCTCTTAGGGGCTCGGAAGGGGAGGCATATAAGGGAATTTTCTTTCACTTTGTTATTGGGGAAAACCAGGGGAGGGGACAGTCTTACCCGGAAAAACCCAAATTGTCAGCGTCCACTCTGGGGTTTTAAACAGTTTTAAAGCAAATGTTAATTATAAGTTCATTTCTCAACGAGTTGTATCTTTAAATTATTTTTATTAATGTTAATTATAAGTTCATTTCTCAACGAGTTGTATCTTTAAATTATTTTTATTAATTTAATTAATTATAATTAAATTATAGCTAATAATAGTTTATTATAGCTAATAATTTTTTTTAATTTTTAGTGTAATTTGCATGATCATTATTTTATAAAAACACTAAACACATTTTGCAATTTCCCAGAAAGGCTGTTTTTGAGAGTAAGTATAAGTTAGTTTTATGAATAAAAAATATTTATTTTAATAATATTTTAGAATCAAATTACGAAATTAATAATATTTTAGAATCAAATTACGAAATTAATAATATTTTAGAATCAAATTACGAAATATATTTATTATATAAATTAATATTCATTTAAAATGATATTAAATCATTTATTTAAAATGATTTAAAACATTTATTAAAATGATTTAAAACATTCATTTAAAATGATATTAAAACATTCATTTAAAATCATATTAAAACATAGCTAGTAAATAATAATTCGTTATATTTATATTATATTTATATTATATTTATATTATTGTAGTTCAATGTTAATAAATTACTCCATAAAATGGATCGTTGGCTACAAACTGGTTCAACACAGAAACGGAAAGAATCAGATGATGAGGCATCAACAGCAAACTCTACCAAGAAACGCAAAACTAGAAAATATTCGGATGATTATTTATCATTTGGATTTACTTATATTTGCAACAATGATGTGGAAAGACCAGTCTGCGTTCTATGTCAGGAAAGTTTATCCAATGAAAGTATGAAACCTGCTAATCTCAGACGTCATTTACAAACAAAGCACAGCGAGCATGTTAGTAAGTCTATCGAATTTTTTAAAATGAAAAAAGAAGAACTTAATTCAAGTCAGAAATTGATGGTAAAGACGGGATCTGGTGGTATGAGTAAGAAAGCAGTAATGGCATCATATGAAGTAGCTCTACTTATTGCTAAAGCAGGAAAGCCGCATAATATAGCAGAGCAATTAATTCTTCCTGCTACAAAAGTAATTACAAATATAATGTTAGGAACTAAAGCAGCAAACGATATAAATTTGATTTCATTATCAAATGATACGGTTAAGAATAGGATTGAAGACATGTCATGTAATATAAAAGAAGAATTAATATCGAGAGTGCGCAAAAGTCACTATTACTCATTACAATTGGATGAAAGTACTGATGTCACTAATAATGCCAATTTGTTAGCTTTCATTAGATATGAGTTTGAAAATCAAATACAAGAAGATGTATTGTTTTGTGATTCACTACCTTCACGAACGACAGCTAATGACATATTTAACAGTTTGAATAATTTTATAACCGAAAATGAAATAGAGTGGCCAAAATGTGTTGGAATTTGCACTGATGGTGCTCGTGCAATGTCAGGTACAAGAACTGGATTGATTGCTCTTATTAAAAATGTTGCGCCTCAGGTTGTTTGGAATCATTGCTGCATTCACAGAGAATCATTAGCAGCCAAAAATATGTCACCAGATTTGAAAAGAACATTAGACGAAGTAGTTAAAATTGTCAATTTCATTAAGGCTCGTCCACTTAATTCCAGAGTTTTTAAAATTTTGTGTGAGGAAATGGGTAGTCAACATACACATTTATTATTACATACAGATGTACGTTGGTTGTCCCGCGGGAAAGTACTCATTCGCCTTTTTGAGCTTCGAGATGAAATACGATTGTTTTTAATAGATGCGCATTTTGAACTGACCGAATGTTTCAATGATTTTATCTGGTTAGCTAAGGTGGCTTACTTGACTGATATTTTTACAAAATTGAACGAACTTAATTTGAGCCTGCAAGGTACTGTTGTAAATATATTTAAAGTTGAAGATAAAATAGAAGCAATGATTAAAAAAATCGACTTGTGGTCGAAACGCATCCAGAACGGTGTATATGAGTCTTTTCCAACTCTCAATGATTTCATAGAAAGCTCCAGTGAAAAATTGCTTAATCAAACGCGTCAATTATTTGTTGAACATTTAATTACTTTGAAAAGCAACTTCAGGAAGTATTTTTCTACTCCTGATCCTTGCAATAACTGGATCAGAGATCCATTTAATATGGAAATTACAAATGCTAAACATTTATCTGCACCTGAACAAGATATTCTCGTGGAATTATCATGTGATACAACTTATAAACTAAAATTTAACAAAACTGAATTGAGCAACTTTTGGTTACTTCTCATGTCAGATTATCCTGCGCTTGCAAATAAAGCACTTCAACACTTGATTCCATTCTGCACAACATATTTATGCGAACAAGCTTTTTCGGTACTATTTTATATTAAGTCTAAATATAGAAACAAATTAAATGTAGAGCCGGATCTTAGATTAAAAGTTTCCAATATTAAGCCAGATATTGAGATTCTTGTTTCAAGAAAACAACTGCATACATCTCATTAAATATGTAAGTTATATTTAATGAGATAGATGCAGTTATTTTTTAAAATATTTCTTATTTAATATTTTCTGAAAAAAATTATAAAATATTTATATGAATTTAATGTAAGTACCCATTATAATTTGTGAGATTTGTTGCTATGACAATGTTTGTATTTTCTTTCTTCAATATTATAATTTCTAATAAAATGTGTTCTACAATATGCAAAAAAATCGTTATTCACCAATCACTGTTAGAAATATTCATCATATATCCTTGTCCTTATGAGATCGTAAGCCAGAAATTAATTAATAAAATGACGTAAAGTACCTAAAGTTGTGATGGGGGTCCGTCAAAAAAAATTTTTTCAAGTGGGGGTCCGTGGAGTACATAAGTTTAAGAACCTATGCTATAGATGAAAGTTTATTTGTAGAATTTTTTTAATATGTTATTATATCTATATTTTTAAAATATTAATTCTAACATAATACATTTATTATCTATATAATATATATATTAATTATATTATAAATTTTATATATATATATATATAAAATTATTATATTGATATAATATTTTTAAATTAAATTTCTTCTGAAATGAACTTTGATATAATATGATAATTGATAAATACACCACCTAAAATGGATGGATGATGGAAGTGGGGAAATTATAATCAAACTCGTCGGTTGGACTTTGTTCTCTTTAGAAATGCAGACAGTTAGTGAGACAGAAAAATACGACACTTTAATTCAATTAAAGAAGAAGAATAGGCCTAATAGATAAACGAGACGCTTATTGGAAAGTCACTTGATTGTTCGATTCTCTCTCTCTCTCTCATGCAGGGGTCATCGTAAAGGGTCAATGATTTTCTAATGAGGAAAAAAAAATGTTGACCTGTTAAATAATAAATTCAACATTCCACAAATTTTATCATTTAAAAAAAAACCATACTTTTATTTTCATGATACAGATTTCATTTAATTAATTATATAAAATACAATAACAATCTCTCTCTCACATTTTTTATGCGATTTGATTGATTTTTTTTAGGCAAATAAATAAAATACACCTGTAACAAAGTGACGTACTTATATATATATATTCCTCTCTAAACGTATGTGATTTATTATCTTAAAGTGAATAGGGTTTTTTATTTATTTTGAAACTGGTGATTAATTTAAGTTTCCATTTAATTTTCCAATACTAATTATATTGTCACGAATACAAAATGAATGAAGATTTAAATTAACAACTGAATTTAAAAGACTTTTCAAAATGAAGGTTGATAGGGCACTTAGTATATTTTGAAAAATTCTTAATTAAAACCTTTATATTGGCTCAAAAGTATTTGTATTTGTATATGAAAATGTGTTAACTTATTATGTTATTATGAAAGTATATTATAATGTAAACATATTTTTTTAATTTTGTTAATTTTATTTAATAATTATTAAGAAATATTAAAAGGAGAATGTCTATTAGATAAAATTGTTTCCTGAATGCTTGAATGTTCAAATTTTATTATAATATATTTATTTATTTATTTTTGTATAATAAGTATTATTAACTATACATAGTAGAAGATAGCACCACAATAGATATATAAATAAATATACATATATACATAAATAAATCCAACAAAATTCAAAGATATATCAATAATTGATACTAAAAGGGCCAGCCCTCATAATACATAGCAATAAATATAACAAATTGTACAAATTATATTTGATAAAATGATATATATATATATAATTAAAAGATGAACAATAATAATCAAAAAATCAAGACCAATAATATTATAAAAAAATTTTATCTAAAAATGAATTGGATTCTGGCTTTTAATTGTATTTAATTTTTTATATTTAAAACTGTGAAAGAAATAAAAAAACAAGAAAATAATTTAAAATAAGATAATATAATATTTGTAATTCTATTAATTACATTTAATAAATTGTTAAATTAATCAAATTCAAGGCAACCATCAAATGAGTTCATTAATATTATATTTATAGTATAATTTAATTATACACGTATTTATATAAACGAAAGATTAAATAATGAATTGCTAAAAAAATGAAATAATGGTTCTATCAGTAGAATTGATATCAATATTTAATTTTTTTTCTTTGTAAATGTTTATTTAAAAGTTTAATTAAAATTATTTTTAAAATTGACGTCAAAACGTTGAATATATTAAGCTTTTAATTAAAATTCTTAGATAAATATTTTTTTTATTTTATTTTAATATTTAGACACTCTTGATTTGCAATTTGATTGTAATATAAAAAAAACAATAGTAGAAAAAGTTTATATATAATTTGAATCTTCACTTTCAATTTGTGTTAGTTAAATTACTTTTTAAATTAAATTAATTTATTCTTTTTATATATATTAAAGAATTCTAGTATTTGTTGATACGTTTGTCTGTCCATCTGTGTTATTTTAGATTAAATTAGGCCCTTTCGGGAAAATGGAAATTTTATAGAGAAATCTACGAATATTCATAGAATTTCATGAATACACCAAAATGGAAAATTAAGTCTGCGTGATTTCTATAAATAGATATTTTAAACAACCCTTTAGTTTTTATCAATAGATTTCTAACACTTTGTAAATCAATTCACTATTATAAAGTTGTAAAAATACAAAATGAATTCTGATTTAGGATTTGTTAACTTAAATTATATCACAAGATTATCTACATAAATAAATTTATGCATCAAAAATAAAAAAAAAGAGAATCTCGTTGAGAGAAATAGAATGATTAATTAACAAAATATTCAAATATTACAATCAAAAAATTTTTTTTTTTTTTTTAATATTTAATTTATATTTAATATTTATATTTGTCACAAAAGTTCGCCCCACTCATAGAGTTTATTCAAGATGATAGATATCATATCAAATAAAAATGATAATTTTGATTTTTAAATAGAAAATGTAAGTACATATATATTTAATAAACATGAAGTGAAGTGAAGAGAAAAACATTATAAAAAAAATATGTATTATTTTTCTAAAGGAAAAGAAATGTTCAATCTAAAGTTCTTAATAAAATTTAGCTATTAATTCTCTATGGAAAATACTTATAATTTCAAGTTTTAAATATATATGTATTAACAATACATAAGAAAGGTCAAATTTATGTAAAAAGTATATTTATTTAAAATTAACTTGGATTAGGACAGTTTTTATTGTGACTTTGAGAGAGGTAAATAAATAGATTTAGAATAGACCCCAAAGAAGAAGAATATTTTTGGGAATGATGGAGACTTAATAACGAGGAATTACATGATCTCTATGCCTATTTAAATATAATTAAGGTAATAAAATAGATCAGTCAGGCAGACAATTTAAAAAGGGAATTGTGAAGGAATAGGAATTGGATAGAGAGGGAATGTTGCAAGAATGTGGTTGCCACAGCCAAAAACTTTTGAGTATCTTTATAGATTTATACATAAATCATAGTTAGGAGTCTTATATAATAAATAAATAAATAAATAAATATATATATAATCAATATATTATTTATATATATTATTAAGTTGAATGAATTGTTTAACAAAAAAATATAAAATATATCTGCAAAAGAATTTTTTTGATATATAATTATAATTACAAATTAAAAGTGAAAATATAAATTTTTAAATGAGTATACTTAAACATATCATAGTTTTTAATTTTAAATTTACTGAACTAAAACAAATTATTAATTTAGGTTGTTACTAGTTAAGGTTGAGAGATTTTATCGTGAATAACAATTGTTTAAAGTTAAATAAACAAAAATAGCTAACAAAAAGCAATTTGTTGAATTTCACAAAGAGATTTTTTGGACAATACAGGAAAGGTTGATAACAAAAAAGTGATTAGAGGGTACTGTTTCATCTTATAAGCATGATTTAAAAAATAAATAGACCGTTTCGTACATACATGAGTACAAAGAGTGCAGAAAATTTGATGAAATCTCTAACTTAGATTAATCGATTCTATAAGAATAATACAATAATAATTAAATATATAATATAAGATTCATATAATATATGTATAATAGCTTTTTTTATTTGCCATTCTTTAATTGACTTTAATAAAACAAAAATATACTTATTATTATTATTATTATTATTATTATTATTACTAATGTAAAATTGATATTTATTTTTAAATCAGCATGATTCAGTCGTTATGCAAATATTCTCTCATCTAATCCAATCATCAATAGGGGATAATTATATCTCTTTTACTTTTGCCATTTGTTTATTAATGTTAGACTTCATTTTTATTTATTTATTTTTTTTTTTTTGGATGAGGATGTTCATAAAATATACATTATTTTATTAGAAAACACTATATAAATAAATTTTATTTTTTTTTAATGAAATAAGTATATAATTATGAAATTCGTGTTATTATCTTTATTTTATTTAACAATTGTTTAAAAAATATATTGAAAAATCGAATGTAGATATTTAAGACAAGTTTATCTATCACTGAATTCCTTCATGTAATTTTAAATAACAAATTGAGATTTTATTAAAAATATGATTTTGGTCAAAAACAACTGATCATTTGTTTGTAGCGTAATCAGAATGACATAACAAAATGGAAATTGAAAAATAATAAGACTGTTTTCTAAATTATATATTTTTAAAGAAATCAATCCAATAAAAATGTAAACATTTTTTAGTCAACGAAAAAAAATGCCCCATTTAAATTAATAATTTTATAAAAATATTTTCCAATATACCTACATATATATCAAATTCCAAGAAAATTGATTAATATTTTCAAAAAGTGTTTCAATAAATTTAAGAGTAAAATCAATGAAATATATATATATATGTATCTCAAATGTGTATTTTAAATGTGATTGTAATATACGTAGTTAAATGGTATTTTAGTTATGATAAATGTCTCTTAAAAAAAATGTATATATTTTATTAAAAAATATTTATTAAAAGATGTTTTGAAAATTATATTTCACACAAATTTAAATGCTGTTTATATAGACTTTTTACGAACTCTGTTGTGTAAAGATGATAAAGCTTTTTTTGACACTTTGCCAGATGCGCAACATAAGTTTACAGGTCACCCTGTAACTTTCAACTCTCCTATTCCTATAATTCATTTGGTTGACTAATGTTTTATTTTCAACTTGCCAATTGAATAAGATAATGGAAACATCAACAAATTAGTAAATATTAATTGAAATGAAAAGCACGAATAGATATGTTATTTTGTTTAAAAAAATGAGCTGAACCCATAAATTAATTTACAAATAATCTTATAACCTTAAAAAAAAATATTTTGAAAAATTGAATTAAAATGACTAAATTATATTAATGCTTGGTTTTTATTTTTAGTTTAATTATTCAATTATTAATTTTTACTATATTTTAAGTGAAAAATTTGAATATAAAATTAATATTTTGTAAAATACCACTTCCAGTTTCCGGTTGATGAATTCATGCTACTGATGCATTAAGTAAATTATATAAGTTATATGTATATCAAATGTTATCAAAATCCGTTGAGTTGCTCAAGATATATACATATCTATCTACGGCCACACAATGGACGGACGGACGGACAGACATCATGCTAAAAATACTTTTTTCTGTTAACAAAATGCATGATGATTCGTGGAGATATGTAAAAAATATTCACATGTGAAATTTGGTGTGCACAAACAAAAAAAAAAAAAAAAAATTACTTAAAAAAAAATTATTAATAATATTTTTAAGGGCTTGGCATTTAGAGATTTCCCTTCCTAAGCCATTAAAATAAATATCATTTATTCAAACCTTAATAAAATTTTAATCTATGACATTTGATTTTTTTTCTCGGCCTCCATTTAAAGTGCATCGTGTCGACCTTAATGATATTTTTAAAAGAAATTTATATACCAACTACATATATTCTCTCTTGAACAATTTTTCTTAATATATTAATTTCGAAATAAACTTCGTGTCCATCATTAGCCTTGAATATTCGGGGTCATTTGATAGTAACAAATAAAGAAATTAAATAACGAAATTTTTTTTTTTAATTTCCAATATTATATGATATCGTGATTAGCCCCTTGAAAAGTATAATATAGTAAATACATTTGTCCAAAGATATTTTCACCCAACTTCCTTCCTAGTTCTATAGAGAAATCATCTTCTTACTAGTTCTTAAGCCTTATGCTCCCTAAGAATACATTAAATAATATTCAAATAAGTATTATAAATAAAAAAAAAAACAAATATATTCCTGATAAATATTATATTAAATAAATACTTATTATTTAAATAAATTTCAATCTATTATTATTTTAAATAAATTTTATCAAAATTCCTAATGAGTTACAAATCAAGATTAATATAATTATAAGTTTATATATAAGAATTTCAAAAACAAAAAAACAATCTTATTATAAATTAATCTTCTTAATGTTAAGTGGAAAATGTTATTATCATAATATAAGATAATAATATCAAAAAATCATTGTGGTTAGAAATTAATTTTCGATTTAAATTAAATAATGTTAATGTTGATGTACAAAAAATAGTAGATGAAATGATTAAGTTTCAAAATGGGCGAATATAATCAAAATGGATCACCTTCGACAATAGTTTGTTGTATCTATAAGCTTAGAGTCGAATCTCAATTAAAGCTAGGAGAGGGAGACAAGAAAAAAAAGGCAAATGAAACGAAAATTATTAATAATTATAGAGATTTTGTATTATCCATAATTTTATTTGGTTTCATCACTAAATTATAATTATTTTTGCTTATTTAGAGAAGGGTAGGGCATTTCCGTTGCTACGAACGACCCTGTATCAACTTATAATGGAATATTGATTTGATATTTATATTCTTAAACTTTATTTATTTTTTTTTTTTGTAATAATATGAATTAATAATAAATTAATTAATTTCCTTTGTGGATATTAAATTATAAATCACAAAATTTACATCTAAATATGAAAAATATATAAATAAGTATAAATAATATTACGAATTAAATTTTCGATTATAAATATTTTATTAAATCGGTTTAGTTTTTTTGTCGTTCAACGGTACAAAGATTGTGCACTATCAACAAATCAACAATTTTAAAATTCTCTCAAGTTTGATTATAATATATTATACAAATTATATTACCATGATTTTTATTTAAGTTGGTCAACAATTTTTTCCTTTTTCTCCCCCCCCCCTTCGCTCTCTCTCTCTCTCTCTCTCTAGATTTCTCCTAAATTTTATGATTATCCTTTTTTTTTTATTTATGAATGAAAACATCATTTAGACAACTTTTTTCAAGACATTTTACTTAATCATCATCGTAAAATGTCTAACAAGTACTTGAAATTATTTTACCGAAAATAATAATAATAATAATAATGATAATATATAATCACGTTTATTTAATTATTTAAGATTTATTTATAAACATTTTAGATTTCACAAATTTATACACACAATTTTATTATTTTATCAATTTTCAATGTTCCTAATTTCAGGACATTCATTACTATCTTTTGATTGTAAATGTATTATCATCTACATTTATAATGTCTACATTTGTATCTGGTATACAGTTATGGAATGATAAATATTACTATATAATGGAGTATTGATTGGATAGATTTATTATTATTGTGAAATTAGTAGTTAGTAGCTAAGAGGTCTTCACTTCCACTCGATTTCCATTTCTTAAAATTCATTTAATCTTTTTTGATCATGTTTATAAATTTTATATTTTTATACTATTAAAATTTTTCCTTGATTGCTATTTTATTTTTTTGCTTTACACGTTGAATTTTATCTGATAATTTCTTTATGAAAATATAAGATTTTCCCTTTGTCTTTTCGAAATGACTTACCGTCTTCATTTACATAATTCGTTATATTTTCATTTTTTAATTGGGAGAAATTTAGAATTTGACATTTAAGGAAAGGGATTGCTGCATTCACAGATCATTGAGATATAGTAGAATAAAAGGGCGAATTTTATAACAATTTCTGGCAAATGGTTGATAATTTATTTATTTTTTTATACTTATTAATCTTTATTTCGTTTTAATTGACGTAGACTGACAATTTAAAAAAAAAATACATTTTCAATTTAATTTTAAAATTAAATTTTATGATAATTTAAACAATCTGAAAAAAATGGACTTTACTCACTAAATAGAATGTGCAAATGCATTCTTTTTTTCATTTGGTATTTTGTATTATATATTGTATGTATTAACTGTTATTAATTTGATTTTCACTTTAATACATTAAAATAATTTTTAATTTAATTCTCATTTGTTTTTAACTTTCTGAATTGAATTATAATATTTCTCAGGTAAAATAAAACGTTCTAAATAGTTTATTTATAACATATATACAGATAATTTCTGAAATGGGCATTTTTCTTCGTTCTTATTATTATTCATTCTGAAATTTCTATCATCTCCTCCCAATCCTTGGGGTTTGATTTAGAAGCCGTTGGATTTGGTTTAAAATATATTGTGTGTTTTAGAACTAAGTATTGATTAACTAACTCATCAGAAATTCAGAAATCATTGATTTGAATACCGATTTAAATGAATAGATGGTGTTTATATGGAAAGGTAAGGAATATATGTAAGTGACAGGCGCCTTGACTAATGGGGGTTCGAAGTAAATAAAAACATTCAAATTATTATTTTTTTTTTTTTTTATTTTGAGGCGGTTCAATGTGCTGTAATAGGAATACATAAATTATTATGTTATTATTAGAAAGGACTTATTTAGTCCATTCAAAGAAGTAATTAGTTACATTGACATTTTTCGCATTATCGCTTTTATATTGTAGTATGCAATTTTATCATTATGTCTTTTTACTCTAAAAAATTTAATTTAATTTTTTCTTATTTTAAATTCAATTTAAAATTCTATTTTTCCAATTATTTTTATATAAAAAGAAATTGAAAATTTTTACTAAGAAAATGTAAAACATAAAAGAAAAATTAAAAGAATTATTTACTCAACATTTCTCATTTACATTTGTTTTTTTTTTTAATTTAGATTATAATAAATGAAATGCATTGTATTTATGATAAAATTTATTATATTTCAAGATTACATAAGTCTCTCTCATTGAATAATTTAATAATATTATTATTATTAATATTATATCCGCGCGATTCCAGTTATCTTGATAGTTTGATATAAAAGAGTAATAAAAGTGTAAAAAATAGGAAAGAAGGTTTAAGAAAGAGATGAGAAGGGATGATTGCATGATTTATTAATATAAAAAGAAGAAAAGGGGATGAAGAAATCTTGAACTTATGTCGCTTATATCATTCACAATAATGGAAAATGAAAAATATAAAATTTTGATATTTTCAAATATAATTAAAGTTTATTTTGTGAAGTTAATTTAATTTAAACCTTGGTTGGTCACACTTGTTGAACAATAATTTTTAATTTTAATCTGAATTGATTTTAAAATTGCTTCATTTTGATAGAAAAATAATCATTTTTCTATTTTCTATCAACATAAACAAAACAAGCTCTTATCTTATATATAAATTTTAATCTGAATTATAAGTTATATTATTATATTAATAATTATAATATATTTTTTATAATCTTATTTGTTATATATTTATTTTTTACAGATTTATCTGCGATAGTAATGGTCATTATGAGACACCTTCCTTTTCCACGGAGTTACCACCCACCGGAGACGGAAATTACCATGAACGCGCCATCTATTGGAATGTCAGTGCAATTCACACGCCAACCTCAGGAAATTCTTCATCGTCCGATCGGGATGCGTTATATCACATCATGTCTCGGGCAGATGAACAACTTTTTCGTGCAGCCGTAGCAAAGGGGACCCGCCCACCATCGCCGTTACCTGACTATTCCAGCCCCATGCACCAACATCAACACCATCAGCCACGACATTATCGTCGACGCCATTATCGACGTCCCCGTGGCGATCGTAGTTTATGACTAGTGGAATTTACTTCAGAGGAAGACTCCTCTTCTTAGATCTGAAACTGTACCAAATGATTAATGTATTCCTTAATAAGACTGGATAATTGATTCTCGTCTTCCTGTGAGGCTTTTACCGAAGGACAATGTTATCGTCGACCTCAAAATAGGAGGCTAACATGCGAGAAATCGAAAATTTACACTCTTAATTAAGTCAATAGTATACAGAAAATGGGAGACAGACAGGTTTAACGGAAATTGTAAAAGAAACAAAAAAAATTCATATTGATTTACTTTAACGGCATTGAATTTTATCGAACGAGATTTTCGATTGACGAATTTTTATATATAATAGTTTAGGACTTTTCATAAAATTAAAAAAAATACAAAAAATTCATTTCTAGGAGATAATATATATATATAATAATTAACAAAAGATATATATATATATATATATATAAACCGGTTTATTATAAACACCAACTAGGAAAACTTCCGCCTGCAAATTATGCAACCTAATAAACTAAATATTCTATCTGTTTCTATAACCATCAGGCGGACTATACTCGTATACTAAATTTTAAAAATTATTATGTTCATACAATCAATAAAATATATAATACAAACTATAATCGAAACTAAAGTGCAATTGTAACATTTAATAAACAGAATATATATTACTTATGTTTTTTTTATTTAAATTGTATTTATATACTAAATGTTATAAAAATAGTAATATTCTTATAAATTGATAAACAATTTAATTTGCTGTAATAGAAATAAATTAAAATTTAAAATTCTCTTTTTTATAAAATTTCTTTATTTAAAAATACTTCTATACCTTAATTTTGTTGTTTTATTTTTTTTATTATTGAAATTAGTAATATTTATTATTCCATATAATAGAAAAAATACTTAAGCTTTTCATATGCGCTCCGTCCATTACACAAATAAATACAAAATTATAATAAATTTTATTATAAATAATATTCATGTATTATGTGACCAGTTATCTATATATTTTTATTTGTTAATATAATTTTTTATCAGTATAGTTTTAATCAGTTTAAGAGATTAAAACTAATGTTTTATTTTTTTTTTATAGAATTCTTATAAAGTTTATTTACTATAAACCTAATTATACTGACAAAAATAAATATCTTTACATAATTTAAAATAATTAAATAATAATTAAATAACAAATAACAATATTAAGATAAAATATTTTATTGATTAATTGATTTTTTTTTTATAAAATTATTAAAAAAAACTACTAATGAAAATAATATAATAATTAAATAAATTTTGAAATACAAATTAGAAATTTTTACAAAAAATATTTTTCTACAAAATTAAAATAATATCTAAAATATTATTTCTTTATCGCTATAGATTCTATTTTGAAGAAAAAAAAATATTTGTAGATATATATTATCAACTAAATAATTTGATTATTTAATTTTTATATACTGACATTCAAATTGTCAGTTATATACATATATTCTTATATATACAAATTTAATTAGTGCTTTTTCCCCAATTTTTCTTTTAAATTGCACATTATGCTTTTTTTATTTTGTATTTAAAATAATAATAAAATCTAAAACACATTATTAGAAAGTATTTTTATTTTTATTTTATATGTAGGTATTATTTTTTCTTTATAAATTATGCATATAAAAATTGTAAAAATACATTTTTTCATTATTACTCACATTTTGTATGTAATGAATATTTCGGAACGTAGTTTTTTAAACAAAATACATTATTTTATATAACAAAAATCAGTTTTAAAATATAAATACCAAAAAATAAACCCATCTTAATAGTTTTCTAAGAAGTTACTTGAATAAATGAAACATTCATACCCAAACATATAATTATTTTTTTTTTTTAAATTAATTTCTAACTTAAATTTTAATTTTAATTAATATAAAAAAAATAATAAATAAAATATAATATTTTAATTTCAAATTCAGCTACTAACATCGATTAGTAAATTTGATATGTTAATGAAATATGTTTAAATTGATATTGATAATTGATTGTGTATGAATTAATATAATTATATTACTTATGTATATATAATCTGGAATATTTATTATTATATATTATTTTATAGCATAAGTCATAATTTACCACAAGACTATGCTTTTATTGCAAACCAATTATTCTATAATATATATTAATATTTTAATATATATTTTTATAGAAAGAAAAATTAATTAATACGTATATAGTATATAGTATATAAAAAAAATCGTTAATCAAAGACACACAATAAAAGAGATTTTTTTAATATATTTTTATAAGAAGAAAAAATTTGAAAAAAAAAATTTCAAACAGATAAAGTAAAGTAAATATAAAATAAATTATTTTTCTTCGTTTGCTTAAATTTTCTCTTCCTGATTTTTCTTCCTTAAAATTTAAATAATTAAATGTTGCGTGTAAATAGAAACTTATGACTGACTGATGATAATACAATATAAGAAATTTGTACGTTAATAACTAATAGAAATATGGTATTTGTAAGTTCCTATCCTATATATAATATAATATAAAATATAATAAACAATTCATTTTCGATGTATATTGTTATTATTTTATGAAGAATCTCATAATTCAATTCATTTTTATTTATCTTAAATAAAAAAATAATCTGAAAGTGAAAAAAAACACAAGTGCCATTAAAATTTTATAATAATTATTATATTTCTATTTTGTTAATAAAATAAAATTTTAAAATATAATATGTACTTTTATGAGCTTCTTAGATTGTTAATTTTTAAGAATTATTATAAATTATCATAAACCTATGCTTGTAAACTCTTAATTATACGAATTATAAATAAAAAAATAACATTTAATTTTATATAAAATTAAAAGCTATAATTTTTCCAAATAAAACAATTGTTTTTGTTTAAATTCTATATCAAAGTTACACTTCTATCCTATTCTTTCCTATTTCTATTTATTTGACAAGTTTTTATTATACGTAGTTCTCTCTTGCTTATGGCTGTTCGGCAATTTAAAAATGTAGGTTCTTATCTTTTTATTTAAAATTTTAAAAATACAATCAATTTTTTATATTTATATACACTGTCGTATATTGGAGACTTAGTACGGGTTGAGTTACTAAAAAAAATGGATTTAAGATTAATAAAAGTGATCTTTAATTTAATTGGTTAATTAACTCTGTTAATTATTAATAAAAAATAGTAGGATTATAAAGAAGAGGTAAATTTAAACATTAAATTATAATAAAATTAACATATATATTTATTGATGAAAGAAAGGAAAGGAATCATAATAAGTATCATGAGAAATTATAACTTAGAAATTAACTAAAGTTCATTTATTTTAATATTATTGATATATCAAATATTATATTATTATCCTACAAAAATTACCCTTCATTATATTATTTTAACTACTTAAAAAACAATGTTGGGCTGATGACGAGACAGAGTGGGATTTATACCACCAGGCCTTCAATATCATATAATATATTTATTAGATAGTATTATTTATAGGTTCACTAACTTATTTATACAGTTGTTATTGTAAATATCAAGATTATTTATAATTTATATAAAAGAATAATTATATTAAAATAAGAATCTTTTGGAGAATAGTAATAACATATTTTTTTTTTGTTTCAATTAAAGATACTTTGTTTTTTATTTTAAAAATAATAATTTTTAATTTATTTAGAAATTATGTATTTTTATTGATTCACTTTTGATATTAATTTATATTGCGAATTTTGGGTATTCATATTTATATAATATAAAATATTAACTAATTAAATGATAAATTAATTTTGCTAATTTTTATTATTTAGAACACAAAATTAAATTAGTTTTTTATTTATAATGAATTTAATTAAAGTACCTACCGTTAAAATAATGCGTAAAATAAATAACTACATTATTAAATTTATTGAAATATTATTTATTATATATGATAAAACTATTGAAAGAGCTCGTGAATTCTGTTTGATTAGTGGTGCCACCCAGGAGTTGAACTTCAAACTATTTAATCATGTTCCATGTAATCAATATAATATAAATAGATAATTCGAATATATTATAAAACAAGAAAAGCTAATAATCTATTATGCGCAAAGAGGAATATGATAAAAAATCATAAAGATAGAAATTTTTAAAAAACAAATCTTCATATCATTTATTCTGAAAAAAAGGAAATTTTAAATCAATATTTGAACAATTTTTCACACCAAACGGTCGACTATGATTCCCTTGATTTCAAGGATTTATTTAATCATTGAAGGAATAAAAATAATAATATGCATATTTTATGTTATGTTATATTTAGGAACAAAAAAAGAGTATTATTTTTTATTTATAAAATTTCATTAAAGCATTTTTTCATTTATTAAAATAAAGAAAATATATGAATACAAGAAATATAATGAAATATGAAGAATTTTAAAAAAATGTAAAATATTGTTTTTGATTAATAGTTAAAAGGGTTTAAGAAAACAATTTTTGAAAATGAAGATTGAAAAATAAAATAAGAAATCTATTTTTTGGTATATAATGCTACTCTAATGAAATAATAATAAACCGGCTATTTATAGATATATCGTATATACATACATTTTTAATAAATATTTTCTTCATCCAATTAATAACATAGGGCTTAGACCTAATTTCTCTTAACTTCAAATATTTTAGAATTAGAACGGTTTAGTTTTTTTTTTTTTTTTTTTTTTGTTAATTATCTTAAACCTTTTTTTATAGAAAAGGGTATAGGTATTATAATTAAAAATTCCATTGAGTTGAATAACCTTAATAGGTTCTTTTTGACCCTATTGAGCTATTAATGTTATTCTACGGTCGACTTTCTTAAAAAATATTACAATGAAATTTCAGGTTTAATTCCTTATTTGAGAAAAGAAGTACATAAAATAAAAATTTTAACTTAATGTTTATCTAAGATGAGCTATAAAATTGGAATTATTATATTTCGTATGCATAAAATTCTACCAAGTACCACAGTGGAAGCCTATATTCCAATTAATTTACATTATTATATTTTATAATACCACGGTGGCCAAAGAATAAGATTAATTAATTTTATTGCATTATTTTCTTCTAAAGCCCATAGAGAAATTATTAATTATTTTATATTATTCGAATCCAAGTAGTTTTCAATATGTTGTATTCAATATTATTATTTTTTTAGTTTATTTAATAAATTAGTTAAATAATATTTTAAAAGGTAAATATATAAGAAATGGTAACATCTTATAGTTATAGTTTTTCTTATCCTCCAATATCCTCCAATATTTTAATCTCTTTTGATCCAATGATATAAAATGTATCTGAAAAATATGAAAGTTTAGTTAAATGAATATATATTTGCCTGTTAAATGGATGTCAAATGGATTGAATTTCCTTTTCATTTGATTAGCCATCTATTGTTTTGTTTTTGAGAGGTTCCAGGTCATGATCCTCTCCCCTCGGACTGATAAGAACGAGATCGAGTTAATAGTTACAGGAACTGAGCATTAAGCGGGGACTTGGCCAACGCATTGAATCAGTGGTCATTTGTCAGGCATCCGACACAGAGCGACCATCTCTCAACGATCTCTGACACTCACTTGCTTAATCTCACACACACTCTCAGGTAAATAAAAATAATTATCATCATTTATCAAGATATTCATTAAAATCGAAAATACTTATTAATTTAATTAATTTTCATTTGCAAATCAAATCATATCTATCTCGTAGTATAATAGCACACATAAATAATTATTTGAATTAAATAAATTAAATTAAATATCACAACTCCTACAAAAATAACAATAAATAAATTAAATAAATTTTGTTATTATTTAATTATAAAATTGAATATATATACCAATATTTAATAAAAAAATAAGAAAATATATATTTATTAATAAAATAATAGATAGTAAATATTTATAGAATTATTCATAAGATTGATATTATTATGTATAAATATAAATTAAATATATTTAAAAATTATTGAATAAATCTAATTTATATAGAGTAAAATAAATAAATAAACAATTATAAATATATAAATAAATATTAATTTGTTTTTTCTAAATTTATTTAAAATAAAATCTGATTGAAGAGAGCCACAATACTTTCCTTTACAGAATCCGATAACAAAGAAAATAATTAAATTTGTAAAACATGTATACCATATAAATATATAATACATATAATATAAAATATCTATAACTCTAAACATAATAGCAAATAATTTTGACTAACACTTACTTATAATAGATTCAAAATTATTTTCAATTATTTTTAA
The DNA here is from genome assembly GCA_963082975.1 of Labia minor. Classification (NCBI taxonomy): domain Eukaryota; kingdom Metazoa; phylum Arthropoda; class Insecta; order Dermaptera; family Spongiphoridae; genus Labia; species Labia minor. Next base: position 67,647,604 of record OY720349.1, on the reverse strand, counting down.
TATCTATAAATAAGTATTATTATTATTATTATTATTTATATAGGAAATATATTAGAATTCGATTGATTGTAAAAGGACGTAATTGAAATAAAAAAAAAAAAACATCAAAATCTCAATAACAATAAATATAATTTATAAATTACGCAATCTCATTTCAATCAGTATTATTATAACTATTTATAAATAGTGATTCAATATTTTTCTTTAGATTATTAAAATAAAAAGTATATAGAAATTGACAAAAAAAAATTATATCTGAATTTTTAATGAATTACTTAATTGAATATATAATATCTCTAAAAATTAATATATTATTAAAAATAATATTTAATCGTATTATCATTTTAACTTTCCGGTAACAAAGTCTTGAAAATTGATTTTGAGAAAAATTAACGTTTTCAGATTTCCTTTGACTGTTGGTTGGTGTCACTTTCTTGTAAACATTTTACCGTCTAAACCAGTGGTGGGCAAATACTTTTAAGCGCGGGCCAAAATGAAATTTTCAAAATGTCTCCCGGGCCGGAGGACGATATTTCGAAAATACCAAACCGGGGCATTTGTAAAAAAAAATTTACCATTTTTTTAGAGCCATATTGAATGAAATTGAATGAAAGATCGAAATAAGAGCCAAACTTTTCAACGGGCCGGCGGGCCGGCTTTTGCCCACCCCTGGTCTAAACTAAACCAAAAATCTTATTAACTAGAAAACTATCAATTATCTTTAATATTATTTCTTTAATATAATTATTATTATATTATTATTATAATTATATTAATATTCTATCATAAAGTGTAATAAAATACACATCTCAATTAATTTTGTAATAATTTAAAGACATAAGAGAGATAACGTTAATGAAATGTTTAATAAATAAATTATATTTATATTCAAAATAATTTAAATAAGTTGAGAATAGTTTTTAGAAATTTTTATATTTATGTACATATTTTAAACTTTATGATTTTTATTAGGTTTATTAGATCTTAAATAATTATTAAAACAATTATGTTTCACATAATAATTTTTTAGAAAATTATTAAATGTAATGCAAAATTCATAAAAAAAATAAATAAATATAATCCAGTTGAACATTTATTATCTATATAAAACAAAATAATATTTTATTATATTAATATTATATTTATATTATTATTTAATTTAATAAATAATGTATCAACTATAAATTGGTTTGGTTCTTGGATTTTGCAAATCATTTTTTTTTTTTTTTTTTATAAATTATATACAATTTCTTTTAATTCCTTGATTTTTTCATTAAAAATATTTATTTTTAAAATTTGCTGATCCTTTTTGTTTTTGTCATTTCCGTAATATTTTTTTATTTTATCCTATTTTCTTATTTTTTTCAATGAAATTTTGTCAAGCTATACGCACCCAGCATAATCAATTGATTCTTGTTTTGAATAAACGTCATTCTCTTGTTTATTTTGGAAAGAATCAAATAATAAATTTATGGAATATGAAATTCAAAGACTTTTCCCTTTTTATAGGCTGTGTCTAGAATATCCAATTGGATCATAACCCAGACATATTCATAAATTTAAAAATAAAATGATAATTTTTTTTACGTTACATACACATCTTCTACCCCCGACTCTTTATAAATAAAAAATCCAAATATACATATATATATATATATATATATATATATATATATATATATATATATATTTGAAATAATTTATTAATAATTTGAGAGGCCCTGACTTTTCACAGAGTAATTAATAATAAAATAATATAGAATTTAACCCCGAATTTTTAATTTAACCTAATTATTATTATTATTATTATTATTATATTATTATTTATTTTATACATTTACTAGCTGCTCAGAGCGCCTTCGGCGCTCTTCACACCTAGACGGGGGCTCCGCCCCCTGTACCCCCGAGTGGTACATCGTATTTGGTTGAAAGTAGTAAAAGGTTTTCATCCATTTTGTTTCAATCCTTATATTTCATAAAACATTCATTTCTTTTTGTGTTCTTATTCAAAATCTATTTTAATTTAATCAGTAAATTAATTATATATATTATTATTATTGTATATATTATATCTATCTATCTATGTGGCTCAAAGATACTCGAAAGTTCTTGGCCGCAACAACCACATTTCTCCAAGTGTCCCTATCCTGAGCCCTTGTCCCATCTCTCTGTCGTCCCTTCCTACGCGCCATTGGTTTTCCAAGCGGACGTTTTCCAATCGGTCTCCCCACCAATATATTTTTCCTCTCCTATTCTAGCCACGTGCCCTGCCTATCGCAGCTTTTTCCCTTTTATAACCCTAACTATTTCTGAAGATGCAGAGAGGCCATGCAATTTCTTGTTATGCAGTCTCCCCCATTCCCCGGTGAGCTCATCTGTCTTTGGCCAATAAATGCAGGGAAGAATCCTATTCTCAAATACTCTGAATCTACTCTCATCTCCAAGGGTCATAGACCATGCCTCCCACCCATATAATACAACAGACAAAATAATTGTTTTATATATTTTAATTTTCATTCCCTTTTATAATAATTTTGATGAGATAAGCCTCTTTACTGCATGATAACAGGCGTTTCCCGATTGCAACCTCGATTTAAATTCTTCTCAAATATTATAATTCTTCGTGATTACATTCAATTTTTCAACATATTCAAATTTTACATTTTGTATATTAATACTGTTCCTCTTTGTTACTAAATATTTTTATTTATCACTATTAATTTCAAACCCCATCTCTTTTCCTACCTCCATTAATTTTTCCTCGCTATCTGTAATTGCAATTGCCGAATCTCCTATTATATTTAAGTCGTCTAGGTAACCTAATATTTTACAATTGATTTCCGCATCTTATTCTTTCTTTACTACCTTCAAGACGAATTTGAAGATTAAAATTTGAAAAAGTTTATGCTGATCTATATTGAGTCATGTGTATGTTTTACTAAAGTCTACAAATAATTAGTGAACAGAAATATTGAATTCGCGGTTTTTTTCCTAATATATGTCATAATGAAAATATCTTAATTAATTTTGATCGATTTGGCCTGAACCCGCAATATCTCCTAATATTTCCTCCGCCTATGGTTCTTAAGTATTTTCTCTGTTATAATAGTGAAATAGAGTATAATATTTCTTGATCATTACATTTTGATATTTTATTTTCATTGCTAGATTATTATTGAATATTTTTAATTATAATGAAACTTGAGAAAATGCAAAAATAGAGACTTGAGACAATATATAAAAATTAACGGTAGAAAACTATAGATAAATTACCAATATATATATTCATTAATAGTATTAATTTAAATTAATTAATTTATTTGTTTTTTTATTATTAAGTTCATTTATTAATTTTTTTAGATCATAGTTATTTTCCTCCCTTAAAAGAAACATATCTAATTCTGTGGTGCAAGGGGATTTGAAAATTATTAGTCGCAATAAGAAGATTTCGCTTACAGTTTCTGTCATGTCCGACCTCCGTCCATCATTTATATTCTCTCAAGTTTCTTGCTTCATTTAATCATGTGATCTATATATTTAATTTTTTTTTTGATTCATAGTAATAAAATTTAAACAAATAAAAGTTTTCACTTTGTTAATTTATATAAATTTCAATTTAAACTGATTTTGAGTGATACGCTTAGCCAATACTCTGAAAAATTTGTGTACAAAAACATTGAATGTTCTTAGCGAGATTTGATATAATGTACGATATGTCCTAAATCTGAATTAGAAGAAAATTATAAATTGCCTCCTCTTCCAGCCCAATTCATTTACCCACCCATGTTGCATAAGGCATCTAAATTTCTTAAAACTCCGTTTTTTTAATTTAAAATAGAAGGAGAGAAAGAGTTTTAAATTATATTCGAATAGTCTATATATTCTATATATCAGTATTTTTTTTCTGAATTTAATAGCAAAAAAAAGTTGATTTTAAAAATTTTCCATTCTTAATGCATATGATTGATTTCATGTGTTAAAATTTAAAAAAATTCAAATATTCTAATTTTTAAATTTAAGTATATACAATTTAATATTATTTTTTATTAATATCATATCAAAAAAAGAGAATTTATTAAAAATTAAAAATAAAAAAAGAAGCCTTTTAATAAAAAGTCGAATTGGCAGTCGTGGGACTGGCCGACAGAAGTGAAAACTTGTGCGTAAGAAATTTGAAAGCAGACGGAATGCGCACCAGCTTCACGAGAAAAATGAAATTTATATACGTATATAGGTATATATATATATATAAAATTCATAATTATTTTTTTCAGCAAACTGATTATTATTACAAAAATATTAAAAATACGATGTGTATGAATATATATATATATGTCTGTCTGTCTGTCTGTCTGTCTGTGTGTGTGTCTGTCAAATACTCAAAAACTACCCGTCCGATTGCGATGAAACTTTCAGGGATTGTTGTGGGCGTCCCAGGGAAGGTTTTAGTGTAGTTAAATCCAAAATTAATTTATCCAAAATTAATTTAATTAGTAATATTTTGGTAAAAGTCTATTTATGGTTACCATGGTTACATTGAAAAATTTACAATAAATAAATAAAAATAATTGGAAATCTTTTCAACTTATTATTTTGATAAATTTTATTAATATTTTTAATTTTTTTTAAACTGCCAAAAATAACATACCCATAATAATAGTTGTAATAAAAATAAAAATATAAATCACAATGTAAGTAAAATATTGAATCGTTTTATTTATATTGTTTCAATTATTGTTTGAATATTTATTAAATTTATATATAGATTAATTTACATGTTTAAATGTATATTTAATAAATTTATTTATTGATTCTTAATATTAATAATTCCAATTACTTTCTTGAAATTTTTTTTTATTTAAAAGCATATTCAGCATATCTCGCAAATTTGAATTGGATTAAATAACATATATTAATTTAAATTAAATTAAATTAATTCAATTATAAATTAAAATTAATAAATAATATTTATTAAGCCAGCGAAAGTTTGGCTCTTTTTTGATGGCACCACGTCACATGTTGGCGCGTGAGATTTCCAGTGTTAAAAAAATTAATTCTGGTACTTTCAGCAATTCAATTTTCGATGTTGAGATTTTGATGTTTTTGATGTTATAAATAATATTTATTAAATTATAATTTAATTAATTTAATTTAATTTAAATTAATAAATATTATTTAATCAAATTCAAATTTGCGAGATAGTCGAGTGGATAGTGGAGTGTTTGGCTCTTTGTTGATGGCACCACGTCACGTGTTGGCGCGTGAGATTTCCAGTGTTAAAAAATTAATTCTGGTACTTTCAGCGATTCTATCAAGCTCAAATTCTATATATAGCAGTTTTATACAATTATTAATCCTGTGAAAAATTATCAAACATATATCTTTATTTTTACGGTCACACACACACACACACACACACATATTTAAAAATTAATTTATTAAAATATATATTATATAATATATTATATATAGTATATAATTTAAAAAATATATATATATATATATATATATATTCAGAAATTAATTTTAAATTATATAAATATATTAGAAATTAATTTAATATAATTTAACACATAATAATATATTAAAATATTTTATTTTATATATACATAATTTAGTAATACTGATTATTAATGTAAATATAAATAATAATATTTAATATGGCAAATATGTAAAATTTTGTAAAGAATGTATCAGAAGTTTAGTGTCTAACATTCTGGCGTATTGCGCATGCGTATATCGGTCGGGTCGGTGTCGTTTTGGAATCTCACGCGAAATCTATATTTTTTCCCCATCCGCAAAAGTGCTCAACGCCGCTAAAGAAGTTTTCACTTCAAAAATTGAATGGTGATTTAAATATTTTATTAAATTAATTAAAATGAGACCTTTTAGAATAAATTATTTAATTGAAATGATATTTAAATATAAGAATTTAAAAAAATATTATATTCTTTGTTGTTGGCAATTGTTATTTAATTATGTGCAACATGATTCGACTTACACAGAGCATCGTTATTTTTTATTAATATCACATAATAAAAAAGAATCTTTTAAACATAATAAATAAAAAAAAAACATTTTAATAAATTTAAAAAATATACCCAATTTAAAAATGTCAAAAATTTAAAACAACTTTATATCATCATATTTTAATTTTTATATAATATATATATATATATATATATATATATATATATATACATTTATTCAAAATACTAATTTAATTTTTTGTAAAAATATTTATATATTTCACGTTTTAATGAGTTTATCATGTGTTAAACAATTACACTATTCATGAATTTGACAAAGAAATATATTATTTTTTTAAGATGATTCGTTAATTGAGATTAATAATCTAATCTTAGAATATTGATGATACATACAACCACAGTCATCAATTGATTATATTCAACTAAAATTATTTATTTTTATTTTTTAAACAAAATACATATATTTCTATTAGAAATATTTTTTTATATTATTTGTATTAAGATATATATATATAAAAGATTTATTTTAAAAACAAATTAGAGATATAATAAGTTTAGGTATATATTTAGGTTTTGTATTTTGATTAAATACTTTCAAAAATAAAAAGAATTATCCAATGTTTGACATCAATATATAATTAATATTAATAATTCAAGTTCAATTTACCCCAAAACACACACACTAATACCTAAAAACAAAACCCTTTAAAAACTCTAATTTGATAATCAATTTAAATGTTTGTGATCAGAAATCTTGATGGTTAGGACTTTAAAATGTAAACAAATATAATCTTTAGCGCAAAAAAGGTTTTTATCTTTAAGATACTAATTAGCAAGTTCACTTTTTGACTAATCAATACAATACAATCAAACAAAAATACATTTTTTTTTTTCTAATTTATATTGAAAATAAAATGAGTTAATTATTTATTATTATTATTTTAATTGTTATTTTATTTTCTTCTAACTAGAATATATAATAATAAATATTAATACGTACAAGCATGGGAAATAAAATGCACACAATTATACTTATATATCCCATATTTCTTGCATTTCCATGTCCTTTTCTATTCCTCTTTTACAAAAAATAAATATTTTTAAAGAAATCAGTTTCTCTACATCTTATATTACGTTCAAATATGATAGTAACAAATACCTTAAAGTGGGATATTCTATCAATTTTATAAATATTTTTTTTTGTTTATATAATTAAATTATATTATTATTACTATTAAATATATATATATATATATATATATATATATTTAATTTTTTTTTGACCTTGTCAAGGATTGAACTCTTGTTCACAAATTCTGTTCTATTCTATCATGCTAAACCGGATATTGATAAATAAAATGAATAATAATTATTTAATTTATGAAATTGTACACATCTCTTTTATTTATTTAACATTGAAATAAACCAAAATTTACAAAAATATCACATTTATATAAGATAAAAAAAACATCATTCTAATATTATTTAAATGGTATATATATATATATAAATGTTAAAACTCCTCCAACTTCTTTTGGACTGACCGTCCGTCATAACCATTACTACATATAATCTATCCAATTTGTATGATGATGTGTAATCATTTCAAGTGGGAACTCACTCCTAGAACAAGAAATAAATGGACTCCTGTTTTCTCTCAATTGATTTATTTGGTATTCAAGGAAATTGGCTTAGATTGAAGGGTGATGATTTTTTCCAAGATGATGAGGATGGGGGATGAAGAAAGGAAACCAGTATCATTGAATTTGACTGACACTATACTCTATAAATAAATCAGATCATCAAATGACTATAAATCACTACACATACCCTTTTGATTAGAATAATTCAAGTTTATACATGTTTTTACCGACCGACGCGCGCGATAGGAAGGGAATTATTATACCAAATTTCACATGTAGACATTTTTATGTCATGCATTTTGTGTTAACAGAAAAAATGATTTTTAGCATGATGTCTGTCCGTCCGTCTCTGTCCGTATAGACCGTATATATTTTAAGTTATAATAGTAGTAGTAGTAGTCGTATTTAGAAGAGATCAGGTGAAATTTATCACCTTTTTCTTGTCCTGTTGAACTTTAATTAGGAAGTATAAACCGACAAATTAATCAATATTTGTTAGCAACAATTTTTTCATATTAATTTAATAAACAATATTTAAATAAAAATTTATAAATAATAGAACGAAAAAATAATAAAAGTTAAATTAACATTGATTAAATTATAAAACTACGGACCGGATGAAATTTTTATTTTCAAAATTAAAGATATGACAAAAAATCTTATATCTTAATGTATGAGGTCATTTTTCTACAACTTCAATTTTAAGAATATATATTCATCAAATAAGAAAGAATACATTTATTTAATAACTTAATAGAAATAAACAAGATTAAACAGAAATATTTTATTGGCATCAACCGTAATTTTCGTAAATGAAACTCCAGAGGCAATTGTTTAGAACTCGATAACATAATTGCAAATTTGAATCTGAATGAGAACATCCATGTAAATTATAAAGCTTTTATCAACTTCCTACAGAGATTATTGAAAAATAAATAAAAAAAAAGAATAGAAATTAATGAATATTTCAATCAAGAAAATTATCAATTATTTATATAATTTATATAATACACTAAAAAAAATATGAACAAATCTTTTATAAAGGATAATATATTAATTATTATTATCATCATCACATATATATTAACTTTTTGGATTTTGTTTTTGTTAATATATTCTATTACAAACTCTAATTTAGTACCAAATATGTGAACTCTTCGACATTTCAAGTGTGTTACATATACGGGGATAATACATTTTAGGATTGATCGAATAATACTTTTTTTTTTTAAAATTGTTTACGAAATATGAAAAATGTGCTAAAACTATTAAATAGCACAATGGAATTTTTTCATTTAAACAAAATTAAATGGTTTGTCTTGTGAGTTTATGAATAGATTATTCTTTAATCTCACTTAAAAATAAATTTTATGAATATTTACTGAAAAATTAAAGTGAAAGAAAAATTAATTAAATCATAATTAATGAGGTTATTATAATTTCTTTGTTCTAAATAACAATAGTATTTTTCCTATTTTATTATATCTTTTATAATACTTATAAAATTTAATCATAGTCATTATGAGATATTAACAAGTTTATTTTTATCAAAGTAAATCAGATTTATTAATTTACATTTTAGCAACTAATTAAATTAAATTAATCATTTTCTTATCACTGTTTTTGAACATAAACATATAATGTTTAAATGAAATCAACTAATGATTTTTAATCAAATGTAGATTTTTAATCAAATGTAGATAGATAAATATCACATTATAATTGTTAAACAAATATTTTTTAAGATAATATCAAAAGTTCGATTTTGGAATCATTTGAATAAGGTTAAATACTTTTTATTTCAGAATATGTAAAAACTCTTAAAAAATAAAATTGTAAGCTCAAATTGTATTGGTTTTGGAAATTTATTAATTCTTCAGTCTTTTAATTTATATTTAATGCAACGATGTCTATCTATCTATCTCTGTGCTTTTGCGAGATTCGAAAGTTCGTGGCTGCAGCAACCACAATTCTCCAAGTGTCCGTACGGTTGCCGTGTGTTCTGTTCTGAAAAAAGGCTCAAATTGTCCTTTTAAAGGCATATTAATACCAAATCTATTAGAAACTTAATAAATAACTTAATATCTAAAGAACAACTTAAATTTTAAATAAATAAATAAATATATATAAATATATATATATATATGATATTATAGCTAGTGAATAGGGAAGACTGGTGATAAATGTTTTGTAAGAGATGAATGTTTAGCGAAAATAAGATGAGATTACCAACGGTAACACTTTTCTTCTGAGAGAATTCAAGACGGCTGCTGGCTGCTTCGAAACCAGTCGTCAAGCTCACCGGAAGAGTGAAGATGAAGATATAGTTACAAATCTCACTCTCCTAAGGCTTTGAGAGCAGTTTTGTCTATATTGAAGACTTCTCGTCTTGATGAATTTTAATGAATCAGATGAAATGTATCTTTCTGGTTATCACTAGAAAAATACCTTAGCGAAAAACTCAAAGGAGATAATCAATGATGAAGAATACAAAGGAATTTTCCTTCTTTGAACAAAAACTATGATGAGGAAGAAATGTAACTAACAAACGAACATAAAACAATTAGAAGTTACCGATTGAAAATATCATTCATATGTGCATGAAATAGAACAATCCAAAAGGAGGAGGGTATATAGAAGGAGTCCTCTCCTCATTATACTGGTTAAGTCCTCTTCTTAAAGAGGGAGTGGGCTCATTCTTGAACCGCTCCTTGACAAAATTAGCGCTCGTTCAAGCCAATTCAAAAATCTCACCGAACACGAACTTTATACCAAAACGGCGTCAACAACACTCCCCCCTCTCCCCCCCCCCGTAATTAAGCATGAGCTGGTGTTAATCAATGTAAACAAATTAACACTCCAGTCCATATTCATGCTGACCGAGGAAAAGCAATCAAAGAAGAAAAAAACTAGATAAGTCGCGAAAAAATATAAGAAGAAATACGACGGTAAAGGGGAAGATTTGAACTGACCCTCTTCTCCTTTCAACCCGTCTGAGGAATATGAAAAACTCGCGACAGAACTATTAGAATCCATCCCACCCCGCTGGTCTCTAGACCTCTGTGAAGTTCCACCTCCCTTGGTTTCCTTCACATGGAGACATCTAAAAGGCTTGGTTTGTTGGTTTTTGTGTTCGTCTGCCTCTCCAAAGACCACATAACCCAAAGCAGTGTTCTGTGCAAAGATTCTGTTGTCTTTAGACATTGTGCTCTTAACCAACCCTTGAGTAATTAGCTTGGCAATCGACTTAATCTCCAACAAAATCTGTATCCCTCTTTTATCCCCAATAGAGACCTTTTAATCGGAATGGGTTTTAACTTAAGGTAAGAAACCAGGGAAACATTACTTTAATACCAATATATTACGTCATTTTTGCTTTATTTAGTAAGTGATGGGAAGCATCTCTTCATTATACCTATTTTTCGGTTTCTTATGAGTTTAACTCCAAAATATGGTGGTTAAGAAGAAAAACTTATTCAAAACTAACACGGATAACATTATTTATGAAAGGGTCAAAACTAAAGACTAATAAATCTATAAAATTTCCTATTCTGGCAATGAACGTTTTTCTCCTGTATCCTTCATATACAAGGATAAAATAATAAAAAAAGAAATTAAAATATGCTGTTAAGGATATTCATATTTGAAATTTCACAATCTATCAAGTTGTAAACCAGACATCCTAATTAGAAATCTATTCTTGTATCTTTCTGCAACATCTGCTACTGAGATTAAATATTAAAAGGGATGTAAATCTCGGCCCTGAAATAGATGAAATATATTCAAGTTAGAATAATTTATCAATAATAAAGAACATTCCAGATAAATTGTGAACATTTAATCATTTGAATAGAAATATCAATAAACAATCATTTACATGAACTATGATTTTTTACTAATATTATCATAATCTTTTGAATAATTATTATTACTTTTTACTTTTAGATATATTTTATATAATCTTTCAAGTAGATCTAAAGATGCCTACTTTATAAATTTATATTTATATTTCTAAGTTCTTTATCTTATAATTAGAAATTATTTAGTAAAATTAAATTAATTCAAATTAGATTAGATTATTTCAAATATTTTTTAATTGTTAATATTAATTATTTATCTTAAAAGAAAATTCCAGTGCCGCAACACAGAGCCATAATAAAAAGAGGAGAGATTTAGATTACGCATTAACAATAACGGTTATATTTTAATGGAAAATTGTAATATTGATAATAATGATTGTGCTCTTAATAGAAAAGAACGATAAATTTATAATAATTTAATTATTTTTTTGTATTTTGTTTATTGGTACTGGAGCAATTTTTGGTTTTAGTGCTGCTCAGTCGGTGTTTCTATTACACATTTTAGAAATCAATATATGCATTTAAAGAAATTATCTATTAATAATCTTTTTTTTTTTTTTTTTTTTTCTTTTATAAAGAGAATAATTAATAAAATGGAATAATAAAATTGATTTTTTACAAAATCAATATATTTTGATCAGAGAGAAAGAAAATATAACTCAATTAGGAAATATAAACAAAAATTATGAGAAGATCAATTTCTTATTTTCGGCCTGAAACTAAGTATAGGTTGTGCTGCCACCTAGCGGACTTCTTTCAAATATGTATTTCAAATTTCTATCACATGAATTTAAATTTGCACAGTTTAACATTTTCAATAAATATTTAATAAAGAAAATAGTATTATTTTATTTTATTAATATAATATAAAATAAAAAAAATAATGTAAATAATATATATATCGATGGTGTTTTGTAAATTATTTATTTATCTTAATTTTATTTATTAAATTATTTATACTATTAACAAGACAAAAAAAAAATTAATTATTAACTTATTATTATGGTAATGAACACAGAACTAAAAATTAAAATATTAGTGGAATTTATAAAAACAATTTATATTAGTGACTATTATTTATTTATTTATTTATTTTTTTTTTATAGAAAGTGAAGGAATGATTGTTTTAAAAATGGAATTTCTTCACTACTTTCTGGTCATTTTACTTTATTGTTGTTTTTCTCCGTCCTATGTCATCGCCGATCCAACACCAGTAGTTATGTGGCATGGAATGGGTAATTTTATTAATAAATAATATTTAATAATAAATAAAAATAAAACTTATCAATTAAAAATTAAATCATCATTTAAAAATTGCAATTCTTGAAATTTACCCAAACTTTAATATTAATTTATAATCTTAATAATTTATAATATTAATTTTTTAATAATTATTTCTCGACGTTTTTATGAATAAACCAGGTAAGGTCAAATAAGGTGGAAATGAATTAAATGAAACCTAAATATGTAGGTTCCAATCTTGTTAAACTTTTTTATTCATTAAGTAATTGAGCAAAAATTTATATTTAATTATTTTTTCCTGAAATTTTAATATCGATAAAATAATAAGTATAAAGTATATATGAAACTAAATTCTTTTTTTCTTATTGCCAATATAGAAATGATTTTTTTTTTTTTTTTTTAGGATGCTTACTCAAATTTATATAATTTTTTTTAAAAAAAAATTATTTTTGGTGTTTAAATTAGGATAAATGTTTCATTCAGAAATGTAAATTTATTTTAAAATTTCAAATAGTTTTTATTAATAAATTTGAAAATTTCTATGTTGCCCCTGGAAGGAATACTTACAATCAATTAAATCCATTAAAATATATATAATTTAACTATTCAACAAAGTTTTATTATTTTTCATTAAATTCCTTATTTTAATTAAATTTAGGATTAGTTTAATAAATTTAAACGTTCAGCCAATAAACGTTTTATCTCTCCCTCTCTCGATATATTTACATCTTGAAATATGTTTAAAAAATCATGATTATTTTTTTATATTCTTTTACCTATTAATATTAAAAAGAAGGAACAAAGAATAGTATCATAAAAGATGGCCGTTTAGATTAAAAATCAGTTAAATTATCTGATCAAAAGTGAAAAAATTCATTGTTCACCTAAAATTCAATCTAAATAATAAACGAGTCTTTTTCTCTTATAGTAGGTAGCTTTTAGAAATAAATAACGACTAAATGACACTTTGTTGATTTAATTATGTTCATACAAAAAAATCATTAATCAATTAAATTATATTGATATAAAATTAATTTATATATACAGGTGATAATTGTTGTAGTCCTGGCAGTATGGGAAGAATAAAAGAAATAATTGAAAATGAAATTCCAGGAATTTATGTATATTCGGTCAAAATTGGGAGCACAATCATTGAGGTAAAATGCACTCATTTTATTTAGATATTTTTATTAAATAATTATTATTTGAAGAATAATAAATATAATAATAATTTTAAATTAATTGTCTTTTTTTTAGGATTTGGAAAGTAGCTATTTTAAAAATGCAAATAATCAAATAGAAATGGTCTGTGATATCATTCGTAATGACCCGAAACTCAAAAATGGTTACCATGGCATTGGCTTTTCTCAAGGAGGGCTTTTTATGTCGGTTTAGATATAACACTACTATTTTAGAATTATTATTAAATTTTTGTGAACAATATATGTTACACTAATTTCTTTAAAATTTAACATTTATTTATTGTTTATATTTATTATATTTAAAACTTAATGGGAATAAGATATCTATTTTTTATAGTACATATATGATATTATTTTAATATTAGTGTATAATATTGAATAATGAAGAATAATATTATATTATAGGTGTTTTTTTTTTTAGTCGTGCATTAGCCCAACGTTGCCCTGATCCACCAGTAGGTAATTTAGTGATGATTGGGGGCCCTCAACAAGGCGTATACGGTCTGCCAAACTGTCAATATGCTACACTCGAGTTATGTGATTGGGCGAGAAAACTTCTCAATCATGCCGCATATACAAAGTGAGTAGAAATATTAATTTTTATTAATTAAAAGAAAGAATGCTGATAATAATATTATTATTATTTTTTTTCACTCATTGTATTGTCCCTTCCTCCTGTCACTTATTGGTTTAAATATTTCATCTCTTTATCAACGATTGTCACAATTAATTGATGTTAATACTGCGAAGTTGTTACTTAGTTTATTTTGAATTTTTTCAACTTTTATTCTGATTTGTTGTTCAAGTCTACTGAATTGTATCGTTTAAACATCCCGGACTTATTTACAATATGCTGAGTATGCTGCTTTTATAGATTTTGAACTGAAAATGTTGTTGATTCGTGTAGAAAATACAGACTACCAGATTCAAAAGTGTTTTACAGAGTAACATACTCAATTTAATTTAAAAAAAACAAAAATAGTTTCATGAGCTGAATAATACATATTTTATTTGAAATGAGGGGGGGGGCGATTTAAATTATTTTAAATTAAATGCCAGGATGGCTATTATAATAGTAAACATAATTTAAGATTGAAATGAAGAAATGTATCAACATTTCAATTCATTTCTGTTAATTCAAAATGAAAGTGAACAAACTTGATTGACATATAAAATTAAAAAATTATACTAGTAAATATATTATAAAAGTAAATGTATTATTAAATTAATAAACAATTATTTACAATAAAAAAAATAATTCAGAGAGATAAAAATTAGAAATATTAAATAATTACTATAATTATAATAATATACATATATTATCAGCATTTAATATCAGAATTGTTTATTAAGAATAAATGAATATAGTCGAGAGAGAGATCGATAGAGGCAAAGAAAATTAATAACTGTATTAAAGGTTTTCAAATAAAAATGAAATAAATATTGAAATGAGAGCTTCAGCTCTGAACCTATAACTTTTTTCAATAACAGGTGTCGGAGAACTGGGGTAGATTGCCCCAAAGGTTTATTACTCATTTTTCAACTGTTCTTTTATATAAACGATTATTTTTCCTATAATTAAGTTAATTTGCTAGCTATTCCTAGAATTCAAAATCATATAATTTTAAAAAGTTAAAAAAAATATAAAATCATTAATAAAAGTAACAAAATGTTTTCCTTTCAGCCAGTAAATCATTTTTTTTTAAATAATATTTTCTCTCGGGGGGATAGGTTCACGCCCCATAGGTTGATAATCTATATACAAAATCGTCTATATTTCCCATAAGTTTTTATATAAAATAAAAAAATAAAATAAAATAAATATTAATTTAAATGAGCATATATATTTTAGAATGTAATGAATCAACCACGCTTTGATAAAATAAAAAAAGAATGTAAAATTTTTTTTTAAAAAAACTTCCAAAATGGGTTAAACAATTCAAACGATACCTTTCACTCAATGATTGACTGAGTGATTCCACAAGATACCAGACACCCTTGAAAAAAAAAAAAAAAACAATATATTTATTCAATAAATAAGAAAATATGTAGAAATGCTTAAATATTTATTCAATTAAAATTATACCATAAAAGAGAGAGTAACTTTTATAATTCTATAAATATTGACATTTTTTTAAATTTAAAACTGCTTACTGATTTACATTACATTACATTTCAATGTAATTCAATAATTTAACTACTATCGACGGCTGGGGCGTCCCCTGCAAGCGACGCGCATTGTCAGCACCCGGGCGATGCGAGAAATGGGTTAGGGTTACCCTCCTATGGACGAGGTGGGCTAAAGAAGATAGTCCAACATCCACATCTACATACATCTACATCCACATCAACATCGACACCATCACCGAACATCGTCACATCGGTCAGCATCAGCATCATTGCCATCAACCTCACATCAAAAAGTCGTCAACACCATCATCACCGTCATCGAAGGTTGAGTACCAAAAAAGACCGCGTGGGAGGCCTAAAACCAGCTGGTCCTGCCGTATAACGGGAGATCTAATGGCATCTGGTCTCTCTACAGACGACGCCAACAACAGATTTAGTTGGCGCCAATTTACGAGAAGAGCCGACCCCACACCCCTTGGGAAATAAGGCTAAGAAGAAGAAGAGAACTATTATCGATAATCATTTAATTTAAACTTTATATTAGAGGTCAATCTTCATCAACAGAAAGATTTAGATAATATTATTCTTTGTTTTTACTATCTCGTCAGAAATCACAAAAATTTTCGATTTCGAATGTTGGTGTATTTATACGTTTTGAAAGTCCCTAAGTCATTTCCACTTAAGGTTGAGAAAAATGTCTCTCTTCTATGTTTATGTAGACAAGATTACGCAAAAACGGTTTGAGCTAGAATCATGAAATTTGCTACACGGGCATTATTGAAAATTCGCAGTTTTCTATCAACTTTTGAGCAATGTAACTCATCCGGAAGAGGACCATTACCTTCCACGTTTTCAATTTTGTTCCTCTAAACCAGTGATTCTCAACCACGGTGTACCCCGACCCCGACATTTCCAAAAGTGTACCGCGAGATTATGATTATATTTTTTTACTAATTTAAAACTTTTGTTATTTTAATTTTTATTTTTTGGAAATTAGAATTTAAAACCATATTAGTCAGCTTTAGTAATTATTTAAAATATTATTTTTTTATAATAAATTATAGAACTTTGTGAGGTTTAATCCCTCGTTTCAAATTTAGAGAACCAGGAATACAATGGTTGCTATTTATCTATATTTCTTCTTTTTATCGTTTTTTTTTTTTTTTTTTTTAATTCTCTATCAAGATCAATAAATAAATTTTTGCATCCGTTTAAACTAATGTTCGTTTGATCAATGTTTTGTTTATAAAAAACGAGCTGCCCAGGCCATCTTCGGCGCTTTTCGCCCGCTGTACTCCCGAAGTAATACGTATTATTTGGTTATAAGTCTGTATTTAATATGTTTTCATTTATTTGATTTGTAAAATTAAACCTAATTTTTTAACTTTTTTTATCTCTCCACAACCATTCAAGTATTTATTTTTTTAATTTAAATACAATTTAATTTAAACTTGTGAGTCATAATAATTGGTGTACTAAAATATTGAATGTTCTTATCGAGATTAGATTTGATCTAATATTTTCTGATTTGGTCTTAATCCGCATTGATATTCTCCTAGACTAGAAAAAAGCTTATAAGTTGTGTCCCTATTCTAGTCCAATTCATTAGGAAGGCGGTCTGAGTAGCTAATTGAAAATAAAAAAGGCAAGAAAAAATACCAAGTATAATAATAACAACCCTCATATAACGATAATATTATGTATCATTTAATATACTTAATATAATTTAATTTTACTAAAAATCTGACCCATTTTTTTTCTGCAGATTTCTTCAAGAATTATTGGTCCAAGCTCAATATTGGCATGATCCTTTAAATGAAGAAACTTATAAGCAAAAAAGTAGTTTTCTCTCTGATATCAATAATGAAGTTACAATTAATCAGACATATATCGATGCACTACAAAAAATACAAAATTTGGTATTTGTAAAATTTAATGGAGATGAAATTTTGGAACCATTACAAAGTGAATGGTTTGGATTTTATAGGCCCGGATATGGAAATGAAACCATCCCCTTAAATGAAACTACAGTTTGGACGAAGGTAGAAAAAATATATTATAACATAACCGTTTAAGTTTTAGAATCACTTGTAGGTTATTTTATTTATTTGATGGTATTAATTACCTTAATTGGGGTTTATGGTCACAATACATATTTTGAAAGAATTTACAAACTATTTGCAAGATTTACTTTTCAAGCTTAATTCATTTTTAAGGTTCATTTTGAAATTACTTTGATACATTGACTTGTTTTTTTTTTTTTTTTCTTTAACTCATATATGTACCATGCATTGTGTGATTATCCAAAGAAAATTTTTCTAAAAATTTACATTAATTAAAAACATACTGAATTATAGATAGAAGATTATATAAATCGAACTTCCCCTAAAAGTTTCAAGTCTCTAAAATAAAGGGGTATATATTTCAAGAAATAATATTTTTATCCAAATATTCTCCAGGTAGGATTTAAAATCTCCTTATAGGAATACAATTTGGATAGGATTAATTAATTTAATAATAATTAAGTCCCCAAAAATACAAAATATGACACATAAATAATTTTAATTTTTTTTTTTATAATAAATACTTACTATTTTATTAATTGTTTCTACAAAATATTTCATTTGTTTCTTTATATAATTTAAATAAATAATTGATGTAAATTTTAGGATCAACTAGGACTGCAAAAATTAGCAGAAGAAAATAAATTAGCCTTTTTAGAACTGCCGGGAAATCATCTTCAATTCTCTGACGAATGGTTTGTTGATTCAATTATAAAAAAATATTTTAAAAATTGAATACAAAATGCATTTTAAAATTTCCATCATTTCTTTTTATTCACTATTCATGTATCAATGATAATCATTAACATTGTTTTCTAAGAATAAAAGAAAAAAATGAAGAATAATAATTTAATTTTAAGAATGTAAATAAATACCTACTTTGAATACATTTTAAATAAATTTACTGAAATAACTATTTATTTATTTTTTTATCTAATTCACGCTCTAGAACAGTGATTCCCAAAGTGGGCGTTACCGCCCCCTAGGGGGCGCTGAAGGGTTCAAAGGGGGCGCTGAGGGTCCATGGGTTCACCTGGGGGTGATGAAGAACTGTAAAGTGGCGGTAAAATCATAAACACAAAAAAAAATATTTAAAAAATTTATTTATATATTTCGCTTATAACGCTTTCATTTTCAAAAAAGTTACTAGTTCAATTCTCGCATCCTCCTTCACTTGCATTGATTTATGTCAGGGGGTGGACACGCAATGATATTTTTTTGAAACAGCGTTTGGCGCTGCTATGCGGATGCATGCACGAACTAATTGAGAAAAAAACCGGCCGGCCTGGCACCATTTTTAAAATCTATTTTGAATGAATGAGAGCGGGAGGAATGAAAAAATTATGAAATTTTTAAGTTAAGTGAAAAATTATTTATTTAAAGCTAAAACAGACATTTCAGAAATAAATTTTTTTTTTTTAGAAAATTGCTTAATTGTTGGTCTTATCACAAAATAAATAATTTTTCACTTAAGTGAAAAATTTCATAATTTTCATGGATATAATAAAAGAATAATGTTGTATGTGGCATATTTATTTGAAAATAGATTATTACAAAATATCATTAACAATAATGATGTTTATCTCATTTGTAAACAAATCCTTTATACATATTTTTCTTTAAACACCTTATATAAAATTTCTGTAAAAATAAAATAATAATAATAATAAAATACAAAAATAAAATTTGCACAATTTTTGAATTAAACAATAATGTTAATTTTATTTATAAATTAACCCTTTTCGCATGCATTTTTTTAAATTGTATAAAATTACTCATATATAAATAAAATTTACACTATTTTTCAATTAAACAATAATAATTAATAAAACTTTATAAAACATTATATAAAATTTTTCACATAAATAAAATTTACACTATTTTTCAATTAATCAATTGACTGTTGATGCCTCTTGTCATTTGGAAATTGCTTAGCGATCGTTTAAGAGTTTTCACCGAAAGAAAACATAAGATTTTTTGTAAATATTCAGATGGTGTAGGCGTATGTCCCGCTGAACACCTGCAAAAATTAATTAAGTTTAAAAAAAAATTCCAAAGAATTAATACAGAAAAGCCTAAGCAAACTAAAAATTTATTTTAAATCATTATAAAAAATCTATTTAAAGTTAGGAGAAGATTAATGAATTTTATTAAAAAATATAATACATACTTCTCACAGGGCTGGATTCCAAAAGATCAGTCTTCTCTGATACCAAGCCCAAACCATCTGATGTAGTATTAACACGTGTTGCTATAAATATTTAAAAAAATTAATAAAATTATTTTCTTTTATTATTAATATATTTTTTAGTAAACAACTTTAAATTATTGTTGTTTTACCCACTCTTAAAAAATTACACCTTGGAAAATAGAACAAGTGTCCTCGTTCTCCTTCAGGTAGAGAATTCGTAATACAATCTTTCTGAATACAATTAAAAACCTGCAAAATAAAATATTTATTTATATGTACATATATTATATAACTTTATAATGACAAATAATCATCAATAATAGTAAAAATATTAATTAAACTTACTTTAGGAACCATATTGCAAGCAATTGAACAGCGACAGATCACGTTACATATGCCTGGCAGAGATATTTTAAATGGGACGCGTGCACGTTGTCCACAAGTCACAAGCTGTTGTTAAATGTTTTCGGGTGTTTTCGGATAACCGAAACAAACCGAATTAAAATTAGTGCCAGCAGCAGCAGCGCCTCGAGCGGCCTCGAGTGGTGCATGCATTGTCACACTGGAAATTTCTCTGCGGTAAGAGAGACCCCCCCCTGATTTATGTGCAGCGGTGAACTGCTACTGTAAGTGTGGTGTCAACTCCGCTGCGCTGACGTTCTAATACACGTGTGATTAGTCAATCGCAAGGTTAAAGTTTGAGCGCGAACGGTAGTACTAGTTACCACAGATTGTCTCAAAATTGTTAAAGAACTAACAAACAGTGCGACTATACTAATTTGTGAGAATTATTTATTTTGGCTGATTACATACATGGTATAATTATTAATGTCATGTTTGTTTGTTAATATTGTTTATTACATTAGTGGTTTTTCATAAAAATTTACAAAATAAATATAAATTAATATAATCTTAAAAATTTTATTTGATAATAATGACTCAACCAAAGAAAAAATGTAGACAATATAGTATTGAATATTTAAAATACGGGTTTATTGAATCACCTGTAAATAACACTAATCCAATGTGTCTAATTTGTCAAAAAGTTTTGTCCAACGAGGCTATGAAGCCTTCAAGACTTAAAGAACATTTGAATAAAATTCATAACGATAAAAAAGATAATAACATATCTTATTTTCAAAAATTAAAGGAAAATTTTATCAAACAGCCAACATTAGCAAAGATTTTTTCAAACTCAGTCCAGCAAGATACTGATGGTTTGCTTGCATCCTACAATATTTCATTAATGATTGCTAAATCAGGCAAACCTCACACTATTGGTGAGGAACTAATTATGCCGGCTATCCGTGAAGTAATACGTACTGTGCTACATGTGCCAGTATTTGATATTTATAAGAAAATTTCATTAAGCGATGTTACAGTGCAGAGAAGAATTGATGAAATGTCACAAGATGTTGAAGATTCCTTGTGTAACCATTTAAAAACATCTCAGTTTTCTATTCAACTTGATGAATCCACATTGCCTGGAAACGAAGCTTTGCTTTTAGCATATGTGCGGTTCTCAAAAGAGGAACAAATTTGTCAGGAATTATTATTTGCAAAATATTTGGAAACTGATACAAAAGGAGAATCAATATTTAATGCATTGGATGAGTTTTTGAAAGCAAAAGAAATACCTTTGAATAATATCTTATCAGTAGCCACAGATGGGGCCCCAGCAATGGTAGGGCGCTACAGGGGATTTCTTGCATATTTGAAAGCGAAGGTACCGAATGCATTAACAGTACACTGCATCATTCATCGTCAACATTTAGTTGCAAAAAATTTAAGTACACGACTACATAATTCATTACAACATGTAATTAAAGCCATCAATACAATCAAAAGCTCATCGTTGAATGACCGATTATTCAAACAGCTGTGTGTTCAAAACGACGAAGAATATTATCGTTTGCTTCTTCATACAGAAGTTCGATGGTTGTCAAAGGGTGCCTGTTTAGATAGGTTTTATAAGCTGTATACCACAATACTAGAGTTCTTTGAAAATAAAAATGATGCTTTACGGTCGAATTTGATTCAAGCCAAAAGTGATATTGCTTATTTGACCGACTTGTTTCAAAAATTTAATGAAAGCAATCTTCAGCTTCAGGGCAATGATCTCAATTTAATAAAAACGAAGTCTGTTATTTCTGCATTTTTGAGAAAACTTCTTTTGTACAAACAAAACTTTGGACGAGGAGAATTTAGCCAGTTCCCAAATTTATCTGAAGTAGAGAAAAAGGGTGAAGACATACAGTCTTATTGTGAGCACTTGGAAGCCCTTCATTCAGATTTTACTAAACGATTTAATGATATTTTGAAAATGACCATACCTGATTGGATTTTCGACCCTTTTTCAAATGCAAACTCAGAAGAATCGCCAAAAATACAAGAAGAGTTGTTGGAACTAATTTCAAACGAAGAATTAAAATTTAAATTCAAAAGCGGATACCAACATTTCTGGCTACAAAAAGAGATCCCTTCAGTCTATCCTGAAATTTGGGCTGTTGTTGAAAAGTATTTAATTGCGTTTCCTTCAACTTATTTAGTGGAACGAGGATTCAGTGCAGTGACCAATCTATTAACAAAAAAAAGAAATAGATTGCAAATAGTCGATCGCGGTGATTTGAGATTACTGCTGACCAAAATAGAGCCGAGGATTCCTAAATTGGTAGAAGCACATCAAGTTCATCCTTCTCACTAAAGTTTTAGTTTATTAAAATTTTTCTGTTTAGTTTTCTATTTTGTATTAAATAAATTGTTTTATATTTTAAAAATTAATAAATAATAAAAATTAAAATGCTTCTAATTTATACCTTTCTATACTATATCTTACAAAAAAGATAGAACCATAAACACATATGCATGTCTTTTGGCTTACTTGTAATAAAAATTTTGAAAATATCATTTCAGGGGGGCGCTGGATAATATTTTTCCTGGAAAGGGGGCGGTAGGCCAAAAAAGTTTGGGAACCACTGCTCTAGAATAAGATAAGATATTGATCTCATTAAAAGAAATTTTGTGAGACTAAAATTGACAATCCCTTCTAATGGAATTATTGAAAAGTTTGTCAATTAAATGGTCCTTTATTATGGTTTAAAACTGGAAAAAAACAATTTTGAAAAATGATACTTTCGAATATCCGATATTAACGAAAAAGTTGATGAGCATTCTATTTAAGATTTTATCATTTAAATCCGTTTCGTTTAAATTAATCAATATATAGAATATTTTTGTGATATATAATTTATCAAATTTTAATAAAAGAAAATATATAGGTATATACAGTGGCGTCGGGCCGGGGGGGGGGGTGCATGTGCCCCCCAAACATTGTGCAAAAAATAAATTTGAAAGTGATTAGTTTTGTAACTGAGAACTTAAAAGTAAAAAAAAACATCTTTAAATTACTTATAAGTATAGTCTAAACGTTATGAATAAATAAATAATTTATTTTGTGAAAATTTTTTCAGGGGGAAACCCCCGGACCCCCTTCTGCTCCCCCCCCCCAACATGATAGATCACGCTACGCCACTCGGTATATAGTATAATTAACTATGTTTAAATTTATTGTATCTAATTCTTTTGCCTTTAGTTAAACCTTATTTATTTTTTAAATATTTATTGATCTTATAAACTAATTGTGATTGATTGGAAAGTTCAAATCATTTAATTTATCTTTCATTTTATTCGAGTTGATGTGGTTTTTCTTTTTTTTTTTCTTTGAACGAATTCTTTTATTTCAAATTTTATTCAGCTCAATTTTTTTTATCTTTTCTTTCTTTTATCAAATTCATCAAATGTTAACAGTAAACAAATTCACAAAGTGGATTTTTTTGTAGATAATTCAAATATATAAATCCGGTTGGTAACTCCCCCCATTTACTTTTTATATATTTCTCTCTTGTCTCCTCTTGTTCCCTATATTTAGCTATATATATATATACAAGCTCTCAATTTAGTTTCTATATTTATTTTTTCTATCGACACAAATTGATTGGATTGGATAGAGTGAATAACGATTGATTATTTAAATTTGTTTGTTTTTTTTAATCATCCAATAACAGAGTATATTTAGTATTAAAACATAATATGATTAAATCTGTATCTAATTTTATTTTAAATTAAAAATTTAAGATATTTATATTATTTATAAAATATGTATAGGTATTCATTTTTATAAATAAACATTTTTAAGATGTTCATCACAAATTAATGAATAGAAAACTAAATGAGATTAATAGAACAGAATTTTTGTAAAATTAGAAAAATAAATCATAAAATTAGTTATTTACTTCAATATACATTACTACAAATTATAATTTTAATTTTATTTAATTATAATTGAGTTAATATTAAGGGGTTGGATGCTTATTGACTCGACAAAAACTCGACTTAATTCAAAATGTTTTTGCTTAACAGGGTGCCTAACATTGTTTTTTTTCTAATACTTTTTATACAAGACAACGCAAAGCAAAAGCATACAAAACTTGGGCATCTTAAGACATCATCGAACAAAATGTGTTGTATGAAGATCTTTTTTTCGTGATGAAAATATTAAGTGTACTTATACATTTACTAAAAGATGTATAAATATTTCACATAGAAATAGTAATATAATTTTATAGAAGAAGTATTACTCCCAGAAAGAAGATCAGGAGAATATGTTTAATTTCAAAAAAAAAAAAATAAAAATATATTAAATTATTTGAAATTAAAATTTTTAATATTTTCATTAAAAATGATCTTAATTATTATTATTATTATTAATAGTAATAATTTTCATATACATGTATATATATATAATAACTTATTATCATATATAAGTAATCAAAATAAGGCGCCACAGGGTGAGATGCTAGCGTCCCTGACTCACATTCTCGTGGTCCCGGTTTCAAGTCCCGGGCCTGGCAAGAGAATTGGGGTCTATGGGACAGAGTCAACCCAGCCTCCGGGATCAACATTGGGAAGCTACTTGGTAAAAAGTAGCGCCTCCGAACAAGAAAATCAAGGTAAAGGTTGGTAGGACCCGTTCTACTGATCATAGGACACCTCATTGATATAACCGACTTGATAGGCGTTGTCCTTGCGTAGGATGTACAAAAGTCAGAGATTCTAGTAATCAAAATAATATCAATTTTTTTCTTAAATTAAATAATTATAAATTATTTTAGATTTTAAATTCTATACTAATCAATTATTTATTTTAATATTAAAAAATATTTATTTAATAATTTTCTCATTTTATGCATTCTTTTTTTTTACTTATTCAACATAAAAAAAAATATTTCTTTTAACTGCTAAACTTGAATGAAATTAATATAATGTTCAATTTTTTAAGCTTCAATATTAAATTATTACCTCATATATGTACGTAGTATATGATGATATACATAATTGAATGACTTGGATTTGACATTGGTCTGACTTGATTATATTATATATCAATGAAATGCTAACACATTTAGAACCACGAGTCTCTTTCTCCTTTTCTGTCTGCACCCATGAGACTGCTACAAACACCCTTTTAGAATTTCTCCTTCACGGATTAAGGGAGGAGGTGTAATTGCCAGCTAGTAAATTAAACTCATCGCATTTCAATAGACGAGTCAAAAGGTCGGTATCCTTCTCTCTCTCACTCTCAAACGAATTTATCTATCTACTAAATATTTGAAAAGGCAGGAGTGGGAGGGAGTCTGTGAAGCAGAGTATGCTTTTAGTTAAAAGCAAATGGCAACTGATTTTCATTTGCATTTAATCATTTGTGGTTACTTTATTAAATACATCCAAAATCTCTGAGCAAACTAGACTGGTTTATTATTAAATTAAAAGCACGAAATTTTAGATAATTAAATAAAATAGCATTCATCGAGGAATTTATTTTAAACAAATTATGATTCAAATCGAATGTTGAAGTAAATTAGAGACCTAATGGAAAACAATTATTCAATTTGATATTATTTATTTTTGAAAAATTATGAAATAACTTAATTAAACCTGAATTTTTATTTATTCAGTTTGAATAAACCGTGAGTGGGTGGTGTGAGTTATTCACAGGTGCCAGGCGCCGAACACCGAATACACAAGTAAAAAAAATTTCGGAATAAAAAGCAGTCAGAGTGAAATTTTAATTTTATTTTTTATATTATAGAAATATTTATTAAAATTTTATATATATATATATATATATTTAAAATATATATGGTGTGTTTTTTTTCATATATTTTATATTACTCATAAATATGAACATTTAAATATTTTATAAAATTTTATTCAATTATAGTCGATTAATGTCCAAGGAGGTGTCTGTAATCATACGAATAAGATATGAGGATATCAAGTATTTTAAATAGTCTAGCTAATTTTTAATAGTTTTTCACATTATTTTTATATGTTTGCTCTTATTAAATTTTATTTTTGTTACAATTTTTTTTTTAATTTTTCTATAAATTCTTAAAGCTCGAATAAATATAAGTATAAGTTAGAATTAAAAAAAAAAAATATTAACATTTTTTGAAAAGATATAAAATAAAGAAATATTTATTTAACAAGTCTTTTTATATAATATATACACGTATATATATCTAGTATATATATATATATATATATATAAAAGACAAAAAAAAAAAAAAAAAAAATAAAGCCCAGAGTGCAATATTCATCTCCATTCATTTAATCAATCAACTTTTCTATATATATATATATATGAAATAAAAAAGGGTCGGTCGAATTGAAGCACAAACTACGTGGATCTAAGGGGGTGGAATCCAACTCGGAGGGAGGTTGCGAAAAAAAAAAATCCGCCCCCCCCTATCTCCTTCTCAAAAAACAGCAAATATAGGTTCGTTTTTGTTTTCGTCCGTTTTGTCCATTAGTTTATGAAAATCCGGTATATATCCGATGTTTATATCTATATAAAGTCTCCCCCTCCATTGTCTTTGCTCACGAGCACCGACGGGGGAGGGGTCTATTGTCAACGCCCGCTGATTAAAAATATATGATTTCTCTTGTTTTGAATGAATAGCAGAGAACAAAAGGAGCTGTGCTTCTAGTTTAGTAATAATCATCATAATAATACCGGTCTCTTATTGTGTCCTGACAAATAAATAAGTCTTATAGAGTAAATCTACATTTCCGATTGCGACCCGGTAAAGCTAAGGAGGCTTCCAAAAAATATGCAAGAAGACAAATAAAACAATGAGACAGAATTATTTATCATGCATCTTCTATCAATTGAAATATAACCGTCTATTTTCGGATTAAAAAAAAAATAAATACAGGAAACACTAAATTTCTAGATATTATTTTAAAAACATCTTCTAATTATTTTTTTTTTCTTTATAAATTTTTAATTAAAATAAAAGAATATTTTATTTTAATTTATATATTATGTATTTTGTTTTTTTTTTATTAACTCTAGGGATTTAATCTTAGCTAGTTTACACTTTTAGTTATTTTGATTCCATTACATTAAATTTAATATTTTAAATTTTAAAATATTAATAATTTACAAATTGAATTTTAACATTCATTTTCAAGTTCATTAGTTTAGCATTTCGCCACGGAGCTACGCTCTTTGTAATTTACAAATTATACAAATAACTTTTTTATATTTTTATTGATATAGTTACAATTTTTGTGATTTAAGCACATTTATATTTTATTATTGAAATATATATAATAAAAAAAAAAGATAAAATATATAAATATATGTATATTTATATTAAAGTTTAAATGCATTATAAATGTATAGATATGTAGTAAATTAAAGTATTAAATGATACCCTTCTACTATGTATATTTCATAACTACCTTTGTGAGGATGTCTTTATTTGACATGCATATCTTCTTGTAAATAATAGTTTATTTATTTTTTGATTATTAATTATTTCTACAAGTCGCCATCAAACAAACTAAAAAGAAAAAGATATTTTCAATCTTAATTTTTTTTAGTGATCATCCTTGTCCGAAAGAATAGTAGATAAAAAAACAATGAGGCTCCAAATAGTTCAAAAAAATGCCGTGATGAGCGATCAAGCAACACCATCCCCATAAGTGGATGATCCCTTGAATTGAAAATTATAAAATAAAACTTTTATATATTTTCTTGTTCTCATCATTAAAAAAAAATATTTTCATAAATATATATATATAAAACTATAGTCATTACAATATTTTTTTTAATATTTCAACATAGTTTTAGAATTAACAAACATTTGTAAAAATATCTAAACTTTTAGTCTTTTTCATATATATTTAAAATTTTTTTAGTTTAATTTTCCTCTCTAGAGGAATATAGACATCTAGACCACGATTTCTCAAAGGGTATTGCAGCAACCATGGAGGTGGAATTGAATTTGGGGAAAATTGTATTACCTTTGTATTCAAAGTTCAATAAATAATTTATAATTTCAAACAATAATATACACATTTCTTTTCTTTTGTAAATTTTACAAAAACGTCAGAAACATGAATACATCATTATGTTATTCTAATTTCTGAAAGAATTAATTTTAATGAGGCGCTGAGTAATATTTCCTCAATAAGTCATTTGTCTTAATTTGTTGTTTGTAATCATAAAAAAATTAACAACTTACAACAGATATTTCTCACAGTCTCCTAAAATCTCCTATTTTAATTTATTTTTCTAAATAATATTGTTTGAATTATATAATATTATTCAAATTTTAATTTTATATCTATCTAGTAGATATATACTTATATACGTATTGTAGAGTAATTCAAATTTCTTATAACAAAATAACAAACATATTAAAAAATTATATATATATATATATATATATATATATATATATACAAATAATAAAA
Organism: Labia minor; assembly: GCA_963082975.1. Classification (NCBI taxonomy): domain Eukaryota; kingdom Metazoa; phylum Arthropoda; class Insecta; order Dermaptera; family Spongiphoridae; genus Labia; species Labia minor. Next base: position 67,618,457 of record OY720349.1, on the reverse strand, counting down.
TGAAAAAAGAGAAAAATCTATAACATTTTAATTTCCGAGGTGATTTTCCAGGACGATTGTCTTGAAAGCTTAATCAGAGTTCTCTTCATCTCCTCCCTGGTTCTGTTATTTAATCAGAAATCTGAGAACAATAGCCTTGGCAAACGAGGAGAAGAGACACCAGCATCAGATTAATAACTAAGTGAGTTGGTGAGTTGGGACCTGCCCCTCCTCTACGCCCCATTGCAATTTTCACATAGCACTGGATTCTATCTATACTTCATATATATATATATATATATATAAGAGTGCAAGTTATAGAAAGGGTGTATGAAACATATAAATGTAGATATAGATGAGAAGAAACAAATAATATCTAAAAAAATTTTCTTTTGAAAATAAAAAAAATATTTTTTGATAAAAAATTTCTATATAGTTTAGATTTAGACTTTTCCCAAAAGATTAATAATTAATATTATATATTATTTAATATATATATATATATATATATATATATATATATAGGGATACTATTTACATAGCCTGTTATAATGAAAATTTATATAAATTAATTTCATTAATGAGAGTATTTATTATTTATTATTTATTATTTTTTATTAATTTTAATTATCTATTAAAAATAAAAACAAAATAAAAGATAAAGAAATTAAAAATAGTTTGTTTGTTTTTTTAATTTGATATACTAATTTAAAATAAATGTATCTGGTATATAATTCAGTTCATCTGGTATAATTTACTTAATAATTAATTTCCTAAATATATTATTATATCCTAAAAAATTGTTATTAATTGTCTTTAACTTTTGTTCATTTTTTACCGACCGACGATAGGAGGTAGTGTTTTCACACCAAATTGGAACCCAAGTGGTAGTTTACAAAGTATTAATCTTATATTCATTGTCGGAAATAAAAAAAAATATTGTAGTGATAAATAATTGAGTAATTAAACTAAAAATAATAACCAAAATAATATAATTTAGTCATTTTAATTCGATTTTTAAAAATATTTTTTTTTAACACTTTATACGTAATGTTGTTTGTAAATTAATTTATTTCAAATCATTGGTCGGTTCTGTGCCTGGCCCCAGTTCATTTTTATTATTTTATTAATAATAATCGCTCAATCGTTTAATTCTACTCTACTTATTTATTTTATTTTTCTATAAAATTGTATTATATAAGATATATAAAAAGTATAAAAGTAAGTACTTTTATTTATAATATTTTATTATTTGACAGTAAAAATCCAAATGAATAAACCTTTCAATATTGAAATTTCATTTAGGTATTTATAAATATTTCAATTTCTCAATACTATATAAAACCTATAAATGTGAAATTACTAAATAAATATATTGTATGTATATATTTATAAACTGAATTTCATTCATTCAATGATTAGATTTTCATATTAATTAGAAAATGGCTTTGATGCGATGGTTTCGCATTTAACCAGCCCTTGATTAATTGTATATAATGATGATATTTGCTTGTTTCTCCCTTCCACCTTCCTTTTTCCCACTCTCCCGAACCTCACTCTATTCATTCTTTTATAATATAAATGAATGGAATGATGCAAACGCAAATTAATTTTCATTAATCAAACAGTCTAGATCCCTTTGGCGTTTTATTATATAAAATTTAATTTCCACTTTTAAACTCCATCCATGTTTGTCAGTCTGTCTTTTTCTCTTTATCATCTTTTATATGATAGATTAATTAGCAAAGCTTTTCATTATAAATTTTATTGAATTCGTAAAAAAAAGTCAAATATTGATATCATAATAGAGAGAGAATTTCTTAAAATCTTAAAATTACTTTGGGTTTTTCAATTAAAAAGTAAATGAAATACCTTTTTGAGAACATATATATATATATATATATATATATATATATATATATGTATATAATAAGAAAGTATAAATGGAAATATATATAACATTATGAAAATTATTAAAGAATTCAAACTGAAATATTTATTAAATTAATTTAATTATATTGTCAATAACACCAAATGCTACTCCACTAATTTCAATGTTGATTCTAAATAGAATAATTTTTTTATATTCACGTTAGGTATTTCAAATTTTATAACCATTATTGGATTCTTTTCGGTTGATAGTTATTATTTTTTTGTTTAGAAACAAGATATATTTCATCATGCATTTCATTTTTTCATTTCCTGAAATGTCTCGAATTTGCCTACAGAGTTTTTTAATTTTCATATTTAATATCTAAATAAATATTTTTGTGTTAGTTGCTTTTTCGCGCCCCCTTAAGTTGGCGCCCAATACACGTTAGCTCAGGATTATACCATTTGTGTCACTTTCGAGCAGCGATTATTCTATGATTGTTTAGATTGTTATTTAATTTCATTGTAACATGGATTATATTATAATCTAGAAATAATATATTTTATTTAATTAATTAAAATTTATAAAATAATGTTCTGTTTTTTTTTAACTTAAACAGATATCAATACAAAGAAATAAATTTAAATATGTAAAAGAATAAATTTTAAGGGGAGGAGATAATAAATTGAATATCAATAAGGTAAATTTATTTGTGTTGTATTTGAGGTGTAGTATTTTTAAATAAATTAGTTTACTTATACTAAATGTAAATTGAATTAGAATTTTTCTATAGCGATTTTGACTCCAAATAAAGTAGATTTATTCATCCTAGAAGGATTTTAATAGATAGTCATTCATAATTCATAATACTTATATAATAAATTAATCTTCCTTCTTCATTGTTTCTCATTCTTTAGTGCATACAATTGACATAATGACTTAACCCACCTATTGTAAGTAATTTAAAAACGCATTTAATTATAGTGTTAATGAAATAAATGAATACTTAAGTGGATTGATAAGAGTAATAATAATGAACTTGAAAATTGCAAATGAGAAACAATTGTTTGATTTTTCTATTTAAATTATTTTTTTTATTAATATATACTTTAAATTTATATAAAGTAAGTACCTGTATAAGGGATATTATAAATTTATATAAATATAAATTTGAATTGTTTTTGATCAAACAAGTATGAAAAAAATTAATTAGATTATGTATCTAATCTAATTATATACTTGCTACATTTTTCGAATAAGAAAGTTATAGTTTATTATTCAAATCAAATCTGTCCAAATTTTTTGTTTCCGATTAGAAGAAGATATATTACAAATTGTCTGATTTTGTTTGATTTGTTGATAGGATATAATAACCTAAAAATTCATTAAACATCTACCTTGTCTTCTAACTCAGTTTTTAGAACAGTTTTACTTTTTCTTTAAAAAAAAAAAATTATCTTTAGAAAAGGTCTCTATCAGACAAATTTATTTTTTTACTTATTTTATTAAAAAAAAATATTTTTTTAAAATACAACATTATAAATTATTAATAAATTGTGTAAAATTCGATATATAAATAATAGAAAATAGCATAATAAATAGTATAAATATAAATAATTCAAAATAGTATATCCCAGCGTAGTTTTTATTTGAAAAAAATTTTAATAAAAATAAAATAATAATATATGTTATGAACTTTAGAAAATGTCTAGCATAGCTGAAATAGGTCTCCAAATTCTTATATTAATATAGTTTTAATTAAAGATATTATTTTTAATTTGTTTTTTAAATAATTAACCATAATAATTCCTTTTTCTAAAAAGAATGTAATAATTTTTGATTATAGAGATAAGTATATAGTTTATTATTAGTATTATATTCAATATCCTCTTTTATGTTTATAATATATATACATTTACTCTTCTAACTACTTTATAAATTTTCTTGAAAGAATTGGTCCTCCCCCTTTTGCTTTATATGCCTTATATAGAAATAAGGAATAACTTTATTCTACATTCATTTTGAATGAATCTGGACAGGCCGAAACAAAATAAAATATTGTTGGGCCTGTCGAATCACCTGTGCCACTAGTGAAGGAGTTAAAAAAGAATTCTCAACTCTTTCACACGGGTTGGAAATAAAATTAATTGGGAAATGAACCCTGAAACAAATTTCACCAAAGAGTGCAGTACGTTTGACTATTAGTGCTTAGGCAATTTGCCTTGGAGAACCAAGATCGGAAAGATATAATAACAAATTAAATTAATCAAAATATCCGATGATAACATATGGATCTGCAAAGGAAAAATTAGCTTCACTTTTTTTACTAATAAAAGAAAAAGGTTCGTTGACACGTTATAATATTTAATGAAAAGAAAATTAATATAAAGTAAAATAAAAAAAAATGAAATTGATATGAAAATTAAAAGGAGAGAATCCTTAGAATTTACAAATTAAATATAAAAATAAAACATCTGGGAATACGCAAGCTTGCATTGTCAAAACGAACTTAAGTTCGGTTTAATTTAAGTTATAAATAAGTCGAGATTAAATATAAATATTATTGAATATTTTTATTTATTAGTGTTATAAATAAAAATATTAATAAAATTTTTTTTATGTTCACTGGAATCGATGATTGTCACGAATAAATATAAATGACGTCACTATAATAATAAATATTAAAAATTTCAACTTTGGATGCCATTTTGACCATGTTCCCGAGGGGGTATCAAAAAATGAAAGGCACTTTACATTACTACTTTTCGATGCTCTTTCCGAATCTGAAGTCAGAATTTCAAAATTTTGAGTTTGATGTCGGACAGAACGACAGACTGAACGATTTTATAAACTCACTTAAGTTCGTTGAAAAGAATAAATGCTAGCTAATGCTCAGCTAAAACAAAACAAGTTTACAAAATAAAATAACAATAATAATACCTCACCACAGTTTACAATGCACGTGATCAACAACAAATCTAAAAATGGCGGATTCACAGCTAAAAAGCCAAAAGCATGTAAACAATAGCAAGTCTTAAAAGCAAGTGGATGTGATCAACACTCCAAAGCCAAGGGAGGAAGCCCTTAGCCAAAACTTACCAAAATGCAGCAAGGTGATTGGCTGTAAGGGATCACGTGACCCTTTGTGCACATAGTCAACTTAGCTACAAAACAATCTGACCACGTGTTTGCATATAAATATACAAAAAATATATATATAAAAAGAAAAATTTATAAAAATTATATAAAAATAAATTGATATTAAAATAAATAAATCTAAATCAAGGAGAGGCTTTAACATAATCTAAATAAAAAATAACATTAAAAATACTTTTCAATAAACAAAGATATTTTTTTAATATACACAATGAGTCTGATGAAAATTAAATTTTACAATGACATCCCCTTCTCTTGATCTCCACCTCCTTTTATCATCATTCACTAGCAAAATATAAAAATCCGATCCCCACTCATTTTTTTCCTTTTATATGAGATTCTATTATATATATATATATATATATATATGTTGTTAATTATTGAAAAGTGCCTTCGTCATGGAAATTGTATGACATCAGCTTTTCTAAACAAAAGTTGACTAAAGATACAAAAGCTTTGGATGTTGTTGATTAATCTGGATAAAGAGATAAAAACCGAAGAATAACAGAACATTCAAAAAAAAAAAAAAATAATAAAAAAGAGAAACAGAGGGAATGAGAGAGAGAAAGAATGAAAATGAGAGGGCAGGCAGAGAAACGTCCACAAGGTTCTTTTTCAATACTAGCTTTTATCTTTACTTTGAAGTTGAAAAAAATCATCATTAATAATAAGCATTAATAAATAAAATAGAGGTTTTTCTCCCTCCCACAAAAAAAGAAACAGAATAAATATCCATTACTTTAAATGTTTAGGCTCAAGCAAAATGAATAAAACATTATATAACAATATATATATATATATATATATATATATAGTATCTAGTTAAAGAAGTAATCTTTGAAATATTTCTTATTTGAATACATATAATAACTATATAGAATATTTTATAGATTTTATTCTTTTCAAAACTTTATTTTTAACTTTAGACATAATCAAGCTTGTGCCAGGGCAATCGAATTTTTCTTTTGTGATCATCACTAAGCCTACATGATCAAAATTTGGAAACTACTTGAAATAAGAAGTAACGGTTTCCGATCAAGAAAATCAAAATAGGGGTTGAGAGAAGTGTTACTGATAATATATTTCCTCTATCTCGCTTAGGCGCAACAGGCTTAAAAGGCTCAGTCCTTTCATCAAACCTCTGACCTTTGTACGTCCTACGCAAGGACAACGCCTATCAAATCAATTAGGTGCCCTTTGAGCAGTAGAACGGGTCCTATCAACCTTTATGTTGATTTTCTTGATTGGAGGCGCTACTTTTTATCAAGTAGCTTCCCAATGTTGATCCCAGAGGCTGGGTTGACTCTATCCCATAGACCCCAGCTAGAGAAACTCTCTTGCCAGGCCCGAGACTTGAACCCGGGACCACGAGAATGTGAACCAGCTACGCTAACCTCTCACCCTGTGGCACCGATCAGTCATTTCATAGTATATTAAATTAAATAAATTTTTGTAATCAAAAAATTAACTTTATTGTTAAAATTTTGTAATAATCTTAATTAAATAAAACTATATGATATCTATATTCCAAGATAACAAATTAACAATTTAAATGTATTTATTTAAAAAATAAATATTTTTTATGAAATCCCAAAAGTGTTGAAAAAAGATAATTTAATAAACTAGAATATCACTAGAATATTTTAAAATGAATAATAATTAAATTTAAAAAAAAAATAATTTTTTTTTTTTATTTTCATTGAAATAATAACAAAGTGATTTTCCTAAATTGATAACTCCCTGATGAATTATTAGTTTTAAAAGTTAAACTCTTCTCGTAAATTTGTCTCTGTGATTTTCAAATTTCGTCATCAAAACAATATGAAATTAATCGACTTGGTACCAGAGCACATGTGCCCCTCTTTCTCTATTTGGTTCAGTGATGAAATGTTTAAATTAATACTGTTCAAAGGGCCATGAGACAACTACATAGTGGAGGGTTGCCTTTTTCGGGGGGGGAGGGGGGGGGGTGAAATGGAGGGTTGTTCTGACTAACTTAGGGCGTGGCCAGAGACTAACTTTGGGCGTTCCAGTAGAGAAATGATGACGAAATTGGGGCGGGGAAGTGGAAGATGGGTGCTCGGGGTGCTTCAGCTTTTTCGCAATTGGAATTATTTCATCTCTTTTATATGCCAACAAACGAAGATGAGATAAAATATATATACGTATATATATATATATACATATATATATAATTTTTTTGAAACCAGTTTCTGTGTGAGTGAGAGTGGGTGTATGTAATCGTGATTGTAAGCCAAGAGCGAAGAGGTAATGGGGAGGGGTTAGGGGAGAATCCAAAAGAAAAAAACCTCTGATGCCCCTGATGTGAGCGCGCATACGGTTTCTGAATAGAATCGAGTAATGAAAATTATGCATTAGTTCATATATTCTACTAAATAATAATAATAATAATAATAATAATAATAATAATAATAAAAGATCTGCTGATGGAATCGGTGTAGAATGAAATAAGAGGGGAGAAGGAGGGGTGTGGTGGAGAAAGTGAGTGGGGGAGGGTGTGCAGGAAACGAAAACTTCCTCAAAACTCACACCCTGTACCCTCCTTCCTCCTCTCTTCTTTTTTACTCATCTCCCTCACGAATTCTATTCTCTAACAAAGCATTTTTACTTTTCATTGAATTTTTTTTTTAAATTTCAACATTTTATTATTTCTTTTTATTTTATATTATAATTTCTTTTCTCAATATTTTATATATAGGTATATAACTTTCACTATAAACACATGTATGAATTTCTGTTAAAAAAATGCTTTTTTTTTAAACTAGTAACAAAAGAATATAAATTCAAGTTTAGTTTAAATAACTAATTTATGGGAAAATTTGAAATAAATACCAAATTATGAAATAAACTAATACAACTAATAAAGATATCGTTAAGTGTTAAAAGTGTCATTAATGTCGTTTAAAGAATCGCTTACTTGAAGTGGAACATTTGATGGACAATGAACCAAGAAAATTCTGATGGTCTGATGATATTAAACGTATCACCAGCAACTGGATACAAGCAGCGCAAGATAAAACAACGGAAATCTACGGGAGGCCTACCTAGACAAGAATGGCTGATTGATGATAATGATTATGATTGATTACTCTTGTACGTTTGTCCGATTGAGTCAAAATTTTTCTCGGTTGTCCAGTAGGTTTTATTTTTGAAAATTCAGTTTTTCGGTTCATTTTATTAATTAAAAAAAAAACCTACTAATATAGATCAAAAATGATTATATTATAATTATAGGAATGTTTTCTTAATAGAGGTACTTTTTAATATTTATGATTATTATAATTATTTTGATTTATAAAAAATAATGATAATATTTCATTTTGCTTGAAATGTCGTGTGTGGGCCGTACATACAAATTATGATATTTAATACAAATAATGTCATTCTTTATGTTCAAAAAGTGATGTTGTTTTTTATAAAAACCTAATTAATTAAAATTTCAAATTCCAATCAAGAAAATCATGTAAAGAACTGTCTCAAGGTTTTCTATGTTACTTTTTTGGTAACAAATTCGGAAATCTAAAAATTTATGACTACTTGTTTTTTTTTTATAGGTACATATTTCTGTATGGATAAACTTACCAATCGATGCGTAGGTGTATGTGTGAGCGGGAATTGTTTATAAGGAAAGCGGCCGGTCAACCTTGAGCAAGGCCATACGGAAAAAATTTCTAGATCGATGATCAACATAAGTATCACGATTGCATAAGATTCGCGTGAAATATTTGAACACGAGCATTGATGAATTATGAATAAAAAAAAAACGTGATCCAAAATTCATTAATATTTATAATGAAAATACTGTTAATTTTTATTCAATGATAATTTAATTTATTATTATTTAATTATTTTTGATTAGTGTGATAAAAACATAATATTATATTATACTAATAAATTTTTAATATTTCTTTTAATTAATTTAAGTATGAATACGAATGAACAATTTAAATTAAGAGATATTATTTATATAAAGATACGAGTGTAGGTCAATAAGACTGTGACTTTTTGAATTTCCTGTCTCTTCAATGAAATGGCAACTATCGGCTGACTCCTGTCGAAATTTGAATCAGCTGGGTCTTTTAGTTTTTGCTTGACATCCATTAATAGCAGACTACCTCGTGATTGGAGAAGAAAATAGGAAAAAGTGAATCTTCATTGAAATCCATGAATTGGGATACGAATTACTCCCTGATCAGCCCTATTCTCCGGAGTGACAATTTCTTGTTTCCAAACCTGAAGAAATAGCTCGGCGGAAAGACAATGATGAAATCATCTCACAAACAAACCTATTTTGATGTTCTCGACAAATTTTATTTTTGGAAGGGATAAAAAAATTGGACGAAAAATAAATTTTAGACGAAGTGTATAGAGCTCAAGGGGGACAACGTTGAAAAATAAAATAAGTTTTTATCAAAAAATCTGTTTCATTCAAATAGTCACGGACTTATTGATCTTCCCTCATATTAATTAGTTTGTCAATATAGTTAATAATATTTTATAATACTAATGATATATATTATAATAATATTATCTTTAATTTGAAATAATTAAAATAAAAATAATAATATTAATTTTAAGATTTTAAGATAAAAATTATATATGTAATAAAATTAAAAATTTGTAGTACTTTTTTAATAAAATATTGATCCAATATTACTCCGAAATAATTTGATATAGTATATCTTTAAAAAAATTATTTATAATCAATAGATAATTATGTCAGTAAATAATTTCTCATTTTTTTTGTATTGACATTTCAATCTTTTGAATTGAGATTATTCCTAGATCATAAAATCGTCTTTAATGACCAATATACATATTTTTAGTTTATATAGTTACAATTTCTGTCATTCATTACAACTAGTACTAGTAATCCATTCAAATTGTGAAAAAAAAATTAAATCTTTTTTATCTAATCTTAAGAAGAAATCATAAATCAAATAAACGTTTATAAATTCATAAATAAATAAATTTTTCTTCTTGGCCAAGGATCAAAATAATAATAATAATAATAATAAATAAATAATTAATTCGTTATATGTTAATCCTATAATTTTCATATTTTATTTATTTCCCATCGTTGTTATTCTTATCTTATTTAATATATTTATTTAAACACTTGGATAATCTCATTGTACGCCACGTGATTTTAATAAATGTACTAATTTATTATTATTTTTATTTATTTATTTTTCACTATTAGATTTTATTCTAAATTTAAAGTATATGATTATAGCCCACACATACACATACACATTCAGGTATTTTAATTATTATTCTTAATTTCTTGATTTAATTCTTGATTTAAATGCAAAAAAAATATTAATAAATATTTGCAAGGATAAAACAATTAAATTCAGTTTATTTGGATTGTATTATTTTCTTAAGTAGCTAAATTATTTAATATTCTAGTATACACACTTAGTTCCCAAATTATAAATATAATTAATAATCTTAAATAATGTTGACCAAATTTGTTTCTATTTACTAATTAAAATTCATAATTATTTTGCCTATTCTAGCGAATTTATTAGCTTCTTTTTTCTTGATAAATTTTATTATGTGTTTTATTGTATCTTGAATAGTAAATATAAATATAAATATAAATAAATATTTTTTCACTTTTCTTTTCTTTCACCAAGCCCACGCCTTAATCTTAAATAAATTATCAAGAAAGTTCAATGCCATGTGAAAGACGGGAGTAATCTATTTTTTAATACATCTATAATACCTGTGTGTAGTATTATATTCTCAACTAAAAAATACAAATCTTCAATATAAAATACCTACAATTCATTGATATTTTCCTATGAACCAGTAGTTTGTAATCGTTACAAAATGATAGTAACTTCACTTGATTATTTATCCTTTCGAGAGAGACTCTTATTCCAAACCTGGGACGGATTCTCGTACTTGTAGGTATGTGTTAATTATGCTAATTCCATGACTCTCCACCATCATTTTTATACGAGTGTATTGTGTTAGAAATTAAACCTTTCAATCTGTCAACCCATGTGTTTGTTCTAGTTATAATTTTTAATTTAAAATTCCATAATTTCTAATAAATAGTATTATAATTTATCGAGAAATGAACTTTTTTCATCGTTATAGTCAAAGTTCTCTGCCCCCCTTTGACCCTCAAATATATTCTACTAAATAATCTTTTTCCGATTTTCCAGCTTAAAAGTCATATGTCATTTCTTTTATGTAGTTGTCATTGTATTTCCAATTCGACGCCTTTTTAATAAAGATGCAATCGTTCTGTTAAACAAGAAAATGATCAAGGAGGGTGCATCCTTTAGAAATAGAGGGTTGAACAAAGGAAATCAATAAAAAAAAAACTGAAATACTTGATGAATATGATGTTTTGTTTTTTTTTCTCTTTTTTAGTCTAGATACCGTAGTATAAGCATCGTTCTATCTATAACAGAGGTTCTTAAACTGTGGTCCGCGGACCCCTGGGGGTCCGCGAAGCCTTTACTGGGAGTCCGCAAAGCCATCGTACAGGTGCACGAGAAAATGATGAGTCAGTTAAAACTTTATTTAATATAAAAGGAGCGATGGCATGGCTTTGTGAGGAAACAGATCAAATACCCAAATTCAACGAAATGTGCAAGAAAATTATTGCTACCGTTTCCATCTTCATATTTAGCTGAATTTTCTAATAAAATCTGTTCTACAATATGCAAAAAAATCGTTATTCACCAATCACTGTTAGAAATATTCACCATATATCCTTGTTTTTATGAGATCTTAAGCCAGAAATTAACTAATAAAATGACGTAAAGTACCTAAAGTTGGGATGGGGTCCGTCAAAAAGAATTTTCTCAAGTGGGGGTCCGCGGAGTACCTAAGTTTAAGAACCTCTGATCTATAACATAGCTATTCGTGATAATTTACTCATACATCAATTTAAGACAGAAATATTAAACAACAGATACATTCTATTTTTCTTCATTTGTATCTATCATTTGTATACAATCATCTAAGTTGAATGATTCAAAATAATGGTGGTTATATTACTTATCTTTTATCTAGAAATTACAACATAAATAAACATGAATTCACTATTGAAGAATTATGATTAGACTAGTGACTCTAAAGATTTTTTTGTAATCATGAGCTCTTTATTCGCGAACCCTAGTATAGATTTATACCTAATATATATTTTCATATTTCTAATATTTTTCCAAATAATATGAAAAGAAATTAGATCCCTATTAAGATTTGTTTTAATAAAATATATTTTTCAAAGGTTTGAATATATACCAGGTGTAGAAGTATGAATCCGGAATTTTTTTGTAAAAAATTGCACGTCTGTTATTCAATTCAATTTGTACATTTTTCCCACTTCTTCGGCAGGTTATGAATGCCACTCCAAATAAACAATTCTTCCTTTGAAGCGAACCAGTTGTCGATCTATTTTGCATACGAATCAAAGTGTTGTTCGGCGATTGCATGTCCCAATGATGCAAATGTAGATGTAGATGGTAATCAAACGGAGTCAAGTCTGAAGAATAAGTCGTATGCGCTAGTACTTCCCAATTGAAAGTGTGTGAGGGGGCATTACATGAAGCAAAAAGACTCTATGTTGCCTTTTTGCATATTCCGGTAGTTTTTCACGTATTGCTAAATTCAAATCGATCATTTGTTTTTGGTATCGATCCGTGTTTACGGTTTCGCCAGGTTTTAGTAGCTCATAATATATTATTATATCCTTTTTCTGTGGTTCTCACTGAGTTTTGCCAAGAGCATGTTCACCACAAGCATTTTATGCGATTCTGTAGCAGTTTTATTCAAATGATAGCACAAAACCAATGCTGTTCGCTGTTTGCTGATCGTAGACACAAAACTTGACATGTTTGAGGTTATAGTAAAATATACCGGTATATATAACTTAGGTTATTGTGTGTTGACAAATTTCGTCTCCTGTTAGAGGGAGAAAATGGCGCTACAGAAGAGGTCTTACGGTCTATTTTATTTAGGAGATTTATAACTTAATTACAATATGTTTATACAAACTGTAAACACAAAGACAAACATAGATATCATAATAAAAATATCAGAATTGAATTGTTGGAATCTTAAATTTAAAAAAAACACACCATAAAACTCGATTTATTTATGATTCCATTTCCACTTTATAATATATTGATGGTAATACTCTAAAAACAAAATACTTTCAGCTGATAACTAAAAGATTAGAATCTTTACAGAAGTCTGGATAGCTTGGGAAATTAAATAAATCAAAATAATTTAATTCACTTAAATAAATATTTGTGTTGGGTTTTCAATTTTTCTAAAATTAATTAAATTTTTAAAGATTTTTTTTTTTTAATTTTAATTAATAAATCTTTAGAAAGTCAATAAATAAATAAAAAATAACATCAAGATCTCCTGAGAAAATGATTGTTCCAAGGACGTAATTTTCATTAAAGGATAAACATAAACATTCTACTATAATAATTTTAAATACGTCATCATTAGGAATTAATATTCATGGCTCATCTAATAATAAGTCTTTGATTGAATCCCCGTTACTAGAAAATAATTTTCTGTATAATATTTAATCGATATTAATGAAGGTGAGATTCCTTATCACATCAGATAATCTCTTATTTTTCATTCCCTTCGTATATTTTCTGCTCAAATATTTTAAAATAAATTATATTTTCAAAAATTATAAATATATATAATAGATATCCTATATTATACAGTCAATGAATTTATAGATAAAATTAAAATTTTAACGCTGGTACACAAATTAGTTATTAATTATTAACACACGTGATTTTATGGACCATTGATAATTCTGGAGATATTTCAAATTTCTCAACTATAGAAACATTCAATCCAAACTTTAAGAAGAATAATAATCCAATATTTCAAATTCACATGTCTAGAATTACAGATCGCAACGTCACCAATAAATACTCATTAGAAAGGCGACATACGTATGTAGCGTTGGACTGACATGAGTGTCTAAAAATTGAAAATTGTAAAATAGTTAGAAACTTAATTGCGTCTAATAAAATAATGAAAAAAATTTCCTATATTTTAATATTTATGTATAGATATATGTTTTGTATTTAACAGCGGTTGCCAAAGTGGTGGTCTGGGAGAAAATTTCGCTGGTCAGCAGAAAAATGTGGAATATACTTACTCATCATGTTAAAATACCTATTAGTGGTCCGCGGGATTTAAATTATGAATTAACTGGTCCGTGAGGTCAAAAAGTTTGGCGACCGCTGCGCTAAGTGACGGGTGGATTGGGTACCAACTGGGCTTATTCTTCCGTTCTTGGTTAGAATCGAACGCCGACTTCTTGTGTAGAAGGTTGCCACGCTACACTCTCGGCCAAGCCACCTCAATGTAATAATATTAATATAATTAATAATAATATAATTATATTATAATTAAATGTAATAATATTGATATAATTAATAAAAATAATAGTAAACAAGGATTTAATAGAAATTAAAATAAAAATAAAATGTATCACTATTCAATATTTCAATTCATTTATTTCTCTTTGCTTCATTATTCAAATGAATATACAATTATGTGTTTATTAATAAAAGTCTCTTTAATAACTCTTATATGAATAATATTTATTAGTATAATAGAATAGTTGATATAATTAATAAAAAAATAATAGTAAACATTGACTTAATAGATTTAAAGTTAAAATAAAATGTAATAATATTATTATTATTTGCGTGTGTGGACCATCTAGGATCACGCAACACTCCCATATACAAGGAAGGGTATTGATGTTAAGTGTGCCCATATATGAATGTTCTTTAGGAGTTAACTTTTATTCTTCTTTTTGAGAGCTCGTGAAGATCCGGATCCTCTAGGTTTATTAGTATATATGAAAATAATATTTGAGAAGAATTTAAATCGTGGTTGTAATCGGGTAATGCCTCTTATTATGCAGAAAAGGGGCTTATTTCTTCAAAATTATTATCAAAGGGGATAACAATTTAAATATATAAAACAATTATTTTGCCAGTTATATTATATGGGTGTGAGGCGTGGTCTATGACCTTAAAGGAGGAGAATAGATTTAGAGTATTTGAAAATGGATTCTTCACAGTATTTATGGCCAAATGAAAGATCAGGCCACCAGAAAATGGCGAAGACTGCATAACAAGGAATTACATGACCTCTATGCATCTCCAGACATAGTTTGGGTCATAAAATCGAGAAGGCTGCGATAAGCATAAAGAAAGAGAGATGAAAGACTGACGAAAAATATATTTGTGGGGAGACCAATTGGGAAATGTCCGTTTGGAAGACCAGGGACGTCAAAGAGATGGGAGAAAATCGGTGCTCATGATAGGGACATTTGGAGCAATGTAGTTGCTGCAACCAAGAACTTTTCAATTCCGTAGTCACAGATATATTCAGGAACTACATATATTATTTGTTAGCATGGTTTTAATTATGATTGCTAACTGAGCATAAATATAAATGTGTTTCATTATACAATCAGATAAAAACCTAATTATAGTGTAAACGAATTATTGTAATAGAACAACTAAATCTTTTGTTTGTGTGTAGATAGAAATTCCATTCATTATTTTTATAATCATGTTTTATTAGAAATCTATTAATTTATTTATAACCATTTATAGGTATATAAACTTGAGGTCATGGCGCGAGAGATTATCAAGTCAAGGACAAAAGCAAATACAATTAATACAATGGATGACATTTACAAACATCTTAATAAATAACAAAACTGTTACATTTTAAAATAAATTAAACATAAAGGATAAAGAATATTTAAAGAAAAATTATTAAAATAATTTTTTTGTTATTAGATTACTTAAATTTTTTATTTTCGAAAACTGAAATAAAAAGATCCTTAAATGTGATACCTCTAATAATTAAATATATTACCAGTACTCTAAAAATAAAATGGTATGCATTACTAATTATTATAGTTTAATTTTTTTTTTGCTAATATTATTATCTATTTAGGAATGTGATCTGAGTGAAAATATATATATATTATAAAAGCTAAAGAAATTCAATTAAACGGCAAATAAAAACATTCTTTGATGATATATAGGTAAATTATGGTTAATTATAAACTATATAATCAATTAATCACGTGCTAAAGTCATAAACTACTCACTTTAGAAGCATGATTTCAAATTCAAAAATTTTCAAAATTTAATAATTATTTTTAGAGTACGAAAAAAAAACCTATAATAAATTAAAAAGATCCAGCAATGAGCTTATTTCAATAAAAATAATATTTAAATTTTTGAAGAATCTGACTAAAATTTGAACTTACATTCTTTGATTATAAAATTTTCAGCGAATTAAAATTCATAAATGAAAAAATAAATTCAACGCGGAAGATAGAAAAAAAGTATATATAATTAATCTTATCCTGTCCATCTTCCTTTGACCGTCAAGGTGGTTATTTCTTTGTTTCATCTATTTATCATAAATTTCAATTTATAATTAATTCAAATCATCCATGTTTTTCACTTTTCATTAATTTGGTTTTAAATATTTTTGGATAGTATATCGATTAATGAATCTGGAATAAATAGAAATCTATATAGAGTCCAAATTGTCATATCCAGTTGTTGTTGGCCAGGGCCAAGGTGATGCAATTGTTTTCCGCAAAGTGTCACTCACATTAGGATGAATGGAGATAACATAACAAGTACAGAGACCAACCAAGTGCACCACACCCATGCTTGTACACAGTGAGGTTGTCAAGGTTGTGGCCGAATACTAATGTTCCTGTTTGGGTATATAAGCCTCCCCGGTCGATGTTTCAGACAGCTCAAGTCACTTCCACAAACATGAACGTAAGTGATTTGAATTACACACCTTATATATTATCCTTTCTGCACATGCCCATTTAATATTATTTTTGTCCAAAATATTTAAATATTTTATTTATTCGGCTTTTTAGATTTATAAATTGACCCTCTTATGTTTAAAAAATATATTACAACGTCATTCTAAGTCATTAAGTATAAAATCTTCACTTTTATTAAAACTCTGACTTAATAAAAATGATTATTTGATTAATTTATTCCTTCCATTTTTTAAACACCTAATATGATATTTTCTTCAATTATTATTTATATATGTATATTAATTTGTGAAGGAGGAGGGTGGAAAGAAATTGGAAAAGTCTAGGGAATATGAATTATTATTATTATTATTAATATTATTATTATTATTACATCAATTACTTCCAATTATTATTATTTTCAGCTTTTTGGTAAATTTTTTCTTATGTTTACTGAACTTTTCAGGCCGTAGTGATTGCTCTTTTCGCCTTTGTGGCCGTCTGCCAGGCTGGTATTTTACCTCTTTCAGCTGGAATTATTGGTGCCCCCACCGCGATTTCCGTAAACAACGGTCCTTTAGGATTGACCGCCCCCGGATTGATCGCCGCCCCTATTGCTACCCCCTTGGCCGCTGCTCCCATCGCTATCGCTACCCCCTTGGCTGCCCAAACCGTCGTCGCCGTCCCTGCCGCTGCTGGGTGAGTTTCAAACTATTTATTAAATCAATCAATCTACTTTCACAATAAATATTTATATAAATTAATAAATACTCACTAATCTAACTTTAAGCCAAAGTAATTATTATTTATTTATCATTAACCAAAACTAATATAAATAATTTTTATATTCATATTTGAAAAATATATGTATATTAAAAAAAGTTTATTTAGATTTTTAATTTAATAAAATTTAGTGGGAAATCATATATTTTTTATAAAATACTTTTTTTTGGAATATAAAATAATAAAATTATAATTATCATATACCCCTCTTAAAAAAATTACTATTTAGACGAAAATAATTTATAAAAATGATAATGACAAAGTAAAGAATAAATGTTAGAAAAGAAATAAAATCAAATATTTATTGCTAGTTCAACTTTTTTTATTAGAATATATATTATTTATTTACTACAAAATCGATTTAAGCTGCTCTTTGTTAAAAATTTTTGGAATTGAACTTAAATTGAGTTTAAAAAAAATTGAGCTTCTTTTTTATTTAATAAACACATAAAATAAATACATCGGAATATTAAATTAAAGAAAACGAATAATAATAAGAATTAATAATTTGATTAAATGTAAAAAAATCAAAATTCATTTTAAAATAACGTTCTTTTAAAAATTTTTTCAGTACATCAAATATAAACAATATGTTTATCCGTATTTCTCAGCAGGGGCGGACTAAGGCCTAGGGCCCACAATTTTAGGCATCTAGGGTGACCAAACCGTGGCTCGCTAAAAAAAAGGGGAAAATTTTCTCCCGATTGGCCTGAAATTACAAAGTTGCCTAGGGCCCACTTTAGCCTTAGTCCACCACTGTTTCTCAGTGAACATTTATTGAGATATAATAGTCTTTCCTTAAATTTTTTTGTTGTTTTGGTAAATTACGATATATTGTTTTGAAATAACTTATTTTATAACGTTTTTCTAAAATTCACTTGGCGTCTGTCTGTCTTTATGTCTGTCTGTTCGCTCTTTTGACAAATAGAAATCGATTTTTCATCATTTTTAAATTTTGAAAATGTTTAAAGTTATTTCAATCGATCCCTAGATGGTAGAGAAGAAATATAATTCAATTATAATTAATCAATTGTAATATAATTAGCGATTAATTACTTTTAGTAACTAACTCCTTTTGTATTGCTCCGATTAATTTTTTTTAAACGAATTATAAAGCATAAATATTGATTTCAGGATAGATTTTCATTTTGAAAGTAATTAAAAATATATATTTTATAGCATTAAAATTAATGATGAATTCTAGCGCCAATGAATAGGGTTTTCATTAGATTTCAATGCAATAACTTCCTTTATAGAGCTATAATTCATATATATACATACCACACTAAAACACTTCATTAACAAATAACACTATTTCATTTAATATAATCAACCATCTTGGATTTGATTGATAATATGTAAATTTAATAAAAATTATTTTTTGATACATACTTACATACATACATTACAGTGAAAAATAATAAAGTACTAATTTCTTAGTTCTCAACCTATAAATTTTATTGCATGATAAAAAAATGGTCAGTTTATGTGTTTAATAAAATTTTTATTATTACGAAAATTTGACTTGATTTTTCATATGAATAAATAAAACTAAATGTGCCCAACGTTTTTCGTCTATAAACTTTGTCAGGCTTATAGAAAAATTATTTTATTCTTTTTAATCTATGAGAAAAACGTTATTTTATAAAATTTTTTTATATTTATATTTTTATTTATCAACACCTAGTTTATTTGTGCTAAATTGAGGTCTAAGACCCTGCTACTTAGACATGACAGTGATAAAGATTCACATCAGAAATTATCGAGGTATTTCATGCATTTTCATTTTTACAAATTACGAATTTATATTTTTTTAATATTTAAAATATTATTTTCTACCCTGGGAGTTCACTTAAAATTATTAAATGAATCAGTGATCTTTTCGTAAAAATCTTTAAAAATTTTAAATGGAAAAAAATCTGGAGTGTCTCCACTCTGCTATCTCGTAAATTTGAATTTAATTAATTAATATATATTATATTTAAATTAAATTTAATTAATCAAATTATAAATTAAAATCAAAAATAAAATTTATTAATTTATCAGCGCGTGTTTGGTTCTTTGTTGATGACACCACGTCAAGTGCTGGTGAGTGATTGCCAGTCAACGTGTTCAAAAATTAATTCCGGTAGTTTCAGCGATTCAATCAAGATGAAATTCTATATATAGCAGTTTTATACAATTTTTAAAAAACTATCAAACATATATCTTTATTTTTACGGTCAGTTTAGAGGAAATAAATGAAAACGTGATAGGTAATGAGCCTCTTCCGGATGAACTACATTTCTCAAAAGTTGATAGAAAACTACGAATTTTGAATAATGCTCGTATACCAAATTTCATTATTCAAGATCAAACCGTTTTTGCGTAATCTTGTCTACATACACACACACACACACACAGACATTTTTCTCAACCTTAGTGAAAATTTCTCAGGGACCTTCAAAACGTATAAAAACATCAAAATCTCACCATCCAAAATTTTCGTGATCGCAATACTAGCGATAGTAAAAATTGTATTTATAAAAACTACTAAAAAAATTATAAAAATTATTATCTTATAAATTTATTTTATTCGAAAATATAATTTCATGAAAAAAATTGAATAATTTCCCTTTTGATATGGAAGTAGTAATTTTTGTTATATATAATAATTGCTATTTATTCAAATTTCGATATTTTTTCACTAATAATTTAAAATATTAATTTATGATTATGAAAATATTGACGAAGATTATTCCAACAATTGAAGACCTTAGAGCGAAACAGTGGTAAGCCACAAAATCAAAATGTTGAGATATTGCAGTTTAAAGTTTAGAGAAAAGATATTACTGCATATATTTCAAATTTGCTCAATATGTAATATCAGTAAAGGGAAAAAGTCAGCAACTATTATTTCTTTAAATAAAACATTTTTTCTACAAAAATTAGAATTTATTTTGAAAAAATGTGGCTTAACATGTTTTTGCTAAAACTAAACTAAACGGATGATAAAAATAACTAAGATAATATAATACATCTATAACACATCTAAAATTTCAACATCTTTATCTACTATATTTTTTTTCACAAAAAAAAAAAAAAAAAATAGAATTTACATAAAATGTAGCTCCACGTGTTTTTGCTTTATCTAAATTAAAACAAAATAAAGAAAAGAATGCAATACTTATTAATCATCTAAAATTTCAACCTCATCATCTACATCATCAACAGTTACATTTAATTGAGTGTAAAATGATTGATAGGCTGGAGGTATATAAGGCAATAATGTTTGTACATTTTTAATTTTCTTTTCTGCTATTTTTAATGGCTCGTTGTATTTAAGTTTAATATCTGACAAGGTTATCATTACAGGTCTACCTTGTTTTAAGACATTAATTTTCCTGTATTCTCCATTATCTGTGTTTTTAACAAAAATTGATCCAATATTCTCTGATTTAAAGCAAAAGCTATACGTTCCTGAAAATTCCAAGTTTGTCTTATCAGAAAAGCGTGCTTTTTTGTTTATATTCGCCAACAGAGGCTCATAAGAATAAAAGTCTTTTTGACTCATTTTTGTTACTATAAATGGGTTTTTTCGGTTTGATTTTTGAATGACATCTAGCCAACCTTCTGGTGAATATATTTGCTCGTTGTTGGGCAATAACATCTTAAGCCACATGGCATACAATACTTTTGCATAAATTATTTACAAAATATTTTTACATAAAAACGTGGTAAGCCAAAAAAATAAAAAACTATAACCTATCTCAGAAGAATCTGTCGACATATTATCGTTATTTGCTACAAAGTCTTTGTCGACACAACTGTCATCACTCTCCTCAAAAAACTCAGGACTAGAACGGTTATTTTCACGAATAATTGCTCTTGAACGAAGACATAAACCAGAAGTCGACGCCATATTGATGTGGCTTACCATGCTTCACGTAAGAAAATGAAGTAATTTTGGCAACACCAACAACATGATTTAGCGATAGCAGCGCCATTTATTACGAAACAGTCAAAATAACTTTTTTAGTGGTTTAATATTGTTCCCGCCATATGATAAATGCAATAAAACAATTTTCTGCAAAAGTGTGGCTTACCACTGTTTCGCTCTAAGGTCTTCAATTGTAATTTTGATGGACCACATTAATTATTAAAAATTAACTAATTCAAGCATTTTTGATTATGATCCTAATTGAAAAAAATATATTTAATGTATGTGTGAAAACTTTTATTTTTATTTTTTTTTTTTTTTAATATAAGACTTAATCGAATTCAATTAAAAAATATACTCTTTTGTTTTAAATAACAAATAAATAAATACAAATTAATTTAATTCCAATTTATTAATAAGTAAAAAAATATTTGTCTTTTGCAGATATGTTGCTGCTAACCGTGGATCAGTTCACGTTGCTCCTCTTCCCGGACATTTGATTGGCTCTCAACAATTGAACCTTTCTCCTGCCCCCGGCACTATCTAAATTCTTTCATCTAGTCTAAACTTCAGAGGCTTTCTGTAAACTCTTCTTCTCCTTTGTACACCTTTCTTCCTAGAAATAAACAACTTAATTTAATATAAAATAAAAATGTTCTTTTTATTTTCTTACCAAATCCAATTCAAATTAAATAAATTATAATATTTTTATGTATTTTATTTCTCTGACAATAGAAATTTTAATGTTCATTTTAAGTTGTTTTCTATTGCTCAAAAACTAAGATATACCTGTTCTGTTCTGTTTAAATTACCAAAAGAGACTAATAATTAAAATTAAAAAGATTTTCCTCTCAGGGATTCTTAAAATTGATACCCAACTTTATTATTTTAAATGACAACTTAAAATATGTCTATCAATAGCGATTTTTATTCTGATTTCTACGATAAAACTTGTTTATATTATTTTATTTATCGATTTATTATTAAATAAATGTTCCTAACTAAATATCTATTATTTTTATTTAAATATGTTCAACAGACATTATCATGAGAAACAAATGATTTTATTTAAAAAATAATATATAGAGAAGTATGTCTTTTTTCAAATAAAATCCTTTACTACTCGTATTAATAATACCCATAGTTTAGTCAAGCCAAATCGATCAACTCTAGATCAGATATTTTCATTAAAGCAGATATTAGAAAAAAAACGCAAATTCAATATTTTTGTTCACCACTTTTTTGTAACCTTTAGAAAAGCATATGACTCAATAGACTACGAAAAACTTTTTCAAATTAAAATTTTAATGGGATTTCCGAAAAAACTATTACGTATGATTCAAATTTGTCTTGAAGGTGGTAAAGGAAGAGTAAAATGCGGGAATCAACTATCAGAAACTTTCGAAATTCGGAATGGTTTAAAACAAGGAGACGCATTATCACCAAAGTTTTAACATACAAAATGCAGAATATGAAAATGTAAAAAAATTTAAATACTTAGGATCTGTAATCGCAAAGGATAATAATATTCGAGAAGAATTCAAAGCGAGGTTGCAATTGTTAGTTATCATGCCGTAAAGGGGTTTATCGAGTCAAAATTATTATCAAAGGGGATAAAAATTAAAATATATAAAACAATTATTTTGCCGGCTGTATTATATAGGTGTGAGGCATGATTTATGACCTTAGGAGACAAGAATAGATTTAGAGTATTTGAGAAAAGGATTCTGCGAAGCATTTATGGGCCAAAGAAAGATGAGTACACCGGGGAATGGCGGAGACTGCATAACGAGGAATTGCATGACCTCTATGCATCTCCAGATATATAATAGTTGGAATTATAAAATCGAGAAGGCTGTGTGCGGTGGGCGGGGCAGGTGGCT
Organism: Labia minor; assembly: GCA_963082975.1. Classification (NCBI taxonomy): domain Eukaryota; kingdom Metazoa; phylum Arthropoda; class Insecta; order Dermaptera; family Spongiphoridae; genus Labia; species Labia minor. The sequence continues at coordinate 67,595,016 of OY720349.1, read as the reverse complement.
AGAATAGGAGGGGAAAGATATTGGTGGGGAGACCGAGTGGGAAACGTCCGCTTGGAAGACCAAGACAGGACACGGTGGGTGGATAATGTGGGAAAGGATGGGAGAGGATTGGGACTGGAAGGTTGTGGCTCAAAATAGGAATACTTGGAGGGGTGTGGTTGCTGCGACCAAGAACTTTCGAGTTCCGTAGAGTTTAGTCAGTTGAGTCAATGTGATAGTTTTTATTCCCTTTATTCCCTTTCAGAATGAAAATTTCATTATTAAAAAAAAAATGAATCTTAAATTACAAACCTTTTATAAATAAAAATAATATGTAAAAAAAAATTCAAGAAAAATAATAGAGATTATTTTAATCCATAATAAAATTAATTAAATGCAGTCACACACACAGTTGCTTCATTTAATATAATGATACTAATAACCCTTCTTAAAAAGAGTTGAATGGATAGTTGATTGTATTCAAGTGATACTTAAAAACAGGTGGTCGCTTCTTTTCTAAAGAAGGGTGAAATATATAAGTGGTTCTCTTAAAAAAGATACTATCTCCCCCTTTACTTTATGATAAACATCAAGTTTTCTAAACAAAGATCAAATGTAGTTTCTTCTAAAATAGTATTTTAATAAAATGTATATTTAAGTTCATAAATTAGGATAATTTTATCAATTCATTTCTATACAAAAAGAAAAGTTTTACTTTTGTTTGTAGAAGTAATCTTTAAAATCAGTAACATTAATTAATACTTTCTAATTACCTAATAAATAATAATAATAAGTTTAAATATTTGAAAATTTCATTACTTAGTTATTACTAATAGCTTTAATTTTTAATTATTATTTATAAAATATAGTAGCTAAAACCCCGGTTCTCTAAAAAAATTTACATAAGTATTGGTTAGAATTTTCTTTTATCATCTTTAGGTTTTAAGAACTGGAGAAATAAATAAATAAATAAATAAACCTTCATTTTTGAGACTGAATAGACCTTTTATTGTGAATTATTATAATACATATCTTTATTTTAATTTTGAAATATTTTTTTTAATTTATATTTTTCATTAAATGATAATTTTAATTATAGTTAGTTTATTCTAAAAGCTATTAAATTAATTCACATTTAATAAAGTTTTTTTTTTAGATCATATTAATTTCAGTTTAAATATAGAAATTAGAATTGATTGATTGTAGGCACTAGTTTTTAACAATTTAATAAGTTAAGTAATGTAAAAAAACTGTAAAAGAATTATTTTTAATTAAACACTCGGTGAAATATTTCCTTTACACGTATTTTGACTTCCCCAAAGGCTTAATTAAATATTTAATATTATTCTTATTAAGATTTCGTTTTTTTAAGTTTAATCTATTTATCACTCTGATAGTGTAATTTATTGGAAGTTTATTAAAAAAGATGTATGATAAAGGTGTATTATGAATGGTGTATCAATTTCAATGTTGACATTAGAAACTTCAAAATTTTATTATTAAAAAATATTATATTGGATTGATTCAAGGTGCAACCATTAAGGACACTAGAAGGTTAAGAAATAAAACTCAATCTTTTTTTCTTTTTACAAACAATGTCAACGTTTCGTATCTTTTTAGGACCTTATTTTTTGCAAATCCTTACCGAGCCAAAACATTGACATTAGTTGAAAAAAGAAATTAAGGGGTTTTATTTCTAATCTTTCTGTGTGAATGCTAGTCCAATATACTCGGATATTTTCTAATCAGTCAATATGCTCATATATAATCGTATTATTTTAAAAGTAATTTTTGAAAAGGCTTTATATATATATATATATATACATTTCCTTATTTTTAAATAAACTGTGATATTAGAAATGATTATATTTATTATTTATTTATTTATTTTTATATTTAAAAATCATTATGTTTGATAATTATAGAAATTAAATTTAGGTATATTATTATAATATAGAGAGTAAATTCTAAAGGAGTAATTAACTTGTGGAAAGTAATGCCCCCTCTTACATTTGCTATTCATGTTCCTCTTTGGTCCATTTGAATACAAAGGTAATGCACTCATTGACTAAATCCATTATCTCGTTTAATAATCCAATAAGCTATGTTTTTGAAAGAGATCTCCGCCCCTGTAGCCGTGATCCTCTTCTTTTTACGCACTCCACCCTCTACAGACATTAATGGATTAACTTTTCACTTCTACCCCATATGCGAGGCATGGATAATAGACCAGTTGGATTTTTTCCCTACATATGCATGCGAAAAAGGGGGAAGGGGGTCTGTATTTTTATAAGAGACAGAGATAGAGAGTGAGTTTGATTGAGATAGGGTAAAAGAGGAGGTGGTATTTCATTGATTGTATTTTGAATGCGTTTTTAATCTAGTTTGATTTGTACTCTAAAGAAAGAGAGAATAGGGGAGGAGTGTGGTTGTGAATTGATTGAATAATATTCATTAAACTAGAAATAAATTAATAAAATATATACTATATATATATATACAAGTTACTCAGACATCTTCATCCCCTATATTCCCTGAGTGGTAAATATAATTTTTTTTTTTTTTTTGAATATCTGTATCTACACATAATAGCTTTTTATTTATTTTATTACAGTACAATACATATAAATATATGAGCCACTCAGAAGTCAAACGGATCAACTCCAATTTTTAAAATTTCGCTAGTAATGTAATGTAATGTAATGTAATCTGCAACATATGAAGTGAATATTGAACTTAATAATCTTAATATTGCAATGAAATATACATTTTACTGTAATTAATATAAACCTGAATTTTCTAGAAGTTGTGAACTTTGCGCATTTTTCTCAGTTTCTTTAAGTGTGGATTTGATCGCTTTGGCTTCTGAGTAGCACATATGTACATATATAAGTATTATATTAAAATTTTAATTTTTGAGATTACATTAGCTATATGCTCTTAAATTTTAAAAATATATAAATTTTATGTAACAAATGTAGTTTTTGAATGTGATTGAACAATGACTATGAGATAAGCAATAAATTAAATTAATAAGTTGTAAAGTTGTACAGTTGGAGTGTCAAACTCGCGGCCCTCGACAACTTTCGACTTTTTTTAAAAAAATTTTCAATTTGTTTCTAAAAAAAGGTAAAATGTCAGACTTTTGACTTTCAATTTGTCTGCGGTCCGCCTAAAGTTAAACCTTGTTTGTTTGGCCCAAGTGTACCTATGAGTTTGACACCCCTGTTGTACAGTGTTAAGTTATGGTAATATTTGAGGAAGTAATTTGAAAGATATTAAAAACTTAATTAAAATTTCACTAAGATCACAAAAGTTTTATTATAATATATAATTTTCAAATAAACTTGCCAAAATGATCCTATCTTTGAGTTGATTTACGAATTCTTGTAAAATATTTAATAAATAGTAATTTTTTAAAAAATAAAAAAAAACAAGAAATAAATTTATTTCATTTACTTTGACGAGTCCATGATTTGGTGGTTAAGGTATTTTTAAGTAAGAACTGTAAATTGAAGCTTCAAAGGCTCAACGTGGAAGGAGGAGTCGTGAATTGGTTGGTTTCACTAAGGGCTGCTGAGGGTAGGGCTGATAGCCCTGAAGAAGAATACTCCCCTTGAAGAGGTTTGCCCAACCCCAGCTTTTACTAGGGGTAGAAGACCAAAAGGGCTCAAAGGGTAGGGATTGAGAGCAGGTTGCTCGAAACTCTATAGAACCGCTCTTAATAAGGCACCAACCCCTTTAGAGTTGATTAATTACAAAACCGCCTATGTTCACACTAGTAAACATAATATTTTTATATCAGTATTTACGATAAGGGAGAATTGATAAAGGATACTCAAAACGTTCACTTTCATAAAATAAATTCAAAATTTATAAAAGGATGCTAGTTAAATATAATTTTGGAAAATATAATATAGAAAAACCTAGAAACAAAAAGACCTCTACAATTACACTTTTTTCGAAATTTTAATGAAAACTATATATTATATAATATTATATTAAATGTTCTATTAAAATATGAACTATGCATTAAATAAATATGAAAAAATAAATAAATAAACCTTTTCCTTAATAAATTATTACATTTATAATTATATAATATTATTATTATTTTTCTTTATTATATTAAGTATTTTTTTATTTTTTTTTAGACCTAAAAAATAAATTTAGAAAAATTATTAATTATCAATTAATTTATGAGATACCAAAAGTTAAGGATATTATTTAAAATTATAAATATAGATTAAATATGAATATTATTATTGTTAAGATAATAATTTGATTAAATTTAATAATAATTTGTGATAGTTTTAATAAAATTAAAATAATGTTATGAATTAATAAATAATCTTTAAGATTATAAATCCTAACTATATATAATAATAATTTTCCTCTGCGTTATTGTAAGTAATTAAAAATTATAACCTAATATTAATTTAATAAATATTAAATTTTATAATAATAATAAGATTCTAAGAGTTTTAAATAGAAATATGAATATATATCACCTACTTACTACCCCAGTATGCGTAGATGAATAAGAGAATATGATTCAATGCATAAAATGTAAAAAATGGGTCCACGAGACGTCTTGGCTGGTGATAAAATGTACTATTGTCCTAAATGTGCTAATTAAATTAAAATTAATATATAATTCCTGCTAAAATAATTAATTTTGAGTAAATAAATTATTTACAAAATATATTGAGACCTTCTTATTATTTACTTATTTTATTTTATTACTAAATAATATAAATATAAAAAAATTATTCATTGGCGATACAACTGATTAATAAGAATTCATCATTAATTTTAATGCTATAAAAAATTTTTAAATATCTTCAAAATGAAAATCTCTATCCTGAAATCAATATTTATGCTTTATAATTCGTTTAAAAAAAAATTAATCGGATCAATACAAAAGGAATTAGTTACTGAAAGTAATTAATCGCTAATTAATTACAATTAATTAATTATAATATCTATAAAAATTTTCAAAAGCCTGTCTCCATAAAAAGTCGATGAAAAATCGATTTTAATTTGTCAAAAGAGCGAACAGACAGACAGAGAGACAGAGAGAGTGACGCCAAGTGAAGTTAAGAAAAACGTCATAAAAAATAGGTACGTCGTACCTTTTGACATATTTCAAGAAAAAGTGAAAACATTATTAATTATTATCATTATAAATAAAATTATTGTCCAAGATTGCAAACATAGGATGTAATTCTATAGTTTGTCCTAAATATATTTAAATGATGAATAAGAAAATGAAATTTGATCAAAGATCAACTCTCACTATATATTTAGTTTAATTTATATTAGTTTAATTTATGCTTTTAAATAAAATTAATAATTTCTATTCTCAATTCTTTAGCTTTCATATGTTTGATGAATGAATATTCTTAGATAAATGATTAATTTGAACCTATAACAAAATTAAATAAAAAAAAAAATTATATTACCTAATACCTTCAACAAGATAATATTTTTATTATTTTTATTTAGTTGCTCTATTTTATCTAAAAAAGACAATAATTTTGTTGAAATTTCTAACGAATACGTATGTGTATATGTTGGTGAACATTTGTGAATAGGTCTATAGAACGTTAATCCGAAACCAAAAACAACTCATGAATGTACTAATTATTTATTTTCTATGTATTTTATTGTTTATTTTTTAAATCATTAAAATATCATAGATTGTAAGATTTGCTGATGAATATTAAAAATTATTTTCTATCCACGTAATATTAAAAAAACAAAAAAAAAACAAAAAATTGAAAAGCTTCTCTCAATGTTCAAGTTTTAAACAAAAAAAAAAAAAAAAATAATATTGGTGTGCAATAAAAATGCTTTGTTAGGTATCATGTTGATTCATTCATCTTATACCAATTGGAGAATTGTGGAATATTATTTGTGCTCAGGATATTTTTAATATTTGTATAGTATTCATCTCATTCCTCGATTTCCCTCTCAGTAACTCACCCTTATTCGACTTAATTCGAATGTAAAATGGAAACACAATACCGCCCCTGGTCCTATCCGTAATTGCCCTGAGCCCTTAGTACTCTCGGACCGCCAAACCCATTAACTCTCTTCCACTAACGGGAAGACAAAACGTTTGAAAGGAATCCCTTTTGGAATCTAGACAATTCATTGTCTTGATTAGATGTATTCTTTAATCATTCATTTGAATTTTTAATTAAATTGTTAGATCGGAAAATAAATTCTATACCTAATGAATCTACAGGAACGATGAGTGCAATTGTCAACTTTTTATAAGTTATATTTTTATTTTTAACACTTGAAAAAATTTATTTATTTATTTATTTATTTATTATTTTTTTATTCGAAATTCTATTTAAAATATAATTAATAGATCTCTGCCCCCTGTACCCCCGAAGTGATACATAGTATTTGGTTGTAAGTAATAGATTTTCATTTATTTGATTTGTAAAACTAAAACTAACTTGTTTAACTTTTTTGGTCTCCTCATAACCATACAAAATTTAACTAAATTCAAATATTTATTTTTTTAATTTAAACTTGTGAGTCTTAATAATTGGGGTACAGAAATATTGAATTTTATTAGCGAGTGTAGAATTGATCTAATATTGTCCAATCTGGCCTTAATCCGCATTGATATTCTTCTAGGATTAGAAAAAATTTATAAGTTGTGTCCTGCCCAAGTCATCCATCTCTTGCAATCCAAGTTGCATATGTGCTACCTAAAAACTACCAAATAATATTTATAATTGAATTAATTTTTCTGAATTTAAATGCAAGTTGATTTTTGAAATTTTCTATTTTATTTGCTTATGATTTATGACGTGTTAAAATTTAAACAAATTCAAATATTCTAACTTTATATCATTTGTCTAAAAATCATATTAAAATTCCTATAAAAATCTATAAATCCTTTTGAACCCTAAAATAGAGCAGTAATTAATAATTGATTAATTAAATTAAAAACAATAATAAAAATAATTTAATTTAGCCCTTTTAATTGACGATTTAAAAACATTTTTGACTTTAAAAAACACTAAAAAAAAATTATTTTTGTTTTCTTTTATTAGACATAGACAAAAGTTACACCCTTCATTTTTAAAAAGAAATATTCAAAAATATTTAGAATAAATAAATAAGTTGACCTGTGGCCAGGTCCGAACCGACCGACGGTTTGAAGTAAATTAATTTCCAGCTACAGAAACAATTACAAATAATTTAATATATCTATTAATGTAATAAAATACAGATATGAATTTAACATAAATATTTTTAATTTTATTTTATTTATAATATATATATGTAAAACCAGGCTGTGACGCCATGAATGGCTGAATGACGTCATATAATTTTAAATTAAGAAAAAACTAATAAAGATGATTTTTCCCGAGGATAAAACCAATACAAAATGCATGATTCGTGGAGATTGTAAAACTCTCCACATGTGAAATTTTGTGTGAAAACAATACCTCCCTTACTATCGTCGGTCGGTAAAAATTGAATAATATTGTGTTTATTCACGGATGATATTATTATTTATGTAAACCGAGACATTTTTATCTCCCGGAGAATTTTTGCGGGGACAGTGGGACAGAATACACATATGAATAAGCAAAATGATGGTATGGGATTTGTAAGTCAGCTAAAGAATAAGAATATTTACTATCAAAATTAAAAAAATTTTTAGGAGATCTAATTTTATTTATTTATTTAAAATAAGTTGTACCGCATGTTTATAATTAACAAAAATTATACATTAAGTTTAAATAAGCTTAACTATATTTTATTTCTTTCCAAATATGATTTATCAGTACAAATGATAAGAAAAAAATTTGATAATTTATTAATATTAAATTAATATTGAGTATAGATATATTCGATTACAATATATTTACGTATATTCATATGAAATAATTTCCATAATAAAAAAAATAAAATATTTTTAAATTTGGTAAGTTAAAAAGAAATAATAATGAAAAAGAGTTATATTTTTATAAAATATATGATTTTTTTTGTGATGTTTGCATTTTAATTTTAAATTGAGAAATTATAATAATAATTAATTGTACTTATATAGTAAAATATAAAAATATATCAAAGTTTAAATTATGAAATTGTACCTATATTTTCAAAATGAAAATAAAAAGTTAAAGAAAATAATCGCGATATTCAATTATTTTTTTATTATTAATTAAATTAAGAAAAAACAATTGAATATTTAATAGGGCCTCCTCCTTTCCCCATAAATTAGCCCTTCCAAGCCTCGCCTTCCGAAATTTAGAAAAAGTAATAATAAAGAAAGTTTGCCTTAAAAAAAAGATTAAAAAAAAATAAGGCGTTTGGTCTGTAGCCTCATTGAATCAGCTGAGAGTGCCTTTGATTTTTTGGATTTCGAAATGAAATCGCGACATTCGGGGCAACCTGAAAGAAAACCTACCTAGTAAGGGAGTGCATAGCCTCCATCAATAGGCATGCTAATCGAAAAAGCCCTGCGCTCAAAAGGTAACCAACAATTTGTTCCTGTTCAGGCTAATCCCATTTCGGAACTGTGCTGAATTACCTTCCCGAATCCCCGTTCATCCAATCCACCTCAAATACACTCTCAGTAATACAAAATGGCACAATTCAGACCTGCATGCAATCCATCCCTTAAATAATAGCATGGCATTTGTTTTATCCACCCACATTTTATTTATTTATTAATTCTAATCTAATCTATGAATTAGTAGGATGAGAACATGCATGGATGTAGGAGGCAACCACCTGAAAATTCCTTACAACTATATATATATATATCAAAAAATAGCCACCGAAACCTACTAATTCTAAAAATACCTTTGTCTCTTCTGCCTCCTTTATCAATTCTTCTTGAAAGATGTACTCTGAAATTCCCTAATCTCATTAAATTCTGTCATATAATTTAATATTATATATTTCTCTATAATCTCCTAATGAATATTATCAAAAGCAATAAATCATTGTAATTTAATTCTACTTTCTATATTATATTAAACTTTATTTTAAATATTATATTTACATTTTCTATATTTTAAAGTGCGCCATGCTAAATAAATAACGATTATTACTTACATTTGGAGAGCTGTATTTCAATCATTTCATCGTCATGAAGGATGGAGAAGATAATCCAGAATTCAAATCAACATTCAGTAGCAGGAACGAAGATGGAAACATGAAATAGAAGAAGAAAAATAACTTATTAGTTTTTAATCAATAAATAAATTTAAATTGAATTAAAAATAAAATTAATAATAAATACTGACCTCGGAGTTAATAAAGGGTTGATATTTACTCGCAGATTAAACTCGAAGAACAGCTCGTAGACTTGAATTGATGTCCATCACTCTCGCCTCGATAAAGAAAAAAATAATTAAGATTAGATATTTATATTATTTACAGGAAATAAAAAAATAAGATATAAATAAATAAATAATATTAATAGGATTAAAAAAGTGTATAGATTTTTAAAAATATTATCATATATTTCTGTAATATTAAAATACTAAAATTCTTTTACATTCTATACAGAACCATGATTATAATAAGTTATAATTTATAATACGCATTAAATAGACATATAATAAAAATATCTTAGAAAACATCAGAAAACTAATTATGATTCTATTATTAATTTCACGAAGATTTTATTCTGTTTCATTGATATATACGAGTAGGTAATAGAAATATTATTCATTTTTCAAAAGTGTTATAATAATATGAAATTGACAAAACAATATTCATATGAGATTTGAATGGAACGGTGTGAGCGATAATGTAATGAGATTAGAAAGAATACTTATATAGAATATTTAAATATTATATTTATTATTATATGAATATAAGAAATTGATATTTTTTTGATTTATAATTATATTATATGAATTTTGAAAATAATTATTTTTTAAATAAATATATTAAAGAAAAATAAAATTTTGTATATGATTTGTTAATTTTTAAATAATTTTAATTTAACTTTTAATAAAATTTAATTAATGAGATCTGATAGAATATTTAAGATTAATTCTTTTCAAAGATTTGAATGAAAAATTTATAAATTTATTTGGGTATATGAATAAAAAATTATAAAAATGCACTTTATAAAATTTAATTTTTATTGAAATATTTTTTTTTTAAAGTTCACTAATCTTCCTTTTAATTAATAAAAATAAATAATAAAATTACAATTAATTCTTGATTAGCGACTGATTCAGGGATGATTTCAGTGGAGAGGCCGTTCAGGGTCCTACACTCACCAGGGAAGGGGAACTAAATGCGTTCAACTCGGCCGGACGGCAGGCGGAGGTCAGTGCAGGCGGTGGAGGGGCATGGAGAGGGGCGAGCGGGGAGTGCTGAGGTGAGCGCTCTACTGCAAATTATTTCAAATAAAATACATATTCAAATAAAATAAAATAAACAAATATTAATTTTTAATATTAGTGGTGTTTTAGAATACATCTTAAATCGAATCAATAAGTTTAATTCTATTAATTCTATTAAATCCATAAGCTTAATTTTATTCAAAGATCTTAATGAAAATTTAAAAAAAATTATAAATATATCAGTAAGAAGTTCATTAATGAAATTATCATATTTTGAAAAAAACAAGGAGGTGGCGTATTAATGTAAATGGTTCAATTTAAATTTAAAATTGTTTGCCGAATGTGATATAATTTTAATTGAATGTAAATATATTTCATAAAAAAGAGGGTAAATGGTAAGAATTGTTCTTATCTTCGTTGGGAGACGGTATAGTAAGTGTCATGTTGTTATGCTTTTCTTTGCTGTGTTCTTAGCAAATTACGTTAAACAATTCTTTTCTAGTATGAATTTCTATTTTAATTCTAAAAAAAATTTAGTAAGTAATACATTAGCTACATACCCAATTAACATTTTATATATCTCAACCTTCTTTGGTTCCAGTATATTTTTCAGTTGGAGGAACTATTTCCAAAATAATTTTTTATATATGCAAATTAATTCATAAATCTAGTCCAGTTTTTTTAAATTTTTTCAATTTGGTTCTTAAAAAAATAAGTTGACCTGTGGCCAGGTCCGAACCGACGATGAAGTAAATTAATTTCCAGCTACATAAACAATTTCAAATAATTCAATATATCTATTAATGTAATAAAATACAGATATGAATTTAACATAAATATTTTTAATTTTATTTTATTTATAATATATATATGTAAAACCAGGCTGTGACGCCATGAATGGCTGAATGACGTCATATAATTTTAAATTAAGAAAAAACTAATAAAGATGATTTTTCCCGAGGATAAAACCAATACAAAATGCATGATTCGTGGTGATATGTAAAAAAATCTCCACATGTGAAATTTGGTGTGAAAATAACCCTTCCCTTTCTATCGTCGATCGCTAACACTACCACTTCCGGTTTCCGGATTTGCACCAAAAGTTGATCAATCCATCATACTGATGCATTAAGTAAATATACCAAATTTCATCAAAATGCGTTGAGCTGTTCAAGCTGTACACATCTATACGGACACACAGCGGACGGACGGACAGACATCATGCTAAAAATAATTTTTTCTGTTAAGAAAATACTTGATTCGTGGAGATATGTAAAAATCTCCACATGTGAAATTTGGTGTGAAAACAATATCTCCCTTACTATCGTCGGTCGGTAAAAATAATTTAAGTTAAATATGACCGAAGTATTTAATTAAATTAATTCAAAAAAGTACTTTTAAAGTAAATTAAATAATTGAAATGATATTTGAATAATAGAAATTAAAATTTAAATTTAAATATTATAAACATTCTTTGTATGGAAATTTCTAGAATTATTAATTTTATATTCATTGTCGGAAATGAATCGACTTCTTCACTAAGCCAAGAGAGGCTCTGAATGTAAAAGATGGAGTATTATATAAATTTTTATAAATTAATTAATTAATTAATTTATTAAAATTATTATTAATATTTATTATTTTTATTAATTTATTAATTAATTAATAAATATTGATATAATTTAGACTATGTTCAAATAGAGGTATATAAGAATATTATGATGTAATTTCATAGTAATCAGTTCAATCAATTTTTAGTCTCAATTTTCCGAAAAGATATACATACATACAGACATAGAGAAATGAAAAATTCTAAAGTCACTTTTGGATTAAAGAGGTCATGAAACGCGAAGATATGTAAAAAAATTTTAAATTCTGAACAATGTGCAGACAAAAACCTTTTCTTATATATATACAAGAAGAAGATAGAAAATGTACAAATGAAAATTTATAATTTATCTAATGATTAATGAGTGACATTAGTCTTAGCTCCTAACGTGAATTTAAAATCTCAATAATATTGCAAAAAAATATCAAAAGCAATAATCTTTTCTCACTTTTTCATTGTTTTCAAACACCATTTCTAAAAGAATGATTTATAACAAACCTCTCCAATTTAAAATAAAGATAAAACCCACAACTAATATTAAATATTTGGTATATATTTAAGACCCCCTACACCTCGCAGAATTTGATGAAACTTCGCCAGTTGATTCTTTGATTAATTCTAAGAAACTTTTTCCTTAGGCATTTCTTGGGAGAACTTCTAGTTTTCGAGATACAAGTGATTAAAGATTGGATATCAATTAGATGGTTATGAATGTCGAAATGTGCAGCCATTAAGAAATTTTCATTGACTAATTCACTAATTATTCACATATTCACTAATTTTAGTTTTTTTCTGTTCGGTTTGGATATAGGAATATTATTTTATTAATTAATTTTTTAATTTTTCTATATGCAATCCGAACTGAAAAAACCGAAAATTAGTCGCGCCCTCTGCTGGTCAACCTGATAAGACATGGTAGCTAAATGGGATATCAATGGATTGATATCCAATCTTTAATCACTTGTATCTCGAAAACTAGAAGTTCTCCCAAGAAATGCCTAAGGAAAAAGTTTCTTAGAATTAATCAAAGAATCAACTGGCGAAGTTTCATCAAATTCTGCGAGGTGTAGGGGGTCTTAAATATATACCAAATATTTGAATCCTTAAAGAAAATTTTATACTTTTATGTAAAATTTATATACTCTTTTTTATGAACATTCATTCTATATATTACATTCACAATGGAGAAACTGATAGTGTTAAATGAAAATAGGGTAATTTTACAGTTTAGAGGACACACGCGCTTGGATGGTAATGAAATTTTACAAGAGGATTAATTTTTTAATTTCAAAAAACTTTTTCAAATAAAATAATCTCGAATCTCTTCTTATTTCACAGATAAAAATTGTAAAACAGTAAAATTACCGAAATAGTAACCTATACATATATACTTTTTTATCTTCCTAACCCTTAAAGGGATATGTCACAGCGCTACAAAAAAAGAATTAATTCCTAAATATAAATACAGATTAGAAAAACTGTTGAACACCAAACTCAGTTCGAAGAATTTCATTAAGGCCATTAACACCTGGGCTGTCCCAACACTTAGCTATTCGTTCGGAACAATTAAGTGGAGCGATACAGATTTGGATGAACTCGCAGACTACTCACCAAGTTTAATTGTCACCATCCGAAATCATCAATTGAACGTCTTTACTTACCTCGAAATGAAGGAAGACGAGGGTTGATTAACATCCACGACTTGTGCAAAAGACAGAAAAGTAACATGAGGTCATCTTTTAAGAGCCAGACACTCAATAAAGTCTTAAAAATTGTTCAGGCAGATGAACATAGTCCGCTGAAACTATGTTCTACTGAGGATCAAACGACCATAAGGACTATGCCTGACTTCATGTCAAGCTGGAAACTATAATCATTGCACGGCAGATTCCCGGCATTTCTTCAGGACGGTAATACTGACAAAACAACTTTAACCATAGTATTTCGAAAAGGCAATCTTTATCCCGCAACTGAAGGATTTATCATTGCAATCCAAGATAAAATAATTAAAACCAGGAATTATGAAAAAAAAAACATCTTGAAAATCAAAGTGGAAGATCAAAGATGCAGACGGTGCGGAAGTGTAGGCGAAACAATTGAGCATTGGCCGATAATGAATATACTAATCGTCACAACCAAGTAGCAAAAATAATCCATCGGGAGCTTGCTCTTAAAAGAAAGCTAATTGAGGACCCACAGAACCGTTTTACAAATACACTCCTCCCCCTGTTTTAGAAAATTCAAACACCACTCTCTATTGGGATGATCGACCAGTGTTGACGGATCATAACAGATCCGATATTATATTATTACTAATAGATAATAACTAGAAAAGGGCTATTATTGTTGACATTGCGGTTCCATTGACTCATACATAACCTGGCAAAGATGGAGCGGGAGAAGATCTCGAAATATCAAACCCTGTCTTTCGAGCTGAAGCGATTGTGGAAGTTGGACGAGGTCAAAATTGTTCCGATTGTAATCTCTGTGAAGGGACTAGCCAGCAACAACATGAAAAAGAACATCAGATCGCTAGGAATATCAGATGTCGTCCAAAAGGCTGTAGTCTTACAGACTTGTTATATAGTTAGAAGATTCCTAGCGATATAATTGAATGAAGAGAATAACAAAAAAAGGAGAATATTTGTGGGTTAGGGTGAATCCCCTCTCTACAGCCTCCGAGCCTAACCCCATAAAAAAGAAAAAGAACGACTGGGGTCGGTCAAAGTTTACCAGCACTTGTACTAAGTAAGTGTGAAAACTCGGATAACAATAATATACTTTTTTATTAATTTACTGACAATTTTTAAAAAAAAAAAAGTTAATTTAATCCTTAAAAGATGAAAAATTTAATTTTTTCTTTAATTATTTTATTGAATAAATTTCATTTTTTATATGATATATTGAAATATTCATTATACATATTTTATTATGTTTTATATTTTTTCTTATCACATTGAATGAAAAAAATATTTTTTAGAAATAAAAAATATTCTCTTTTTATTCAGAACCTTTTCATTTATTCATCCCTAAATCCATTTATTTATAAATTTTAAGATATATCTATATAGAGTCCTTATATTATTTTTTTATTTATTACCCTCCCAAAAAAGAGTATTTTTCATTTGTATGAAGGCGAATTCAACGAATATATTTTCTTTTCATTTTCTTTCTTTCTATTAATAAAAGATGTAAGAGATTACAAAAAAAAGAACATTTAATTTTTTATTCGAATTTTGAATTAAAAAAGGCAAGTTATCTTATGAATCCAATAAGGCCGCCCCTTGTCAGAGTAGGGGACCCCGATTGGCTACCATACAGATGAGAGCTCCGCCCATTTAGGTTGCCAATGGCTCTTTTTAGGGGCGAGGGCGGCTCTAGAAAAAGGGATGCAACCCTTGCAGGCAACAGTTAGTATCCGTTAGCCGCCATGGCAGGACCATTCTTATCACCAGGACTTCCTGGAGATCTGCTTTCCGAGTATATGTTTGGACGAAGACGTCAGGTAATCAATTAAATCTATAGAATTAATTTTTAACAATTTTTATTTATTCATCATCATTATTATTTAGATTATTTTTTTTTTTTTTTAATAGTCTATAAATGTTGTTTATGTAAATTGTTATTATTATTATTATTTTATTTAAATTTAATATGAAAAAATAAGCACTTGTTTTTTATGTTATAATTAATAAATAATTTTACTCTAAAATAGTAGTAATAATAATAATAAATATGTAGATATCTAACAAAATTGTTTAAAAAAATAGAATAATAATTTTTTTTAAAATATGGCTACTTATTATTAATAATTATATATTATTAAATATAGACTTATAATCAAATTATTGAATAAAGTTATTTTCAAAAATTATATAATTGTTTAATTTTATAATCAAACGAAATAATTTTTGATAATAATATAAAATGTCAATCGGTATTTCTTTTTGTTTAATTATGTAAGACGAAATTTTTTATTAATTTTAATTAAAAAGCAATTCATTAAATTCATTAATAAATAAACAAAAATCGAGATGTAATTTTGATATTTTGTTATTTAATTATATTTAAAATTTGGACTGACAGTTCTCATTGAAATATTGAATCTATTTGGAAATTTCACCTGAAAACTTTTTTTTAACAATTTTCAGTCTAAAAAATGTAAATGTAAATTAATAATAAAATTGAAAATGATAAAGAAAAATACACGGTTTTATGTTTCAAGATAAATTATTTATTCACTTAATGATCATTTCGACAATTACCTCATCATCAGAAGTTTGTACTATAGTGATTTTAATAACTTTGAATAATGATTTTAATTTTATTATTAATTTTCATTTTCATTTTCATTTTCATTGATAGATTGAAAATGGTTATAAAAAAAATTTTCAGATTGAATTTTCAAATTTATCATTTTATCAATTACATTTACTTTTTAAATTTGCCACTTTCCCCTTACTAGTTTGCCCTGGAGAATTATTTATCTACATATATAAATTATGCTATCAAATATTTGAAATTTATAATTAGTAATGTTCATTTACAATGGATAAATCGTGATCAAAATTTTAAAAAATAAAGAAGTAAAAAGTAAAATATATCTTTGGTTTAAAATTTTTCATGGATTAAGTGAAACTTATTTTAATAAACCGACGTTAAGTCCAGTTTTATTTTGATTCGATTAAAATATTACTTATAGAGAGAGATACATAGTTATACACATATTCAAGTTAAATACAAAATTTAACCGTTGTGACATTTATTGTTTTTGCTAAAAAGTTGTTCAAACGACTCATACATTTTCTAAAAAACATTTTTTTTTTAAATTTGAAAAGTAGGTAAAAGCTATTTATCTATTTATTTTATGTGAATTAATTAATTTTTATTTTTAATAAAAAAATTACTAAAATAAATAAATTAATTCATAATAAAATAATCAAATACTTCAACTAAAAATCAAATTAATTTTCAAATTGAATCCCATACATGTACTTAAGAAGTTAATTTTTAAATGATTTTTTCCTAATATAAACAATATATTTATCTGAAATACAAAATTTGATTCAAATAATTTCTTAATTATTTTATCTAAAAAAATAAACACATTCTAAATTAAAACATACTTATCAATAACATATAAGACAAAATATATTACAATAATATTAAAAAAATATTGGAAAAAACAATTTTTTGATTTGTTTATAATGTTAAAAACAATAAATATTTTATAAAGCATTATACATACAAGCTTGAGTATGTTAATTATCAATCATTTATAATTTATCTATACCTAAATAACAAGATATTTTTATGGGAAAATAAAAACAGAGAATTGAAACTTTAAATTTTTTTATTGTGATGACTTAACAATTGAGGATGGGGTTGTTCTGATAAAAAGGCTTTTAAATTTTCAATCTCCGACATTTTTTCAATAGACTACAAAAGTACAATGTGGTTTTCAAAGTCAAATAAAAGATTTGAATGTGTTCATAGTTCACCAAATCTATATAAAATAAAATTATTTTTTACTTTATATTTTTTTGAAAGAGGAAAGTTTAACTTTTAACTTTTAACTTACTCTTAGATTCTCTAGTATTTATCAAATCTTATTACCAATAAAATGAATAAATTGTATTATTAATATTATTAAAATTTGGTATAATCAAATATTTTAAAGTTTAATTTTAATTTTAATGACATTTTAATAGTATTCCCTAATAAATATTTAATTTTTAATTTGTTTATATAGAGGAGAAATCGAACAACATTCACACCACAACAATTACAAGAATTAGAATCTCTTTTTCAAAAAACACATTATCCTGATGTTTTTTTGAGGGAGGAAGCCGCATTACGGATCGGTTTGAGTGAAGCACGAGTTCAGGTAAAGGACTTTTAATTATTTTTCTTAGAGGATGTGATAAAAAAATTTATTTTTTACCAAAAAAAAAAAAAAAAAAATAAAATTTGTAATGTAACAAAACAAATAATTTTTTTGCGTTATCTGCTCATTTCAATCGTTTTGATTTATAATATAATAAGATTGATTATATATTTAATAATAGTAATATAATATTTTTTTTAATCATAAATCATTTGATATCCTAAACTTTAAAATCTTTTAATTTTTATGAGGTAATTAATGTTATTTCTTTATTTGTAATTATTTGTAATTAAATATGTAAAATATTCAATAATTTCTCTAGTAGTCAATATAATATAGGTATATCGATTAAAAAATTATATATTGATGCAAAAAAAAACAAAAAAAAAAAAATAATAAGATAAAAAGAAGTTGAAATAACACAAAGTTTACAAATCTAAAATATATCATATTTTTTCATTTAATTTTATTTTATATAATTATTATTTTTATTTAATCATTTGTTTTATTTAAGAAAAGTAATAAGATTCTACTTTTTGACAATTCATAATTTAATGAATTTACCAAGATTTCTTTATCTGTGTTTTTGGGAAGAGACACCATAAAATTTTTCATAAGCATTGGAATCAATTTTTTATTTGTTTATTCAGGTTTTGAAATTAAATTTGTAATTTTGAAATATAAAACAATGTGAAAATTATTAATTATTTGAAATATTTATATTCAACGTAAACTTACATAGCTCATTTTTCTTATTTGTCCAAAATTTTATTTTGTAAATGTCTAAGAAACAAAGCTGATATGAAATCATAAATAAAAAAATTTCCAATTTTCTTAAAATTGATATGAAATTCTCCCTTAGGAGGTAATATTAAATTTATTATAAAGAAAATCTAAGTTTCTTTTAAAATATATTAATATTTTACATATATTTCTTATACATACATTAAAATTCATTAATTATTATCCAATAATGATTATTTTAATATATGAATAAGAAATTATATATTTTCTAAATATGTATGTATGTTTGATAGCCAAAAACGATATTGATTGATATAGGTAAATGTAGATGTTAGATTTTTTTTAAATAAAATTTTGGACAAAATTATACAAATTTTCAACTTCTCTTGAAGTTGAATAAAATAAAACCATTACTATATATTTTAAACACAATGGAAAACCTTAAAAAATAACAATTAAATTCTTCTAGGAAATATTCAATTTCATTGAACATAATTGCAAGAAAAATGTATGTATAATTTAAATATTACAAAAAAATAATTACCTTTATATAAATTTAATAGATATAAAATATACTATAGATATATACTCACTATATATATAATTATTTATTTATTATTTATATTCAAAATGCCCTTGAAATATTTTTGATTAGATGATTATCTAATAGGTACCTACCTTAATTTTTAGGTATGGTTCCAGAACCGACGAGCCAAGTGGCGAAAACAGGCGCGGCTTCAGCTTTTACAAGATGCTTGGCGCATGCGCTGTTTAGGTTTAGGCGCTGCAGCCTCAATCGCAGGGGGTGCAGTTGTAACCACAGTGACTCCAGCAGGAAGCGCAAGCACCTCAACCAGTCCAGGCCCTCTTCAACTCATTGGTAAAATTCATTATAATTAAAATAAAAAACAAATCTTCAACTTCTCTAGTGCCTATTATGTATTTGTCAATTGAAAATTACAAAACAATATTTAAATTATTTTAGTATTTTAGTATATATTAGAAATTCTCTGGGACAATATGTCCCTACATTATTGAAAGGGTAAAAAAGAGAGAAAACGAATGGAAGAAGAAAAGCTTACTCAAAATGTATTTATTGACTAGAAAATAAACCCGTCTTGAAGGGTATTTTTAAATTATAATCATAGAAGGGAATTTTACTTACTACTTAATAATATTAAAAATTCGTGTCCATATATATATATATATATATATAATGATCATTTTTTGAAAATTAAATTGAAATTGAAATTTTATTTTATTTTAAATTAATATATTAATAATTATAAACAAAATATAATAAGTATTTTAAATATTCAATTATTTCAACATGATTACCTAATAATAATACTAATAAATTCACATGAAGACAAACAGAGACTATCACGAATTATAGATAATTCATTGATAAAAGTAGTAGATCAAAAACGCGATGGGAAGATATAAAAACGGATGTTTGCAAATGGGGAAAAGGGCACAGTGACACGAAATAGAAACAGTTGAAGTATTGTGGCTAATAAATACATATATAGAAAAAGTTAGGCATCAGCATTTTTATTTTATATAAATACTTTGATAATAAATGAAAGTAAATTGATGACATACATAGCATATATATTATTAATTATAAGTGAAATTACTATTTTTCTAATTATATAACAATTAACGATTTACTATGAATATTAATTAATCCAAAATAATAAATTGATCTAAAAGCTATTAGTTATATATAAATAATTATTGACACCATATCTTATAAAGAAAAGAAAGATCAGAATAGATTAAAAATGTATATAAACAAAGAAGGTGGGGATGGTTTGGTTGATAGTAGTGTGGCACTTATTAATCTGCTAACCTATGGAGTGTCTAATATGGATTTTCTTTCCTCAAGAAAAAAAGATATTAAATTTGTTCTCTATTCTTTTTATTGTTTCTGTCAAAATATATTATTTGAAAAGAAAAGACTAAAGGCTTATCTAGAGATGAAACGATACCACGGAGGTATCGATACTTTTACGATATCTATTGAAAAATATCGATACTTACTCGTATCGAACGAATTTTTTACCGACCGACGATAGTAAGGGAGGTATTGTTTTGTAGAAATTCAGATAAATAACAGCAAAAAGTACTGGTATTCTATTTATTGAATTGTACAAAAATATACATATATATATATATATATATATGTAACAAAAACACAATTATGATCGGATAGATTAAGCTAAGAAAAAAATTCATTTTTGGATGTGTTTCCTAAAAATAATAATTTTTCTAGATATTTTTGGTAATTGCAAATTTTTCATAAAAAAAAAATATGAAATTTCATTTATTTTAGTTTACTTTCAGTTTCAAATATGTATATCATTTTCCAATTTCAAATATTGTTCACAAACTCAAAATGACAGTCCAATAGGAAAGAGAAATAAAATGAAAGATACAGATAATTAAATTTTACTGTTCTTCTGAACAAACTTCAGCTTGCGTAGTTACAGAATCATAAAATAAAATACAGTGAGGTACAAACTATCCCACTTCTTTCTAGTACAATTTAGATGAAATTTACGAAATAAAATAGAAATATTCTTTCATCAAACTAATTATCCCGGATGTGTACTGAGTATCGATACAAGTATTTTTGTCCGATACCTACTCGGTACCCTTGGTACTCGAATTCAAAGTATTGGTTCCAAAAGTACTTGGTATCGAAAGAAGTACTTGTATTGACTCGTATCGTTTCATCCCTAGGATTATTTATCAGCATTTACATAAATATTTAAAATCTTTGATTAATTTAGATATGGAGAGTGTTTCTACAAAATTGTATGTAATTACGATAAATATTTTAATTGAAAATTTCTATTATATTCTATTTATTTTATTTTAATATTTAAACATAATTAGAAAGAATAAATGTTTCATTGGTTCATTCATAGGACGAGGAAATAATCCTGGAGAGATTGCACCTACATCTACGTCTTCCTCTTCAGATCCAGTTGTGACATCGGCTATATCATCAACATCCTCCTCCTCAACGTCAGCAGCCGCAGCAGCTGCAGCGGCGGCGGCGGCGGCAGCGGCACTTAAATTAGCAGCCTCATGTCGTGCTGATCTTGCCAGCGGATATCCACCAAGAAGTTCATTTGGACATCATCATTCACCGCTACCGCCCCCGCTTACCATTCCACCACCTCCGAATTCAACCATCATGACAGAAGCAAACAATGAATTTATCAAGTAAGTAAATTAAATTGTCCTCTTCCAAATTATTATGGGTAAATCCATCACGTTCTGGTTTCGTGATGGATTAATTGATTGATTCATTCATTCATTCCTATAATTTTATAGATAAATATATTATATTAACAATTTCACATATAAGCATCTGATAAGGCTTAATTTTAATTTCATGTTTTGTGAATAATATATCTACGATATATATTTTGTTCTAATTAATTCTTTCCTTCTAATTAGATTATCTATTATAAATACTAATCTAATATTATAATTATTAGGCCTTGTGAATGCAGCAGCAGTGCATCTCCCCCCTCACCAGCCAGTGGACCACCATCTCCTGTGTCCAGTTGTCCGTCGTGTCTAGCAGCGCCAAGATCGCCAAGAGCTTCTTCCCCACCAAAGGGGGCCTTATTATCCCCCAAATCAACATCATCACTAGTGCACACAAACGATAAACAAACGATTGTATAAAACAATCACAATTTATACATATTAGATAAGAATAGAACATAAATTTTAATTTGTTGAATGATATATAAAAATTACATTTTTATACAATGTGTAATTAAACATTTAAATATAAATATGATAAATTAAATTTTAAAATTTTTATTTAAGAAATTATTGTATTATTTTGAGGGAAGATAACTCAACTCAAGTTTTTTTTTTAATATATTTCTAAAAATGTGTCATTAGATGATATACATATTTCATCTCAAATATTTAACTTATTTCTAATATAAAGGATTTTAATGTTGTTCTTTTTTATTCCTTCTTCAAAATACGATATATGTACATATTTATTTAAAAATATTTTCCTCTCTTTATATAAAATAATGTCATCATATATTGTAGATATTATTATTTCCTAAGAAAATTAACTCGAATGATTTTCAAATAAAATTAATTAAATAATAAATAATAATAATAATATATAATCTTTTTTGAATTCAATTCGAAAAATAAAATAATAAAACTTTACATTTATATGTATATATAGGGTATTCATGGCCGCATCGAACTGAATATCAGATCACATAAACATAACAAACATAACAAACAGAACAAACAACACAAAATACCAAAAATTAATTAACAGAATCTTATCACAATAGTTGAATTCTTTGATAAGGACATACCTGTACTTCCAGGCATCCTTCCAAAATAGTATTTACTTAGTAATCCCAATCAAAATGCAATTAAAAATAATTAATTTATGTTTGGACGAACTAATTTTCTTAGAAAAGAAACATTTATTTTTTCAAAATTATTAAAACATTTGATTTGTAAATTTATTTGTTTACATACATATATACTACTATCACAAAATTAACTTATTATTTATTTATTTAATTACAATATAGGGCAACTTGGTTGACTCTTTAGTGTACATGCATGCATGAACAATTGTAAAAAGGTAAAAAGAAATAAAAACATACAATCTTTATTTTTAAAAGACATATTGAAATAAATTAACTTAATTAATTAAAGTTTGTTGAAAATGAAATTAAGTAAATTAAAATGAATATTATACACAACTAAGTATTATCTTTTAAAAGTAAAAAAAAATAATTTTCCTCATTAATTAAAATTAATCAAAGAATTAATCGATATTTTTATTACGTAGCGATGTATTTTTTAATCAATTATTTTAAGTATTTATATCTATAGATCTACACAATATTAAAATAATTTCAAAATAAAAATACACTTAAGTATTTATTTTTATTTTTTCTCAAAAATTTAATAGTTTTCAGTGAAGTCGGAGAAGCGATTTTTATTATTTTATACTAAAAATAAAAGTATTATTACATTATATAGAATAATATATAGAATTTGTTATCATTTATAACTTATAATTATAATCTTTCTATATAATTGCAAATAATATGGACATCTCACATAATTTCATGGACATAATCATAAAAATGTTAAAATTGGATCCTTGGAACTTTTACTTAATAAAATAGCAAAATCTAATAGTTTTTAATCATGATCTTCATTCTTTGCTTTGCAATTCATTTTTGAAAAGAAAAAATAATTGACTATCATTATACATAAATTAAAAACATTAAAATCTTAAAGAAAAAAAAAATTAATTAATTAAATCTATTAAATTAATTTATTAATAATTTTAAAAAAAATTTTAAAAACTTTCTATTTTTAAATGTATATCTATTTTTTAAATATATGAATTAACATACATAAATTTAAATAATGAAAAATTCATTAAAATTTGTCTAAAATAATATCGTAATTATTAATATTTTTTTTTTAATTTTATATAATAAATCAGAATTTGTTATCATTTAAAAAAAAAAATAAAATAAATTTGTAGATGTGTGAAAAGAATAGAATTAGAAATATCTCTGTATTTATTATCTATTATATATTGTGATATTATTATATATGAAACGATTTGTTAGTCCGATTACATAATAAAACAATTTTTATAACAAAATTTCATTTCATTTATCAGCAATAAGTACTATTTTTAATTTGTAATCAATTCGAATCAAATGAAATTAGTATTAAATACAGGATGGTGCAATTTAACTTGCTGAGAATTAATAAAACAGAAGAAAGAGATTATATAAAGTGAATAGAGCCTTAACGCTGAGCCACAGCTACATATCATCATATATACAGAGAATGGTATATTTGTCATTAAGATCGGATGGGATCAACGTATTTGGACTTGTTAGTGAAGTATCTTAATGAGAATCTGAATATCATGATATTTCTAATTAACACTTGATCTCAATATTCAATGAGTTCTGTTAGTTGAGGTATCGAAAAATTATTCGAATTAGTGCGAATGATTGAGAATGATTAGAACAAAATACATCATTTTCAAGTTTATAATTTTGTAGTTACAATTTTATTTACTTTTCTTTTTGAATTTTATTTTTTAATTAATTTGTCATTATGAATAGTTAAAATTTATTTTCTGTGAAGGTCATTTTTGAATAAACTGTTTAACTGTATTTAATTTCAACTCCATTGAAATTTCATATTTATCATAAAATGTGTTTAAAAAAATCTTATTACCTGTGTTTTTTAATTTTTTTTTTTTTTTGTTTTTTTAAATAAAATCTTCATTTTTGATGTGCATTCAAATCTGTTATAATAATCCTTGACAAATTCGTCAATATGGTAAGAGAACTAAATGGATAAATGAAATAAATAAAATCAACCATATAGAATGATTCTCATTTTTAAAAAAATATTTTCAACAAAGAAATTACTCTTCATCACAATAAAAATAATTGGTTAAAATTGGTTAAAATGATACAATTAATTTTAATATACAAGTAAATAATAAATTCATTTGTATATATCAATCTTATTATAAATATAACTAGCTGCTCCGAGCGCCTTCGGCGCTCTTCACACCTAGACGGGGGCTCCGCCCCCTGTACCCCCGAGTGATACATAGTATTTGGTTGAAAGTCGGTATGTAAAAGGTTTTCATCCATTTTGTTTCAATCAGTATAAGTAGATAAGACATGTATTTGTTTTCTTGTAAAATATATTTTAATTTAATCAGTAAATTAATTATATATTATTATTGTATTTATCTAACTCTGTGTCTCTACAGTTTTCGAAAGTTCTTAGCCGCAGCATCCTCATTTTTATAAGCGTCCCTATCCTGAGCTACAACCAAATCCTACCCTGTCCCATCTCTCCCATGTCCCTTCCTTCATTGTCCACCCACCTTGGTCCTTGGTCTTCCACCGGATGTTTCCCAATCGGTTTCTCCCAATTTCTAGTTTCTCCAATTTCAACCACGTCCCCTTCCCATCCCAGCCTTCTCGATTTTATAACCTTAACTATATCTGGACATTATTTCTCGTTATGCCATCTCCGCCATTCCCCTGTGACCTCATCTTCTTTTGGCCTATAAATGCTGCGAACAATATTAATCTCACAAATACTCTAAATCTACTCTCGTCTCCCAGAGTCATCGATAGGGTGACCAAACGTCCCGTCTTTAGGTGCTCTGTCCCAAAAATGTCTTCGGGGCACCCTACTGTTTTTTCAATATTTAGGACATTTCGTAATTTTTTTTTCAAAATTTTTTCCATTTAGTTCTAAAAAATACCGTTTGTCCCGGTTTGGTGTTTTCGAAATATGGTCACCCTAGTCATCGATCAACATGAAAAATAATTGTTTTATATATTTTAATTTTGATCCTCTTTGATGAGATAAGCCCCTTTACTGCATAATAACAGGCGTTACTCAATTACAACGTCGATTTAAATTCTTCTCGAATATTATTATCTTTCGTGATTAGAGATCTTAAGCATTTAAATATTTATACTTTTTCAAATTCTACATTTTGTATGTTAATTGTATGTAAGTCGTATCCGTATCATAATTCTTGAATTTTTTTGTTTAATTACATTTCGGTTGATTTTTCCCCAATTTCTCTAATCATATGTCTCCTCTTCCAGTCCAATTCATTTACCTATCAATGTTGCATAAGGAATTTAAATTTCTTAATTTGGCTAGAACACTCCATTTTTTAAAATTTTAAATAGAGGGAGAGAGAGAGGTTCTAATTATATATATATCTGTTTCTATGACAGCAAAAAAGTAAACAAATTATATACATACAAACACTCTCCTTTATATATATTTCTGGAAAATGTAACACCCGCAGCTCAGCTCAGGAGTTACCTAAGATTCTAATTTCTTTTTTATTTTTCATCATTTGAGGTACCCTTCACCTCAGAAAAATTTGGTTACCTTACTCCTTGTAGTTTAGGCTCTGGAGTTTTTTGCGTACAGACGGACACTATCGTATTAAATATATAGATGAAGAATAAAAACACACACTCACAAATTACTATCACTTACATCAATTATAATTATTATTATTAAGTCATCAGAAATATAAATAATTTTAATCAAAATGAAATTTTAAGAAAAAAAAATAGTTGCCAAAAATAATAATATTTATTGAGACACAGTATACGTCGGGACAGCTTTAGTTTGAACCCTAAATTTTAATTCATAGATCTTGCATAAGTAAAGAAAGGGCTTCACAATCAAATTGTTAGATGTATTTTGTTTGATTCAATTGAAAAAGCAGAATAGAAATTATTAATATTTTTATTTTTAGAACATGCCTAGTAAATTTCATACAACATTTTGATAAGATGTAAAGTGAATTTTTAAAGAAAATATTTTGAAATAAAAGGTACTATAATGAAATTTAAAATATTTTCTCTAAAAGTAATGTAAAATAAGTGTTATAAAGCTAAGCCTAACATTAAGGCATTCGAAAGTGTGTGTGTATGGTCCACCTTGAGACACAAAATATACCAAGCTAATTTTTATAATATTGATTTTTAAAATATTTTTTTAATAAATCTACTTACAATTATTATTTCTTCTTTTAGAAACTTATTAGGCTTAACAATGGCAAGGATTAGAAGTAAAGAAGAATTTTAAAAAAATATAGCAGCTGGTTGTAAATAAAATTAGAAAATATTAATTTCTAATAGTTGTGTATCACACTTTACTTCTAATTCCATATATCTTTAAATAACTTTATTTTCCTGAAAAAATTATTCAAAGTAAATTGTAATTTATCTAGTTTTAACTTTTCACATTTATTTTAACTGTCTCAAGATAGGGTAGTACACCTTAAGAAAAGATAAAAGTCTACTAAATATATTTATAATGAATAGGACAGTAATGGCGAACCTATGACCCGTGGGTGACCCTGGTTGTAAAAAAAAAAAAATAATTAAAAGGGCGCGAAAATTATGATTGAAAATTGAAAATTGGGCCGTGAAAAAAGGTTGAGAAACACTAATATATACCTACAAAATATATATTGTATGTGATTTTCGTTAAATACTTAGTGACCCACACACACGAGCTAGATCTAAAAAAATAATGATCCAAATACGACCTACTTCTCAAAAAGGTTCGCCATCACTGGAATAGAAGAATAGGAGATTGAGAGTGATTTAATAGTGTAGAGAAAGGTTGCATGTAATAGAAAAAAAATTGTCTCAAGTTAGGATACTCACCTCTAATAATAATAATTTTTTGATCTAAATTAAAATTCTCAAATTCATGTTTATTTTTGGTTCGACCCCACATATCCATTTTGGATTCCTGAATCTATTGATAGTATTTTAAATTTGTTATGAATTTGACTATTTGTTATTTATTCTAGAATTTAAAGAGAATACAAGTTGTTAATGTGAATGTCTATAATTGTCATCGTTTCGGTTCAACCTATCTATAATTATATCAAAGAAAGTAAATGGGCAATTTATAAAACAGGTTCAAAATTATATTTACCTCTTTAAAAACTAATTATGTTCGTCATTACATAGATGTTTTTGTTTTTTACATTAATAAAAAAACTTCCTCAATGATCATCCTTTATTTCCTTAATTACAAAATTCATTTTAATATGTTTTTGTTTTTTATTGTTAAGATTTATTTTTGAAACCTTCTATTAACCATTTTATGAAAAATGCTTTTACTGAAAAGAAATGATCAAATCTATTCTAATTGGCCATTAACGGTCATTGATGTCGTTCCGAGAATATATAATTAATAGGAAAGAAAAGATTTCAATAGCGAACAATCAACCAAAATTATCGATTGAAAGGTTTTATTAGAATGGATAATTATTCAAAATTAAATAATTAATATGTATAACGAATAGAAATGAAATTAAATGAAACTTTTATGAATAATTTCACTGTAGTTTAATATTATATTTCATTCTTAATATATTGTATATTTATTAACATTCTACACTCAACATTCATACACAATTTTTTATTTTAAAATAATAAATAATTAATCTTAAATTTAATTAATAATTAATCTAAAAATTTATTGTCATTTTCTAAATCAAACCCTTTATACATTATAATTATTCAAATTTTTACTGCATTTTGCTCATTTATTTTCTTTTTAATATTCTTTAATTATAAAGAAATCCAATTTTTTTTTTTTTATAATTGATCTAAATATTTTTTATATCCTAAATACTTAAATTGAGGTTGCAATCGGGAAACGCCTGTTATCATGTAGTAAAGTGGCTTATCTCGTCAAAATTAAAATAAATAACACAATTATTTTGCTGGCTGTATATGTATATGTAGGTGTGAGGCATGGCCAAGGGGGAGACGAGAGTGCATAACGAGGACGTCTATGCATAGTTAGGGTTATAGTAGAATAGATGACTGCAATGGGCAGGGCACGTGGCTTGGAGAATTGGAGAGGAGAGAGAGTGTCGAAAAATGTATTGGTAGTCCGCTTGGAAGACCAACAACGCGGGTGGGTCGACAATGTAGGAAGGGAGGATTATGATTCCTTTTTTAAATACTAATAAAATTATTATAAAATAATCTGCACAATAGTACATACACTATAAACGTACATATATTTATAAGGTTACAGAAAATTTTCGAAATCCTTTCCAATTATAAATGAAAAGAATATAAAAATATTTTTGTAAATAAAATATAGTATAGTACTTAAAATTGTTAGTTAAGACATATAACATTATTTTTCAAAAATAATTATTATATCACAATAAAAACTAGTTATTAAATTACTTCACAATTTTATTTTGAATTATTGCCCTCGGTAATTAAATAATTATATAAGAATATTTAAATATTATTCTTAGAAATAGTGCGTTTTAAAAGTGTTTAAATTTTAATCAACTAGATAATTAATTGATGATATTAAAAAAATTTTAATTAAAATTAATTGTCATTTTTAGAAACCACCTTAAAGAAAATTGCCAAAGCTTAATACATAATGAGATTTACATATAAAATAGAAACATATTAATCAAAGTAATTAATTATTTTAATATTAAATTATAATGAAATGTCTCTTCTGTCTTATCTGTTACTATTTTGTAAAACATTATCATCTTTTTTTATCATTTAATTTTAATTAATTATCCTGGGTGCTAATTAGATACCCTAATTACATTGATATTTCTGGTACGGAGTCGTATAAACCTTATTGATCAATCATAGTACTCTCACCGTACACCATTTTTTGGCATGTTTTTGCATTACTTTCATTTCTTCAGATATTTCCTTCCGTCATTTTGAAATTAATATACCTTTTACGAATTATAAAACTATATTCACAAGAAAATGTAAGCTGAAATGTCATCTTTTAGGTCCATTCGTTTGAGACGTGCTCGATTGTTGCCCGATTTATAGGAAAATTATACAAATCAGTATACCTGTTCTTGAGGTATGGCCAAAATATACTATGTTAAATAATAAATTGATCTTATAATTAAATATAAAATACCTAAAAAAACAATTTTGTCTATTTTGGTTTTGGGAATGAACTCTACTTAAAAGAATTTAATGAATAAAATGTTTTTCAAAATAGTCATTTGAGTTTCATAGTTTGTGCATTAATCAAATTTATTTTATATTTTGAAATGTTCACATTGGGCATAAATAGGATTTATTTAATTTAATAACAATTAAAGCTATTTATTTAGCTTTTTGAAAAATAGAAATAGATAATCAAAATATATTCGTAACATTATAAAATTGTTTTTTTTTGTCAAACTTTATTTTTTTGTATATTACATATATTATAGGTAAATACATTGTGCATTTATACTCTCTTAATTAATTCATTACCGGAAGCTCAGTAATTGACAAAATTTAATTATTCTTTATGATAATTCCACCCCAAATCATACAGAGAGATCTGTTAATTTATTTGATTTTAATTTATTTCTGTTGATAATTTTTTATAATTTTATTTTATTTTATTTTTTTTTTTTTATTTTTTTTTATTTTGTTGATAGAACTAATATTGATTTTCATAAATTTTTAATTAAATATTAGTTATTACTGACCGGGTGTTCGTTTTCCCAATGAACACTTTACAAGAGAATACTTTTCCCTGATACTTGATTGGGGAAACGCTTCGGTTTAATGGTGGGGTGACGCCAAGAGGAGAAATAAGTGGCTCGTCCACTCAACTTGGGATTCAAGCAGAGTCGCGATAACGCGGCCTAACCAACCACAGTTCCATATAAAAGAGCTCCACATGAATAACCAACACACTCTTCATTATTTTTCACGTAAGTAAATTAAAATTTATTATTGGCAACGATTTCAGAGTTTCAATTTTGATCTATCATGCATTTAACTTTTGTTTTTATTTCAATTTCTTTTCATTAGTATAATTAATAGATTACCTATCTTATATTAATCCAAATTGACTAAAAATTAAAAATATAATTAGAATATTTAATAGAACATTTCAAAATTAGAGAATTTTTAAAAATAAATATCTTTAATGATATAATATGCATAAAGTGAGAAACTATTTATATCGTACATATTTACATTAGTAAATAAAAATAATTAATCAATTATTGAATAATTCTTTGATTGTTGTAATATGAATGTAAGTGTGACGAGAATAGGTTTAACATATTGAAATTAAATTATTAATCAATCCTAAGAAGGTATTATTGCATGATCTCTATACATACATATCGTATATGAATAGGAATATTATTATTAAAGTTATAAAATTATGAAGAAAATTTTATTAGAAAGATTAGTAAATTTATCTTTTTTCTCTTAAATAAATTTTATAAATATCAAATAT
Source organism: Labia minor (assembly GCA_963082975.1). Lineage (NCBI taxonomy): Eukaryota > Metazoa > Arthropoda > Insecta > Dermaptera > Spongiphoridae > Labia > Labia minor. The sequence goes on along the minus strand of OY720349.1, from coordinate 67,563,566 downwards.
TTTATAAAAAAAAATAAATTAAAAATTAAATAAAGTTACGACTGGTAGATAGATAGAAAATGAGATTTGGGAAGACGGGAAGACGAAATAAAAATTGGAATTAGGAGAATATAAAAATTGAATGGAGATAATTCAAGGTAGGACTTGGCTGAAATATAAGAATTTATAATTTATAACAATAATGAGAGAAGAGAATATACAACAACAAATTATATGTTTAATAGTATAGTAGGTACTAATAAAAAACATAAATTTATTTTTTCATCACAATTTCCAGTTATACAAAATTAATTCTTAATTTTTGTTTTATTAAATATTTATATTTATACATTTATTTAATAATTAAATTTAAGTCAATTTCACAAATTCAAAATAACAATAATATTGGATAACCCGAAATGTCAGTTTGTTTATATTATTTTATGTTTTTAATGTGATTTTGGATATATTATTTAATTCAACTTTTTAAAATATTACTTATCGTTATTAAAATGCGGCAGATATTTAAATTTATTCTTAATTTTTATTCTTCAATAATTTTAGAAATTCTTAAAATATTCAATAGATCTTCCAAGTATATTATGAGCATTAGAAAATGAAAAAATTAAATAACAACTGATACTAATATAATTTATAGTTTTATTTATTATTTATGCATTTATTATTAATGTGTAAAGTCTCGATAGAGAGCATTTTTACATTTATTATTATATTTGTTGCAATGTTTTCCAGTCTATCATTCAACCTAATTTAGAATAATTTATTATTCAATAGTTTTTGCTTATTGCGAAAAAATGTTCATTCTTCTCCAATTTAAAATTAATAGTCAACAATTTTTTTAAAAAAATTTATAACGAATCAAAATATTAATTTTTAAATATGAAAACTATAAAGAGAAAAATAATTTATAGATTTATAAAATAAATTTAATAAATTTTATTTAATTTTTTTTTTTATTTTATATTTAAGTATGTAGATAGGTTTGTAAAAATATTCTTTTATTAATTTAAATTAATATTGGATTTATTATCAATAAAAATAAAGAAATAATTTAATTGTGTTAATTTTTTTTTTTTTTTTTTTTTTGATTTTTGTGATCATTCATATTTATTTGAAATGAATCTATCTCTGTGGCTCTACGGAACTGAAAAGTTCTTGACCGCAGCAACCACATTTCTCCAAGAATCCCTATCCTGAGCCACAACCATCCAACCCCTACCTTCTCCCGTCTCTCTCACTTCCCTTCCTGTCCACCCATTCCAAGCGGATGTTTCCCAATCGGTCTCCCCACCAATATATTCTTCGCTATTCTTTCTTCTCCCATCTGTCCATCGCAGCCTTGTCGATTTTGTAACTCTAGCTATGTCTGGAGATGCTTAGAGATCATGCAATTCATCGTTATGCAGTCTCCGCCATTCCCCCCCGGTGACCTCATCTATTTTTGGCCCTTCAATACCTACTGGGAAGAATCCTATTCTCAAATATTCTAAATCTATTTGAAATGAATTACTTATATAATTTTAAATCTAATTGTAAGTGAACTTGTCGACATTATTTTATATCAAGTTCGATGGGCCAAGACTTAAAATTACAAATTTATAAATAAATTAATAAAAATCATATAAGTATTTAATATTTTATATATAGGTATTTTAAAATAAATAATTATAAAAACAAATAAGAAGAATAATATATAATTTCAAAAAATATAAATCTAGAATAATTCAAACAATTTTGAAATCAAAATAATACTTAACGCATGCGTGGTACGAGCACTGCGCTTATTTGATCCCTACCAAATACGGTTATTGAAACGGATGCAACAGACCTTTCATTATAATTATTGTTATTGAATCTTGGGAATCACTAAAGGAAATCGTTTATCGTTATCCATTATCTTGTCTTTATTCAATACAATTATTTACTTTCTAGTATAATAGAAATAATTTTTCTATTTTTAAAATATAATAATGCTAAAATAAAGGAAACGAAAACATTGGCCCTCTTTCTTCATTTCTTGAGAACACATGTCTCTTATTAAGGGTCTCCCTTGTTCAGATTTGGGAATGTTTTTTTTTCCTCACACATGATTTTCTTTTTTTCAACAAGAGCGGTATTTCTTATCTTTATAATATAATCAAATCCATGTTTCCTTAAGTTTCCTATTTTGATTTATCGAAACTGAAAACAGAATATAATAATGAAATACTAGATTTCATATTATGTTGTTAATAATTAAAAGAAAAAAAATATTAAGATTTTAAATAAAATTTAAAAGATTTGAAATTTTAATTATTGTCGTTAAATTAATTAAGTCGATGATGAATTAGACATTGACTCATCATCAAGGTTTGTATGTATGTGTAATCATATCATCACTTAAATTATAAAATCTAATAAATACAAAAATTCAAACTTTTATGTTTTATAATTTGGATGACGATATACGACTTTCAGAACCAATATTTTATTTGTTTAAGAAAGAAAATACAATATTACTTGTATATTATAATACTATTAAATATGCTATTAATAAATATATATAAAAAAAAATTCCTATACAATAAGTAAATAATAATTAAATGAAAAACAAAATAATTATATTTATTGAATATATATAAAGTATAATTATTTACGCGATTCATGGTAGATAACTAATAAAATACGGAAACAATGAAAAAAAAAACAAACAAATAATGATATGATATTATATCTAAATATTAATATGATTTTATTAATTAACTATTAAATAGATAAACAAATAATTATAATTAATTAATTAATTAATTAATAAAATTTAAAATCTATTCTAGAAAATTGATAAAATTGATGAACCTTGACTTATTTCAAGTGATATTGTTTTTTTAGAAATTGAATTACTTACTATCGACTAACATGGTTGGAAAATAAACAATTGTCCCATTATTTCTTTTGAAATTTTTGATTTTAAAAAAAAATGATATAATATCAAAAATATCAACATGTTGTTTTAATAAAATGGATTCTTTAATTCTTTTTGGAATTAGAAATTCTAAACTATTTATTATGTATATCATCGAGTTATTATTATTAACTATTATTCTCATTTACTTAAGAAGTTATTTCAAATAATTATTAATCAATCTTTTATAATAAATTTTTTAATTTAGTTGTGAAATCCATCTGTAGAAACTTTAATAACAAAACGTATTTGAGAGATTCAATTATCTACAATGCCTATCTGTAAAATTCGGATATAATCAAATTAGATGTATCTAATTATGATACGTGCAATTTGTCTCTATTCATGGTTGTAGGTCAAACGCGTTGTAAACCAGGACATTGAATTTCATATGTAGGCCGGCCTCGACCTCTAAGTTCCTTCTTCATTTATTGTTTTCTTAATAATGTTCTTAAATAAACATAAATAGAGATAATTCTTATAACATTTTTTTTTTTTGGTTAATTAAGGATACTACACTATACAAATATAATGAAATATGATATATAATATCTGTATCATTTGTTAAACCTACATAATTACCTCTTATTAACTCATTCATATATTTATAATCATATACATATATTTTTGATAAGACGATTCAATTTTTACCGACCGACGATAGTAAGGGAGGTATTGTTTTCACACCAAATTTCACCTATGGATATTTTTAGGTACATATCTCCACGAATCATGCATTTTCTTAACAGAAAAAAGTATTTTTAGCATGATGTCTGTCCGTCCGTCCGTATAGATGTGTACAGCCTGAACGGCTCAACGGATTCTGATGAAATTTGGTATATTTACTTAATGCATCAGTGGGATGAATTGATCAACTTTTGGTGCAAATCCGGAAACCGGAAGTGGTAGTATTAGCGATCGACGATAGGAAGGGAAGGGTTATTTTCATACCAAATTTCACATGAGGAGATTTTTTACATATCACCATGATTGCATGCACTTTGTATTAGTTTTATCCTCGAGAAAATCATTTTTATTAGTTTTTTCTCAATTTAAAATTATATGACGTCATTCAGCCATTCATGACGTCACAGCCTGGTTTTACATATATATATTATAAATAAAATAAAATTAAAAATATTTATGTTAAATTCATATCTGTTTTTTATTACATTAATAGATATATTAAAATTATTTGAAATTGTTTCTGTAGTTGGAAATTAATTTATTTCAAACCGTCGGTCGGTTCGGACCTGGCCACAGGTCAACTTTTTTTTATTTTCATTAGTAGATGAATAAATAAATAATTATATAATATTTTTTTTTTTACAATCTCTTTGTCTTGTATTGTAATTTAATTAGGTACGTCCGAAATTATTTTTTGCTACAGGAAAAAAAATCTAAAAGTACAGTTTTGATTTACCTAAGTAAGAGAATCAAACCAATAGTTCAATATAATTTAAAAATTGAAATAATAAATAAAATAAATCTAACAAAATAAAAATGTTTAATTTGATTGAAATTTCAATTATAACAATAATTTTAAAAACAAATATTTAAAATAAAAAAAAATATAAAATTTATTATAAATAATAATTGTGTATTAATAAAAATATGGATATATATTTTCACACATAATTTTTTTTTCTTCAATCATTGAAAATAAAAATAATTAAATTCTTACAATAATCTAACATTCTTTTCATGAAAAAAATATGTAATGTTATTTCATATTAATACATTGAACTAAGTTCATTCAAGAGTAATTTTTTTTTCTCTTGAAAATAAAAAAAAAATGTACATATGTCAATTTATTGTTGTTATAAAAATCTTTAATGTTAAACTATAAATTTCTATTAAAATATATGTTTCCTTAAAATTGAAATAATCGAAAAGAAGAAATATTAACTTTCATTTTTATACAATCTCATAATTATATATATAATTGTTAGGAATAGGTATTTATTTATTGCACTTAAGAGATTCTTTTGAAAAATAAAATTATCAAAGAAGATAGTATTTTTATCATATTGTACGACCAATGTACAAGTTACAATCTTGGAAGAAAGTTAAATTTAAAATAAAATTATTTGACAATTTTAAATTTCAATACTTAGATTATTGAAATGAAAATCGAGTTTCTGTACTTTATAAATATAGTAATTTCAAATATTTACACAATAAGTAGAACTATAATAAATATAATTTGATTTAATAATCAAAACGAGGTTTAGAGGATGAAGTATTAATATGAGTATTAATACGATATGGCAATTTGAATTATAATTTTCCATCAATAACAAAAAAATCTATATTTTTCATTTAGAATAATTGTAACCTATGCAACCGCTTGTAATTTTAAGAGATCGCTCAAAATTTTGAAAACAATTTTTTAATAGTATTAAAAAATACAATATAAACTCGTAATACCGAAAAATACACAAAAAATAACGATATTGTCTGAAATCAATTTTATCACTGTATAAGTTGCAGTGTGGTAGTTGTACGTCTATGTCTAAGCAATTGATATAACAAAATATGTGTTGATAAATCAAAATAGGTAATTTGAAAAAAAAAAGAAATTAAACAAAAAAATACATCGAATGTGTCGAACATTATATACCTACATCTTGATTTATACTTGGTTTATTAAAAATTTAACAAAAATAACTAATAATTATGTAGAAAATAAATTTTATGATTGTAATCTTAAATTTTATTAAGTATAAAAAAAAAATATTTTGAGAATGTGTAATATTTTATATGATAATTTGTTTTAACATTTACACACAATTATTAATTATTATTATTATTACAAATTATTTTTCTAATAAAATTGATTGTGTATGATATAGTAAAAGAAATTTTGAAATTTAAAACCCACTGACCCAAAACATCTTCAAAAAATTTAGTTAATTTAGATGCAGAGTTAGAAAATCTTGAGGATACCTGAACTATAATATGTATATTGATTTTTATTAATAATAAATAATAAATTTACAAAAATTTTAATAATTCATTTAACATTTATTTTATTTTTTCATATATTCATAAATCTATCTTGAGTCATTGAGATAGTCATTAATATTTCCATGTTCTATTTAGATGTTTAAGCACAATATGGCCATTAAAATAAGTACAGTTTTAAGTTTTTTTTTATTACTCCATATGTTTAGTAAGAGCAGTGATTATTTACAGAGGTACTCAGTGAGCGTAGCAAATTACCTTGTCATTTTAATATATTATTTTCTTCACTTTACATATTTCGTATTACCTATATAACAGCAAATCATTGTTATTTTTTTGCTATTTGTACTATTTTTAAATTTATATGGGATAGAAAAACGATCCAAAACCAGACCGTAAATTTGTCATTGAAAGAATAAATTCAAGAAACTAACTATAAAATTTAAGAATAAATAATGCACTTGCGAAAAAGTTTAATTAACTATAGAATTTTGTATATGTGCTATAAAATATTTATTAATATCTTGAAAAACTTCAATATATTTTTAAACATGATTAGTCGAAATCAAAATATTAAATAATTTTATGTTTAATTAAAATATATATTTCATATTTTTATATTTTTCTTTTCAAGCCAAAGTTAGCAAAAATCACCCAATAAATCTTCTGTTATCAATAATAATTGATAAAAAAGTAAAAAAATTAATTAATCTATTTACTCATTCATAAAATAATATATTTATTTTTTAAAAATATCTAAGCAATCACAAACTATTTTTAAAATAAATTCCTACTCTTTTATAATAGTTAAATTTTAGGGATGAAGTAATAATTATACTATTAAGATTTAATTTGTAAAATCTCAAAATATTTAATTCGATTTTTTTAGATTTGAAAACATTACATTGATTTCTATATCAGTTTGCCTGGTAAAATATTTTAAATATAGCGGACATAAAAAATATTTACACGCATAATACATTTTTGTCTCCATAAAATAAGATTTCCATTTCAATAGTATAACGCTGATTTTAAATGCCCTTGAATTTCACACAAAAGTTACCTAATTAAATTATTATATACCTATTATATATTAAATTTGTTGTTTATTACTGTATGTGGTACTATTCTCCAATACAGCTTTTTTTAATGTACAACCCAAAATTATTTTGATTTAAAAAATAATAATAAAAAAAAAACAACTTAGAGGCAACACTGTCACTGTTCAATGTATTAGCTATTTATAAATATAAGGATAAATAGATTGAATAAAAAATAAAAATAAAGCGAAAAAAAAAATATGTATCATATATATTTAATATACCTTTAATAATTATTAGATATTATATATTATATGTATTTATTTTTCAGGAATGTTATACGAAGATTGACAATGTCACATTTTCTAAGGCTATCTCTTCTTGTTTGGCTTTTATTTTTATCAACATGTGCGCAAACAAATAACGATGACTTCCTACCCAAGTAAGTAAATCCAATTAGCAATGCATCCTTATCTTCAATTTGCAATTTCTATCCTCTCCCTCTCTCTCTCTCTCTCTCTCTCTCTCTCACTCTTTATCTTTCTTTCTAACATTCGAACTTAATATACATATAAAAAAAAAAAAAAATTCTGGTAAATTTATTTTAAAAGATAGAAAAGACCGATATCATTTCATTTTTGTTGTAGTGATATTATACTCGTTAACGAATTGTGTACCGTACCGAGAACCCTAATAGGAAAGTTAACCATCGAAGCTTATCTGAATCGGATAAATCTAGTCTAGTTTAGCTCATAAGAATGTTAAAAACAAAATAATAATTCTGTGAACTTATCATAAGATTTTATACAAAATACTTAAATAAGATTATTTTCTAAATACTTAAATATATTAATGTTTAGATTTAGATAAAATATTAAGGGGCTTAATAAAATATTGATTTTATTAAGCATATTTTTTTATATATACCAGTAATATATTTTCAATATCAAATATCAAATTATAAATATAAAATTATTGTCATTCTTATTTGTAAGAATATTGGCAAATTTATTAATTATTAGGGAATAAATTTAAATTACCGAAAAAATAAATTTTTTATTTAACTTTATTTAGAATATTAAAATTTCTTTATATTTCTGTTTCTATTTTCGTTTCTGAAAAAATATTATTTTTGTTTAAAAAGAATTATAAATTGGAAAAATTCATTTCTTGTTTTAATTTATTCTAATTTGATGTTATATACTATATAGAAAATATAAATATACAATATTATTAAATTAAATTAATTAATGAAAAGATTTAAATAAAAATTACGTTTTTTACCGACCGACGATAGTAAGGGAGGTATTGTTTTCACACCAAATTCACATGTGTGGAGATTTTTATATATCTCCACGATTCATGCATTTTGTTAACAGAAAAAAGTATTTTTAGCATGATGTCTGTCCGTCCTTCCGCTGTGTGTCCGTATAGATGTGTACAGCTTGAACGGCTCAACGGATTTTGATGAAATTTGGTATATTTACTTAATGCATCAGTATGATGAATTGATCAACTTTTGGCTCAAATCCAGAAACCGAAAATGGTAGTATTAACTATCGACAATAGGAAGGGAAGGGTTATTTTCACATCAAATTTCACATGAGGAGATTTTTTTATATATCTCCACAAATCATGCACTTTGTATTGTTTTTATTCTCGGGAAAATCATCTTCATTAGTTTTTTCTAAATTTAAAATTATATGACGTCACCCATCCCATCATGACGTCACAGCCAGCTCTTACTTATATATTATAAATAAGATAAAATTAAAAATATATTTATGTTATATCCATATTTGTTTTTTATTTCATTAATAGATACAATTAAATTATTTGAAATTGTTTCTGTAGCTGGAAATTAATTTAGTTCAAACCGTCGGTCGGTTCTGCGCCTGGCCACAGGTCAAATTATTATCTTGATAATCTAGCCACTCTGAAAAATATAATTTCTCATTTCTAGTCCTATATCTTTTTTAATTAATTTTATTTATCAATGCTTTTTAAATAGTATAAGGTTCAAAACGACCAAAAAAAAAAAAAAAACAGAAGACCAATTCGTATTTAAAGAGTTCCTTTATAAAATCTAATAATAGAGTTTGACTGAAATAGTTATACAAACTTTCCTGTTATTTTGTTTTTCTACCTCTTATACTCTAATTTTGAAATTTTCTTTGCTGATAATAAATATAGTAAATATTAAAAATAGTAATATTAAAAATAAAAAGTAGATATCTATCTGTTATTATCCAATATTGAACAATTTCTTTAAATTGAATTAGAGATTAATAATAATAGAAATAGAGAGAATAAATTATAAAAAATTATTTAAAGTTAGTGAATTAATATTGAATGTAATATAATAATAATTCTAAATATGTCATAATTATATTTAAGGGAAAGTAATATGATAATAATATGTATTTATTAAAGCTTTTGTGGTTATTTTGATAATTATTAAGAGAATTTTTATTAAAAGACCACATTATTTGTATAAAATTATTTATTAAATTAAAATAATTGTACAACGTTTCAACTGCTTATTCTGCAGTCGTTTTCAAGTAACCGTACGCTTGCTCCGATTCAAGCGGACTGATGCATGTCGGGACACGTCACCTCTTATATAGGCAGTGATATTGGCGCCAATTTTTGGCTCCAATTTTTACCGCCAATTCTTAATCTCAACATGAAGTCAGCAGCAATTGTCAAAGCAAGCGTTTACAATCAAGAAGTATGATAGTGCATTATGTCTCTAAAATGAAGATACTAAATTATTTCCATAATCAAGATATATACACAAATACACATTAGATTAATTATATTTAATTTAATTTGACAAATTTTACTCATCCAACACTATGTTCCACATCTTATTAAGTCTATATCCATCCTCTTTGTTAATATTATTGGGATGATTATCAATTTCTATAGATTCTTTTATTTTTCTTTTCCACCAATTATTTTCAATATGAAGTGTTTCTACATTATCTAAATTTATTTTATGTCCTGTTGTTAAGGCATGTTCTGCAATTGCTGATTGATTTGGATGTTTCAATCTAATGGCTCTCTCATGTTCAGACAGTCTTGTAGAAATCTTTCTACTTGTTTCACCAATGTATACTTTTTTGCATTCACAAGTTACCTTATAAACTCCATTATTTTCGTTTTTAATTTTGTCTTTTATATTTGAGGTGAGAGAAGACATTTGTTTATGAGGTTTATATGTTACTCTGATGTTGTGTTTCCTCAATTTTGACGCTATTTTTTCTGTTGTTCCTTTTATATAAGGTAATGTTATTTGTGATCTGTATATTGGTTTTTCATTTTCATTTTTGATTTCTGTCTTTTTTGTTTTACTGAATTTCCTAATTTCATATTCCGAGAAGCCATTGTTTATGAAAGCTTCCTTCAATCGTTGTTTTTCTTTTTTAATGTTTTCATTTGAGCATATCTCTTCGGCTCTTTTGTGCAGTGTTTTTATCACTCCATATTTTTGTGATGGATGGTGGTGGGAATCTGCGTGGATATATCTGTTGGTGTGAGTTGTTTTCCTGAAAATATCAAACCTTAATCCATTCTGTTTCTTTTTAATTAATACATCAAGAAACGGTAACTCTTCATTTATTTCCCATTCAACGCTTAGTTTTATATTTTTATGTAAATTATTTGCTGCTTCTACAAATTTAACTAAAGAATCCTTACCATGAGGCCAAATCATCAAAATATCATCCACATATCTAAGAAACAGTTTTGGTTTCTTTATTGCATTATTGATCAATTTTGATTCAAATTCTTCCATGAATATGTTAGCGAATACTGGGCTTAGTGGACTACCCATAGCACATCCTTCTTTTTGCTTATAAATCTTTTTATCATAAATAAAGTATGTAGATTTTTGGCAAAATTCTATTAATTCGAGAGTATTTTTATCTAATGTAATGTTTGATTTTATAATCTCAATGGTCTCGTCAATAGGAACATTTGTGTACAAGGAGTCCACATCCAGACTCACCAATATATCATTTTTTGTAATTTTTACTTTTGATAACATTTCTACTAAGTGGGTGGAATTTTTAACGTATGAAAAATTAGTACCTGTAAATGGTTTTAACAAATGTGCTAGATATTTTGATGAGTTGTAAGTCACTGAATTGATTTGACTAACTATTGGTCTTAAAGGTTTGTTGGTTTTATGGATTTTGGGATTACCGTATATTTTTGGTATTTGTGGATCTTTCGGTTTTAATTTATCTTTATCTTTTTCCTCAATAGGTAGATTCTTTATTATTGATTTTAGTTTTCTACAGAATTTATCCGTTGGATCTTTTTTCTGTATTTCGTAGGTAGAAGAATTCAAAATATTTTCCATTTTTTGTTTATAATCCGCTGTATTCATTACAACAGTGGCGTTACCTTTGTCGGCAGGGATAATCTTTAGAGAGTCATCGTTTCTAATTTCCTTCAGAGCACGCATCTCAGATTTGGTCAAATTTGGTTTGGGTGGTTTAGCATTTTTCAGTATGTTAATCGTATCAAATCTAATTTCCTCTGCAATGTTGTTTGGTAAGTTATATAAGGATGATTCAATTGAACTAACTATCTCAATTTTTGGAATTTTATTCGGTGCTATGGAGAACTTTGGTCCTTTTGCTAACACTGAGATGGTATTTTTGTCAAGACTTTTATTTGATAGATTGACTACTAATTTGTTATTATCAAAATTCTGAATAGATGTTTTAGTCTTATTGAATGAAAGTTTATCAAATTTTGATTTTTGAATATCGGTTTGTTTTTTATGTGTAAATTTAAAGTGTGTCTGGGATACGTGCTGCAAATAAGAAATTTCTTCCTGGGTTAAAACAGATTTTAGATTATTATATATATTGAATAAATCAGTGTCTAATGTAAATAAAACTTGCCTGATATTTGTGATGCGTTCTCGTAACAGAGCCAAACTAGCATTATTATATATGCTAGTCGCTCTTTTTGTGTATACAACTCGCTTAATATAAAAGCCTATATAAGAGGTGACGTGTCCCGACATGCATCAGTCCGCTTGAATCGGAGCAAGCGTACGGTTACTTGAAAACGACTGCAGAATAAGCAGTTGAAACGTTGTACAATTATTTTAATTTAATAAATAATTTTATACAAATAATGTGGTCTTTTAATAAAAATTCTCTTAATAATTATCAAAATAACCACAAAAGCTTTAATAAATACATTTATGAGAAATATAACCTAAAAATTCAAAAGCAGGTAAGGAGTTATGATGGATTAATTGTTAAAAAAGCAAAATTATTAAGTTCTTTGAATTTCTTAAAAAGATGTCGTGATCAAGATATTATACCAAAAGGCTTTTATATTAAGCGAGTTGTATACACAAAAAGAGCGACTAGCATATATAATAATGCTAGTTTGGCTCTGTTACGAGAACGCATCACAAATATCAGGCAAGTTTTATTTACATTAGACACTGATTTATTCAATATATATAATAATCTAAAATCTGTTTTAACCCAGGAAGAAATTTCTTATTTGCAGCACGTATCCCAGACACACTTTAAATTTACACATAAAAAACAAACCGATATTCAAAAATCAAAATTTGATAAACTTTCATTCAATAAGACTAAAACATCTATTCAGAATTTTGATAATAACAAATTAGTAGTCAATCTATCAAATAAAAGTCTTGACAAAAATACCATCTCAGTGTTAGCAAAAGGACCAAAGTTCTCCATAGCACCGAATAAAATTCCAAAAATTGAGATAGTTAGTTCAATTGAATCATCCTTATATAACTTACCAAACAACATTGCAGAGGAAATTAGATTTGATACGATTAACATACTGAAAAATGCTAAACCACCCAAACCAAATTTGACCAAATCTGAGATGCGTGCTCTGAAGGAAATTAGAAACGATGACTCTCTAAAGATTATCCCTGCCGACAAAGGTAACGCCACTGTTGTAATGAATACAGCGGATTATAAACAAAAAATGGAAAATATTTTGAATTCTTCTACCTACGAAATACAGAAAAAAGATCCAACGGATAAATTCTGTAGAAAACTAAAATCAATAATAAAGAATCTACCTATTGAGGAAAAAGATAAAGATAAATTAAAACCGAAAGATCCACAAATACCAAAAATATACGGTAATCCCAAAATCCATAAAACCAACAAACCTTTAAGACCAATAGTTAGTCAAATCAATTCAGTGACTTACAACTCATCAAAATATCTAGCACATTTGTTAAAACCATTTACAGGTACTAATTTTTCATACGTTAAAAATTCCACCCACTTAGTAGAAATGTTATCAAAAGTAAAAATTACAAAAAATGATATATTGGTGAGTCTGGATGTGGACTCCTTGTACACAAATGTTCCTATTGACGAGACCATTGAGATTATAAAATCAAACATTACATTAGATAAAAATACTCTCGAATTAATAGAATTTTGCCAAAAATCTACATACTTTATTTATGATAAAAAGATTTATAAGCAAAAAGAAGGATGTGCTATGGGTAGTCCACTAAGCCCAGTATTCGCTAACATATTCATGGAAGAATTTGAATCAAAATTGATCAATAATGCAATAAAGAAACCAAAACTGTTTCTTAGATATGTGGATGATATTTTGATGATTTGGCCTCATGGTAAGGATTCTTTAGTTAAATTTGTAGAAGCAGCAAATAATTTACATAAAAATATAAAACTAAGCGTTGAATGGGAAATAAATGAAGAGTTACCGTTTCTTGATGTATTAATTAAAAAGAAACAGAATGGATTAAGGTTTGATATTTTCAGGAAAACAACTCACACCAACAGATATATCCACGCAGATTCCCACCACCATCCATCACAAAAATATGGAGTGATAAAAACACTGCACAAAAGAGCCGAAGAGATATGCTCAAATGAAAACATTAAAAAAGAAAAACAACGATTGAAGGAAGCTTTCATAAACAATGGCTTCTCGGAATATGAAATTAGGAAATTCAGTAAAACAAAAAAGACAGAAATCAAAAATGAAAATGAAAAACCAATATACAGATCACAAATAACATTACCTTATATAAAAGGAACAACAGAAAAAATAGCGTCAAAATTGAGGAAACACAACATCAGAGTAACATATAAACCTCATAAACAAATGTCTTCTCTCACCTCAAATATAAAAGACAAAATTAAAAACGAAAATAATGGAGTTTATAAGGTAACTTGTGAATGCAAAAAAGTATACATTGGTGAAACAAGTAGAAAGATTTCTACAAGACTGTCTGAACATGAGAGAGCCATTAGATTGAAACATCCAAATCAATCAGCAATTGCAGAACATGCCTTAACAACAGGACATAAAATAAATTTAGATAATGTAGAAACACTTCATATTGAAAATAATTGGTGGAAAAGAAAAATAAAAGAATCTATAGAAATTGATAATCATCCCAATAATATTAACAAAGAGGATGGATATAGACTTAATAAGATGTGGAACATAGTGTTGGATGAGTAAAATTTGTCAAATTAAATTAAATATAATTAATCTAATGTGTATTTGTGTATATATCTTGATTATGGAAATAATTTAGTATCTTCATTTTAGAGACATAATGCACTATCATACTTCTTGATTGTAAACGCTTGCTTTGACAATTGCTGCTGACTTCATGTTGAGATTAAGAATTGGCGGTAAAAATTGGAGCCAAAAATTGGCGCCAATATCACTGCCTATATAAGAGGTGACGTGTCCCGACATGCATCAGTCCGCTTGAATCGGAGCAAGCGTACGGTTACTTGAAAACGACTGCAGAATAAGCAGTTGAAACGTTGTACAATTATTTTAATTTAATAAATAATTTTATACAAATAATGTGGTCTTTTAATAAAAATTCTCTTAATGATAATAATATGATTTAAGTAATGTGACGAGAAGAAAAATTGAACCTGGAATTAATTCTGACTAACAGATGACCTTGGTTCAAGATCAAAACGGGTCCACCCACGCCTAAGGGCATCGTACTCACAATTTAAATAGTTTTGTCAGTCAACAAATTGTGATCAATCAAAAGACCGTCCTCGGTAATAAATGCATTTAATATGGGATTCTGATGATTCACATCAAGATCTTTCTATTTAAGTTATTTTTGTGTTATCAATAATTCAACTTTGTATTTTGAAAATTTTAAGTTTTCTAATATTAAAATTATGTCTTTTTACTATCTCGCCAGAGATAGTATTGTGATCATGAAAATTTTCGATGTCGAGATTTTGATGTTTTTTTACGTTTTGAAGGTTCCTGAATCATATTCACTAACAATAAGGTTGAGAAAAATGTATGTGTGTGTGTGTGTGTGTGTGTATGTAGACAAGATTACGCAAAAACGGTTTGAGCTAAAATCATGAAATTTCGTATACGAGCATTATTCAAAATTCGTAGTTTTCTATCAACTTTTGAGAAATGTAGTTCATCCGGAAGAGGCTCATTACCTATCACGATTTCATTTTTTTCCTCTAAACTGACCATAAAAATAAAGATATATGATTGATAATTTTTCACATGATTAAAAATTGTATAAAACTGCTATATATAGAATTTCAGCTTGATTGAATCGCTGAAAGTACCGGAATTGTTTTTTTAACACTGCAAATCACGCGCCAGCACGTGTCGTGGTGCCATCAACAAAGAGTCAAATACGCGCTGGTTTAATATTTATTATTTATAATTTATAATTAATTAAATTTAATTTTAATATAATATATTATGTTATTTAATCCAATTCAAATTGCGAGATAGTCGAGTGGAGACACTTCAGCTTATTTAAAATAAATATCAATATTTTATTAATAAATAAATATTTATATTAATTACTAATTTACTTTGATGTAAGTATTTTTTTTTTAATTTTTATCTATAATTTTTAAAATTAATTTATTATTTATTTTTAATTGTAATTTCATTTAAATTACCAATATAATAGAAATTAATCGACTTTACTTAGTGAATATATTATATTTCATTTATGGTAACTGCTATATAATATTAAAAGATATAATAGGTGGTCACTGACATTATAAGATAGAAAAATATTTACAAACAAAATTCTTTTAAACGAAAATAGATTTTAGCAGAGCAGTGAGGAGTATAAAAAAGATTGCATAATGAAAAATAGCACATTTAGAGTATATAATGTTTAAGAGAAAAGAGTGGTTTGGTTTACTGCGTATAAAGTTAGTAAAAAATTCGTTATATTGATATCAGACTTTCTTGACTTATACACTTTTAATATTTTAAAATATAATATTATATTTAAACATTAAAGAAAGAAGGTTAGTATAGTAGTCTATTGTCAATATTTTATTTTCTTTCATTTATTCAATAATTTTTACTTTCCCGCATACTTCGTATAAGGGAAGTATTGGAATCGTCAAAAATTTCGACTTCGAGATTTCGATAGATCTTGACGTTTTAGACCTCCCTGAGTCGGAAAATACCATTTTTCGAATTATGTCTGTGTGTGTGTGTATGTATGTATGTATGTATGTAATGTCTGTAAGCAAATTTACTCAAAAACTAATCAAGCTAGGACTTCGAAATTTGGTACATCGATATTATTCACAGTTTGTAGATTTCTCTCAAAATTTCGTCAAAATCGGTTAACCGGAAGTGGTACTTTACCTACACTGGTTGCGTTTACCTTTCAAGTAAAGTACCAGTTTGCTTCGAGATATTTGCTTCCTATTTTGTATATAGATTTAAAAATATGAAAAAAATTGAGGTACCAAATTTCATCATGATCTGACTACCGGAAGTGACATTTTACCTATACAAGTAGCGTTTCTTTTTTACCGACCGACGATAGTAAGGGAGGTATTGTTTTCACACCAAATTTCACCTAAGGATATTTTTAGGTACATATCTCCACGAATCATGCATTTTCTTAACAGAAAAAAGTATTTTTAGCATGATGTCTGTCCGTCCGTCTGTCCGTCCGTATAGATGTGTACAGCCTGAACGGCTCAACGGATTTTGATGAAATTTGGTATATTTACTTAATGCATCAGTGGGATGAATTGATCAACTTTTGGTGCAAATCCGGCAACCGGAAGTGGTAGTATTAGCGATCGACGATAGGAAGGGAAGGGTTATTTTCATATCAAATTTCACGTGAGGACATATCTCCACGTGTTATGCACTTTGTATTGATTTTATCCTCGAGAAAAATCATCTTCATTAGTTTTTTCTTAATTTAAAATTATATGACGTCACCCAGCACTTCATGACGTCACAGCCAGCCCTTATATATTATAAATAAAATAAAATTAAAAATATTTATATTATATCCATATCTGTTTTTTTTACATTTAAAATATCAGTTAACCGGAAGTAGCACTTTATTCTATATATATATATATATATATATATATATATAGATGTTACCAAATATCAAATTTGACACCAATAAACTAATACGAACTGGCTCTTTATCAATACCAAGTTTACACATTCTAAATATTCATTCACAACTCTTTATACCTATTTATATGCGGGAAAGTCTAGGGGAGGACACTCCCGCTTATTTTTTTAAATTTCATAAAAAATTGATGATTAATAATAAATATTAATTATGGTCATCAAGTATTTATATGACAAAGTTGTACTTAAACTGGAAGGGATGCCAAGCAATGCTCATTAAGATGGTTTGGGAAATAAAACCAAAATTAAAATTAAATAAATATAATTAATTTAGAACTGAATTAGTGATTCATTTCATCTAATTATAATTAATTAATTATTATTACATCTTCTAAGGAAGGGCGGGGAATGACTCTCTTCTTACTTGTCGCAGGGTATGGATATTTTTATTAATGAAGAAGGAATATAAAGAAATATTTGGACAAACAAAATATAAAATAGACAGCACATAGAAGAAACATATTTATAAATATTTTAAACGATTCACTTTATTGTTTGCCTGGCTGTGTCTCAGGGAAGATGATTTTGTATTAATTGATGGAAATATTTTGGGGAGAGAAAAAAATTGATTAATTTATTGATTAATTTATGATAGTCCTCAGTTGGAGTGCCCTTAAAACCACATTTAATAACAAAATTGAATTTTAAAAGGATAATTAATTATTTTTGTTAGTGAAGTATTTATTTTTTCTGTGTAGAGTTTAATGTTTTTTTTAATAAATGAATTTTATTTTTCTTCTTAGATGGAAATGGACATGTCAAAATGATCAATGTGTTCGTGAAGTTGGAATACCAGCAATTGGCGAAGCAAACATTGAAGCATGCAGATTATCGTGTGGGCCGTTTGGAGGCTTGTGGCCACTTCCTACTGGAGAAGTAGTACTGTCTGGAACGCCACGATTACTTAATTTAGAGGTAAGAGCCAGAATTATAATGAATTAATGTTATACATCTATTGATAAATATAATCTCTTAAAATATTCAATATATAATTATTTATTAATTTATTATTATAAAACAATTATTTTGCCGGTTGTATTATATGGGTGTGAGGTATGGTCTATGACCCTGGGTATGAGAGTAGATTTAGAGCATTTGAGAATTTATGGGCCAAATAATTTAAATGTATCTGTTAACGTTTAAGGGGTGTATGTTTTATGACTATTTTTTTTTAATTTATGTCCCTTTAAATTATTTGAATGGCGATTCGGTGAATCGGGTATTAATATTACCAGCCAAACCCAATTGTAATAAATAATTCAAAAATTGTAAAATTGTATAAATTTGTTAAAGGGTCGAGCGATAGCTCGGTGTCCCAGGTATATATTTTATATCAACATGCCTTCTTTTGATATCATTTGAATGGCGATTGATTAATATTACCAGCCAAACCCAATAATAATGAATCATTTGTTTTTAACTGAATTACCGAGCCAAGGCTCGGGGTCCCGGTACCTACTTGTATATAGAATAATAAGATAAGATACATAAATAAATAAACAAAATATAAAAAAACATTTAAATCATTTTTTCGATATTTATGAGATTTAACTTAATTAAAATTATTATTTATATATTAAAATTTAATTTAACTATAAAAATAAAAAATGAATAAAATTTTTTTGTAAATTATAATTATAATATATACGATAAACTTAAAAGTAAGATCCCCTTCTTTAGCTCTTTATATTCTGATAATGAGATAATATAGATTAATAAACTCTTATTATACTTATAACAGAATAAACAAGAATGAGGTAGACATAACGAAGATCTTTTAACATTTTAACGATTTTAAGTAAATATCTAGGGTAAACATATAGTTGGAATAACAAAACAAAAAAAATTTGTATTAGAAATAACATTAAGTATAATTTTCGAATATTTTCTTGAAAAATTAGTGATTTGTATTTTGTTTTAATAATTTGGCTGTTTGTTACGTCTAAAGATTTTATTTTAAAAGTGTCACCTGAAAAATATCCTCCTTTCTAAATTCTATTTATATGAATTCTAATTTAATAGTTAGTCGTCGTCTTCACTCTGTCTAATCATTTAAAAAAGTATTAATGCATTCCAATACCCAAAAAAATATTTATTGAAATTAATTTTCCAATTGTTTTTATGATTATCAAGTATTCAAATTTGTAAAAAAAAGTGATAAATATTTTTTCAATATTGTTGTTATCGTTAGTTATTAAACTTTTACAAAAGTTTTATAGAAATATCTAAATGAATTACATTTTTGTATAGTTTTAATTTAGAAAAATCATTTGTTAAAAATATTATAATTGAACACAGATATACCTCAAACAAATATTACTTCTCTTTACAATACAAAATTCAAGCAATTAAAATTTGAATTATAACTACAGTCACTGTATAAATATTATATATACTATATATCAGCGGTTGCCAAAGTGGTGGTCCGCGAGAAAATTTCGCTGGTCCGCAGAAAAATGTGGAATATACTTACTCACCATGTTAAAAATCCTATTAGTGGTCCGCGGGATTTAAATTATGAATTAACTGGTCCGTGAGATCAAAAAGTTTGGCGACCGCTGCTATATAATATATATATATATATACTATAAAATAAAAATAGGTTAAAATTGCTTAAAAGCATGTTTATATATAAATATGAAAAAATAGAGACTAAATAAGATTTCTCTTCTAAATAATGTCTCAATTTAATTGTTTGTAGTGTATTGATACGGATACTTCTGGTATTGTTGGCGATGAAGCTCAAGCATTTTTAATAGCAGCTACCAAACGACTTCAGGCTCAATTACGAATTCAAAAACATCAACAAAAACAAAAGAAAAGATTGAATAGGACAGAGGAAACAAAGCGTGCATGCCTTCGATTCGAAATTACAACCACCGATGGAAGTTTGGCGCTGGATTGGACAACTGATGAAGCGTTTAATTTGCAATTGGATCACGAAGGTAAAAATAGCATGTGTAAGTAAAAATACACAAAATTAAGAATAAATACATCTTGTGATTAAGTTTGTGATTATAATTATTTATCTTATCACTAAAAACGATACGGAAATTCAATTTTAGTTGTTTTTAGCTAATTGGGGTAAATTAAATCACATCTATTGTATTTAAAGATTTAATTTGAAACGTTTATATCAAAAGAGTTTGTCAAAAATTGATTTATATTTACAAATTTTCAATTAAGTTTGATGACTTATAAAGAAGACACTTATATAAAAAGAATTTTAGTCTATATTAATAAAAACAAAATAAATTCTTTCAGTTTCCAATAATCTATTGGTGAAAATAAATTCGGCAACAGCGTATGGGGCTCGACATGGAATTGAAACCGTTGGACAATTGATTGGATTTCATTTCGATGATCTTATCATTTTAGATCATGCAAGAATTTCAGATCGTCCCATGTATCCGTATGTATTATTTATTTATTTTTTTTTTTTTTTGTTTTTTTATAATTGAAAAATATATTTTCATTTTATTATTTAATAACTTTTAATTAATTCTCATAATATAATTTTTCAGTCATCGGGGTTTAATGATAGATACTGCACGTCATTTTATTTCAATTGAGACTATCAAGAAACAAATTGAAGCAATGGCTGCTAGCAAACTGAATGTATTACATTGGCATATAACGGACTCACAGAGTTTCCCACTCTTGATTCCATCAAGACCTAAATTAACTAGTTATGGTGCATATTCTTCTGATCAAGTAAGTAATTCATTCAAAATTGCTATTTTACAATATTATCTTGTTATAAAATAAAAATCTACTATTATTTTATTTGATTATACATGGTTACTAAATATAGCATGATATCTACCACAATAATTAAGAATTTATTTTAATATAATCTAAAAAGTGTGGAAATATATTTATTAAAATTTACACACATGTTGTTTAAAATGTTAAGTAGTCTATTGTTTAAGATAAATATTATTGATATCCCTTCATAAGTATAAACCTATAAACAAAAAATGTATAATTTAATGAAATTTAAACTAAATTAAATTAATATCGTATTTGGAACTTTTCAAATTAATCCAATATTTTTAATTGAAAATTTCAAATAACGGAGATGTGACCGTTAAAACGTTGCGAACTGGTTCCGGTTCACACATTTTTACTATCTCACCAGAGATAGTATTGCGATCACGAAAATTTTCAATGTCGAGATTTTTTGATGTTTTTATACGTTTTGAAGGTCCCTGTGTCATTTTCACTAAGGTTGAGAAAAATGTCTCTCTCTCTCTCTCTCTCTCTCTCTGTGTGTATGTAGACAAGATTACACAAAAACGGGTTGAGCTTGAATAATGAAATTTGGTACAAAGGCATTATTCAAAATTCGTAGTTTTCTATCAACTTTTGAGAAATGTAGTTCATCCTGAAGAGGACCATTACCTACCAGGTTTTCATTTTTTTCCTCTAAACTGACCGTAAAAATAAAGATATATGTTTGATAGTTTTTCCACTTGATTAAAAATTGTATAAAACTGCTATATATATCGCTGAAAGTACCAGAATTAATTTTTTAAATTTTTTTGCCAAACACGCGCCAGCACGTGACGTGGTGTCATTAACAAAGAACCAAACATGCGCTGGTTTAATAAATATTATCTATTAATTTTAATTTATAATTAAATTAATTAAATTTAATTTAGCTATATTATATGTGTTAATTAATCGAATTCAAATTTACGAGAAAGTCGAGTGGAGATACTACAAATTTTTTCAGTTCGCTGTTCAGTTCAAAAAATTTCAAAGTTGAAATACCAAATTGATCAAGATTTTTTAAAAAAATCTTATTTATGGTTAAATATTTAAAATCAGAACACAATTAAAATTATGATTTATATAAACATCCAAAACTCCAAATTGGAGAGGAAAAATTCTAAATTAATAAATAAATTATAATTATGAAAGTAAATTTTTTATTTCTTACTAATGATTTAACTTTTGAGATGTTAAAAGACGTTTTAAAACTTTTAACTCTTTCTTTATTAATTTTTTTATCATTATTTAACAGTTAACAACTATGATTATATAAAATGCTATGGTAAAACTGCACAAAAGTCAATATTTTAAAAATAATTGATTTATACTTGAAAATACAAAGATAATATAAAAGGAAAAAGATGCATCAATAAAATAAAAAAACACATTTCTCTCTTGATTAGTTTATCAGTTAAAAACAAAAAGAATTTAGGTCGATATAAGAAACTTTTTTACTTTATTTTTATGTAGATTTATACACCGGAAGATATACGTCTACTTCGTGAGTTCAGTCTCGAACGTGGGATTCGAATATTAATAGAGATTGATGCCCCAGCACATGCTTCATTCGGCTGGCAATGGGGCCCTGAAGAAGGTAATAAAACCAATATAAATACTTTTTTAAGATTTAATTATTTATATTTATTTTATATACCACATTTCTCAAATTTATAATCCATTTAAAAAAAAAAATATTCCAATTATTGGTATTCTTTGTAAAATAATTCTTAAAAGAAACAAATCTATTTTTTAACAGGATTAGGAGATTTGGCAGTATGTGTTAATGCCCAACCATGGCGTCAGTATTGTGTTGAGCCTCCATGTGGTCAACTAAACCCCACCAATCCTAATGTTTATAAAGTTTTACGACAAATATATCGGCATATTTTGGATATTTGGGATGCCCAGACTCCTGGAGCGCCGCCTGTTCTCTTCCATATGGGTGGAGATGAGGTAAAGAAATATTACTTGTAGGTTACTATAATTCAATGAAAGATATTCAGTTTTTTTAGTATTAAATAAAAAAAATATTGTTTTGTAATGATATTGACCGATTAGAAAATGTATAATGGATTAGAAATCACATCAGACAGTCAGTAGGAAAACTGAGAAAAGTGAATAAAATAAAACAATCACATAAATAAAATTTTTTGATTATTTATCAATGTACATATGTTGTATGTACATATCTTAAAATAAATTGCTCATTTAGATTAGTACTTGTTTCGGTGCCTAAGGAGTCATTTATATGGTTTGCTATACAAAATACATGGTATCCGAATGTTGACAAAAAAATGACAAAAATTGGTGGCTAATGATGGAGAATACTTAAAATAAATGGAAATATACCACTATTTTAAAATAAATTTCTAGTTTAGTTATTGAAATCGACAGAATTTGTAGTCATATAAAGTATAACATAGTAAGAATCAGGACTTAAACATTTATTGCTGAAGGCAGCAGTAGTTTATCCTAAAGTAATAATAAGTATGAATTTTATGTTTAATTTATACAGGTTCACATTGGTTGTTGGAATTCTACACCATCTATAGTAGAATGGATGAAAAATAAAGGGCGTCCTTTGACTAAAGAAGGATTTTTGAATTTATGGGCAGATTTCCAAGCGACTGCTCTTCGTATTTGGGACGAAGAGACCGGAAATCATGTATCTCCAATTATTTTATGGACAAGTGATCTCACAAACCCAAAATCTATACGTCAAAGACTTACCCCTGATAGGTAAAAGTTTTCGCAATATTTTAATTAATAAATATCAATTCAATAAAAATTAATAATATAATTAATAAATAAAAGCCTTTCAATATAATTTAAAGAATATAAGGTATAAAGCGCAACTATCAGAACATAAATTATTTTTATTATATTTTATTATTATTGTTTTTTCATTAGAAAGTTGAAAACAATAGATAATTAAAAAAAAAAATATGAGAAAAGAAATCGGAATCACAAACAGATATCGAATTGTTTGCTAGTGAAATGAGAGGCTATAAAAACATATGTTCTTAATATTTGAAAGAATGAAACAAAAAAATGTTTAGGATGTAAGGTGAAAACACTAGATAAAACTAATTATATATATATATATATAACCCTTTCAGCATTAATATTAATATCGGTGCTATCTTTTATATTCTTAGTCTCCACACTTTTATTACATATGTATCAAGAGGGTTTCTGAGGATTCAGAAAATAAATTTCGATATACTATTATTTCGATCGCGCGCAAAAACTTTCAAGAATTGTTTTGGTAGTACAGTAGTTTCAGAACAGTTACACTGCAAAAACGGCAACCTTTGTAAATATTAATAAAAATTCATAATTCTATAAAGACTAGATTATTTCAACTATTAAAATCTATTAGAATCGTTAAAGAAAAATTAAAGTCAACCAAAATATTTCGCTTATTTAGTCTATTTTTAAAATAAGATTTAAAATATAACACCATCAATAAAAAAACAACGAAATTATCATGGTGACAATTATTAGATATCTTTCTTTTTTGAAAAATTAATTATTTAATTTATCATTGGCTTTCAGATATGTTATCGAAGTATGGACAAATGCTGGTGACACAATGCCCAATGATCTTCTTGATCTAGGATATGGAATTATTTTAGCTACACGTGATGTGTGGTATTTAGATCATGGATTTTGGGGAAGTACAAAATTTTCTAATTGGAAACGTTTATATGAAAACACTATACCATCTGGTACTGGTGTTTTTGGTGGTGAATGTGCCATGTGGACAGAATTTGTGGATAATTCAGGAATCGATGCTAGAATTTGGCCACGAGCAGCAGCTTTTGCTGAAAGGTATATATATTTAATTTTTTCAATTACATAGTTAATTTTTAATTAAAATAGAAAATAATATGTAAAATTTTTATTTAGAATTTGGTCAAATCCTTCTACATCTAAAACATCTACTTCATTGGTTGAAGAACGATTGGTAGTTCATCGACAACGATTAGTTCAAAGAGGACTTGTTGCAGCAGATATTGTTAATGTAGAATTTTGTGAACAAAATTCAGGCCAATGTGGTTAAATTCTATTTTAGTTTATAATTTTATTTCACTGATGCCAAATGTATTTTTTTTAATGAAAAAAAACAAAAAACAAAAAACAATAAACTCTTTAATTTGTAATTATAGATTACTAAAATTTATCGAAAATAAAAAGAATTTATAAAATGTAAAAATGAAAATTTACTATCATTTTATATAATTAGTTAAAATACAGTAATATATACATTAACAAAATTAAACTAATTTTAAATTGTGGGCCACAAATGAATGTACTTAATCGAAATATTTCATAAAAATTCTTTCAAAAATTGTTCCAAATTTATAAACATGAATGAATCCATTTTCAAAGGGTAAAATTTGTTTTGTATGAAAATTATATTATTTAATTTAATAAAAAAAAAGTACATAAAAATAATTTAAATTTGATAGTAAAAAAATATTAAAATAGAGTTACTAAAATATTAAAAATCGAGATTTGCTCAATCAGGTTAAACTGAATATTTTTAGCTCTTTATTTTCATACGCGGCCCCTTCACTATCTTCCCCAGAACCATCCAAATCCCGGAAATGGTAGATAATTTTCTAAACGATAAACAATTATTTAAAAGGAGCTAGTATTCAAACGTATACAATTCCATCCCAATTACGTTCAATTAATAATAATAAATGGTCATAAGTTGTAAATTAAATTGACAAATAATAATAAAGAATTAATATTTCTTCCTTCTTTGCTTCTTATTATTAAAATACCTTCAAATAAAAGTTAACAATATCAATTATATCAATAAAGAAAAAGATTTGCAAATAAGAAAGCCTATTAATTATTTAAATATAAATTGATTATAATATTAATAATTAAAAAATATTTAATTAAATCTAAATTAAAAATAAGTAATAATTTTTTACTAAATTTGTAGAAAAAAATTTGTAAATACTAGAAACAAAACGAAATGATTGATGACATTCAAATTAAAGAAGTTTTATACCTAGAAGACATATATATATATATATATATATATATATTATTTATTTGTTCTCTTTCTAGAATCTTCCTATTTCTAGAACTCTTCTTTACCTAATCGTAACACAAATATATAAACATATATACTCAATACTTTTAATAGATAAATCAATATTTCTTTAAAATTTATTAGCAAAATTCTATCTTTAAAATTAATTTAAGTGATTTTATTTTATTTTAAATGAAATGTCATTGTTCACATCAAATTTACTAAAATGTTTATTTTTCTCTTTATTATTACTTAAATATCAGTAAACAAATGATTAATTTATAAATAAGAATTAAAGATCTTTTATCAAATCATGGCTTAATATTTATTTTTGAATTAATCTTAATATAAATATTATTTTGTATTTTGAAGGAAATACGCTAGAGTGCGCTTCACTCTTCATGCTATTAATCTAACCTCTTTTTATATATTTTCAATCGTGCTTAAATAAATATACTAAACCATTCAAAGTCGGAATTTGTTCACAGTATGTAAATAAGTATAACCTCTTGACAATTGCTTAATCATCAAGATGTCTTCGAAAGCACGACGAAATAACTCAGGGCTGAATTTCCGACCATCATTGGAATCGGTTGAGACCAAAGGACGAAAACCTCCCCCGGAGCCAACGTCAGTTCAACATGTTCTTCTGATGATGGTATTACAACTATGCAGAAAGATCGTATTTATGGATATGAAAATTAGAATTAGTATATACGGAGTGGCCTTGTTCTGTGTCTCTTTGATAGCAGACGTTCTTCCGATACCGCGAACCTATTTTTCACGTTCCGATAATATTTTTAATTTATATTTTGTGAAACTCGGATGGGCTTGGACATTATCAGTAGCTCTTCCATTTGTTATTTTAACTAGTCTTATTTATTGTTGTGGAAAACGAAATCTTGTTTTAAAACATTTAATCCGTCTATTTATCGCTACCGCATTTTGGTATTGCTTTACGAAATTTTTTGCATATATTGAAACCAATTATGGGAAATGTACGAAAAAAAATATTATATCTAAGCAACAATGCCTTGGAAATGGCTATTTTTGGAACGGATTTGATATTTCTGGTCACGCTTTCATTTTAATATATTCGAATATGGTTCTCATTGAAGAAGCCAGAGCTATAAATGGTTGGGAGGGTATTCGAGATATGATCCGTTTAGAGGATCATTCCCGCACTATGGAGGAAACAAAATTAAGGACCAATCCTTTAAGAGGTTTAACTGATTTTGAATTTAATACATTAAAAATCTTATATATTAAATATACACCATATATCCGTGGTTTATTTATTGGAATGACATCATTTATTGTACTTTGGGATTGTATGCTCTTTTGTACCATTTTATATTATCATATAATGATTGAAAAATTTTTAAGTGGAATAATTGCACTCTCAGTCTGGTTTATTACTTATCAATTTTGGTATGTGCATAAAAAGATGCCAACCTCTCCTGGAGAAGGTTTATTTAAATATAACGATACGAAAGCGAGCAAAGAAATACCAATCAAAAAGAAAACATCTTTACGTCAGGGGGATGTTCCTCGATTTATGGGGATGCCACTTCAGGGATTGAAGGGTCAACCAAGTAAAGAAGAGGAATCTTGTGATGCAGAATCGACAGTTAAAAATTTTACATAATATACAATCCCTCTACTATTGAACTTTGGCCTCAAAAAAAAAAAACAACCAACGTACCTTATTCTATAAATGAATGCTTGATTAATATATATAAAATTATTTATATATATATATATATATATATACATTGGGAGGGGGGGGGGGAATTCACCAATTTATATCTGACTTCATGCATAAGTTTATATATTTATAATATAATAAAATTATTATTAAATTTTTTATTTAAATCAATTTATAAATATTAAAATAATGATTTTTATTTATTGTATTTCTGTTCTACAACAAATGTAAAGATTATTTTATAACTTATTAATTGGATATAATACATATATTAATTTAGTTATTGAGATTTAAATTTTCAAGTCCTAAATATTTCTATTCCTTATCTCTTATTACAAAAGAATTAAAATCCACAAACAATACAATTTTTAATTTAAAATAAATTGATTTAAATAATGAAGGATTTATTTAATCCGGTCCTGATTATAATTATTTTTATGAATATTTTGTTTTAATAGATTTCAGACCTTATAATTTTTTTATGGATGCCCATATTTGTTCCATTTTTATTGTATAAGGTTAAATTTAATAAATTAATTTTTTTAAAAATTTTTTAAAAAATTCCAAGGTGTAACTTATATTTATTTGTAAAAAATACATATTTCTATGTAATTATTTTTACAACAATTCATTTTTTTGCACCTTGAAAAGAGTTTGCCATTTCATTTTTTATTGTGTTCTTTTAAGGTGACGATATAATTTGTAATCTTTTTAATATAAAATTTTACACTTGATTTTGTTTCATTTGAAAAATTTTATTCATAATTTTTTGTATATGTATAATTATTTGGTGTGGTAATAAAAAATAATATTTGTTGGTAAAAGTATTGTAAGAATTTTTTTAGTTTATCTTATTACGATTGGTAAAAGTTAAAAAAATTTTAAATTTATAAAATTTATATTTTTGTAATTTTATTATATTTATTGGTTTATTTTATAATAGTGTTAATGTATTTATTTTGTTTTGATTTTTTAAATTTATTTTGTTAATAAAATATTTATATATGAATTTAAATTCTATAATTTTTCTTATAAAAAACATTTAACAATCAGATAAAATGCTCGGCTTGTGAATTCTGAGATAGAATCAATTTTGATTCTTTCTTTTAAACTTAAATTCTGTACTTTAATCATATCGAGCATTAATTTCTATCACATCTTTACTTAACAACGATATATACAATAAAATATAATTTACAACATGAAACGCATATTATAATAATAATTATTTTAAAACAAGAGATAGAAAAAAAATATTTCTATATTTAAATATATATACCTATATATGTAAATCAATGCAAATAAAAATAATTTGAGCATAATTTAATAAATTAAAAAGAAAATATCTTAGAATAAAAATTATTAAAATTACATCTATCTCTTTATTTTTTGAGTATTTGATTTGGATTTGTACAAATATTTTGTATAAAAATCATATCTAAAAAAAAAGATAATGCAAAAATCCAAATAAAATAAATTTAATATAAAATTTTTGTTTTTTCAAGCACTTGATAAAAAAAGTTTAAATTTCAAGGCGATAAATATTCGTAATGATTATATATAAATATTTAATATGTTTTTTAAATAATTAATGGTTAAAAAGAAAAAAATATTTATTTGAAAGAAAAAATTAGCTGCAGTGTCTCCACTCGACTATCTCGGAATTTGAATTGGATTAAATAACATAATATATTATATTTAAATTAAATTTAATTAATTAAATTATAAATTAAAATCAATAAATAATATTTATTAAACCAGCGCATGTTTGGCTCTTTGTTGATGGCACCACGTCTCGTGTTGGTGCTTGAGATTTGCAGTGTTAAAAAATTAATTCTGGTACTTTCAGCGATTCAATCAAGCTGAAATTCTATATATATATATATATACACAATTTTTAATCATGTGAAAAATTATCAATCATATATCTTTATTTTTACGGTCACTTTAGAGTAAAAAAAAATCAAAACGTTATAGGTAATGACCCTCTTCCGGTTGAGCTACATTTCTCAAAAGTTGATAGAAAACTACGAATTTTGAATAATGCCCATGTACCAAATTTCATGAATCTAGCTCAAACCGTTTTTGCGTAATCTTGTCTACATACATCCACACACCCACAGACATTTTTCTCAACCTTAGTGAAAATGATTCAGGAACCTTCAAAACGTATAAAAACATCAAAAAATCTCAACATCGAAAATTTTCGTGATCGCAATACTATCTCTGGCGAGATAGTAATAAATTTTAAATATTTTGAGTTTGGTTTAAAATTCTCATTTTATTTTTTTTTAAAAAACATTAATTTGTATAAATATATTTATAATATTAATTGCACTTGTATAATTTTCTTTAAATTAGAAATTTATCCAAAAATGTTCAGATCATATATAAATCTTTTGAAATCAGATCTTATTTGGTTAAAAACCTTAAAAGTTGACTAGATATGATGTAATTCTTAGAAATTTTTTATTATATCAGCATTAAACATTTTTGAATAAGTTAAATAAATATATATTTATATTTACAATAGAATTTTCTTTTAATTTTATTGTAAAAGATAATTTATAAGTAATTGGCCATATCCCTAGCATTTTATCTATTCCAACACCATTTTGTTTTTTGGTTTTTATAAAAATAATAACAAAATTATACCTTCTCTACTAACAATCATTAAGTCAAAAAGAATTTCAATTAAAAACACACTATTTTTGAAATTCTTATTGTTTAATTTAATTTTTAGACAATTTTACCCTGCGATAGATACAAATCCCACCTATAACAAATGCCAAAGTGGCACAAATACCAATTCCAACCACGAGAGGATTTTGTAGATTGAGAAAAGTTTGTAAATGAAAAAGTGTGGATGGAACAGTTTTCTTATACGACTCTCGTTCTTGGACACGTTCGTAATATTGTTTTAAATTAGGTTTTTTACTTTCCCAAAAATAATGACCAAGTCCTAAACGATTTAATCTATCTAATAATATTGTTAAAGAAATATCGGCAGCTGTGAATCGATCAGAACATAGCCACCACTGATGTTTATCTGTAAATTAAATAATAAAAAAATAAATGAAATGAAAAAACAAAAAAAAAAAAAAAAAAAAAAAAGAAAATCTACCTGCTTCATGAGTTGCCAATTCCTTTTCAACTAGATTTAGAGCCAAATCTACTTGATCAAGAATTTTCTTATATTCTTCTTTACTAATTATTTTCTGATGTTTAATTTCTTGTGCTCTAGCTTTCTGAAGTAGAATGTCACTACTTTGAGGATTTTCTTTTGCCTTCTCTCTTAAATTCTTACTACTATTATTTTCAGCACCTTGAATAAAAATCAATAAGAATTGGATGAAAAAAATATCATTAGGAAAAATTGGTACCGACATAATTTATCTTTTTCTTGTTCGGAACAATTTAAAATTTATTATTTTGAAACATTAAAAATGTTTGTAGTTGGACAACAAATTTATGAGGCTAATATTTAATTGAGATTGAGATTTTATATGGGAATAAATACAGTATTGTAAGAATCGATTTGAGAAAAGTAAATTACGAAATAAAATAATGTTTTTGTCTTGAGTCCTATATAAAATAATATTTACATACTCATAAGTATTTTCCGTACAGGCTGAATAAAGGGAAGTTTAGGATTTTTAGTGAACTCTGGATGAAAAAATGAGCCCATTGTAATGACACCAGCAGGTAAAGGATCAATCAGTGATCTAAAACGAATCACTTTTTGTTTGATATCTGATCCTTGGTCCAGAGGGATTAAACGTGGGCCACCTGAAAAAGAAGCAAAACAATTTGTTTTTAATTTAACAGACTTCTATAGGTGTTAAGTCAAATTTATATATTATTTAGGTTAATTAAGAAACAGATTCAAATTAAAATTCTCAACTCTCATACTTATTATAATAATTAATTATAATTTTCCCTTGGTCTCTTCAAAAATTAAAAATGATCACGTTCATTTTTTTTTATTTTTCTAAATGATGAATTTTTAATACATATTTTATTGATTATTATGCTTTAACTAATTATAAAAAGAAACTACAAATAATTTCAGAATTTTTTATCATTTAATTTAATAATAAAAATAAGTAAAAAGAAAATAAAAGTCGTTACTACCGTTACTAAAATTATCTTCTAAGTAGTCTATAATGCGGATAGAATCTGGAATTAACTTGACGCCATCTTTCAAGACTGGAACTTCTCCTCTAGGATTAATTTGCAAAAACCAAGGATCATACTGCTCTCCTTTTGTCAAATTAATTGAATGTGATTTAAATGATAATTTCTTTTCGTGTAGAGCCATAACAACCTTAAATAAATAGATATTTCTTAGAAAATATTTTCATTTAAAATTTTATCTTTTGCTTTTTGTTTGTTGGGGAACAAAAGCTTTCAAGTCATTTATGCTTACAAATATACATGCATGATTACTAGAATTTTGGACTCCACATTGCCATTAAAAACAAAATTCTTTATTTTATTTATAAAGTAATAAAGTTCCAGATTATGTAAAGTTTTTTTAATTATTTTTAAATATTGAATATTGAACACTGCTATTGAAATTGGGGGGGGGGGAGAGGGGGATTGGATAATACAAATTCGTGTTGTCTCTCCTCTAATTTAAACATTTTAATTTTAAAATACTTTTTATATTAGATTATAAAAGTTTTAATTTTTGGAATTATTAGTTGTAAAATGATATAAACTCATCTTAGTAATCAAGTATCACATAAAATAAGGATAATTCGATAGTCAGTAATATTATATAAATCAAGATAAATTTCAATGTTTCTATAATATTAAGGTGACCATTTTTTGAAAACACCAAATCAGGACATTTTATCTTTGAAACCAAATTGAAAAAAAATTCGGAAATGTTTTAGGACACTTACAAAAGGACAGAGCTTACAAATGAAGGACTGTCTTCCCTAAAGGAGGACGGTTGGTCACCTTAATAATATTGAAATTTAAAAAACCTATGACTATAGGTATATATTATAGATCTAACTTGTTATGTATAAATATTATAATAAATAGAATTTTATTTGAAAAAGTATAAATATTAAATTATCATTTATATTTATTTCAAAATCCTTATATAAAAAAATTATCCATTCTTAGTGTTAATTGAAAATTCTATTCTAGTTATATATTATAATTTTTAAATATTTGTGTCAATGGATCAAATTTAAAAAGAAATGAACTGAAATAAAAAATAAATTTTATTATTCTAATGTAATATTCTATCGATTAAATTCACTCATAAACATTCAATAAAAAACGATTAGAAAGAAAATAGTATAGTTATAAAATCTAATATCAAATTTAGAGTAGTGAGTATTTATCTAATAACTAGACAGATAATGCCACTAAATCTAAAAAAATGTAATTTAAAACATATATTCTATTTAGGTCTAAAAGAGAGAAACATTTATTTACATAAATCTTTTAAATTTAATTAATATAAAATAGTTTTATATCATGTCGATCAATTCTTTAAAGCATTATTTTATTATTTTTATAAGATTTGGAAAAAATTATTTTGAAAAAAAGAGTATATTAAATCAAAAAATGTAATTTTCGTTATTTTAAAAAGTAATACTTTTTTTTATTGTTAAAAACAGTTTATTTTATGAATCAGTTAAGTTAATATCCATTTTATGTGACAGTATATATGTTATATAAAGGGTAATAATAATGGTAGATGGGTTGGGTAAAAGAAAAAATTCTCATTTTCATAATAAAATTAAATTCATTTAATTTATTTTATAGAAGGTCTTTAATTTGTAAAATAAAAATATAATATTGATTATAAATAAGGGAAAATATGAATTTAAATTTATTTTAAAAATTCTTGATTATAATTAAGTATAGACATTTATTAATAAATGATGTTGAGTGATTATATTGGGTTGATAGTTAGAAAACTATTGATGAATTTTACCTTCTGTGAATAAAATGAATAGGCATGGTAATATAAAAGTAAACCATTGCCTTTCGATGCATGAGCAGGTTTGTCATCTCCTTTGCTCGTTGCCATGTTTGCCTGGCCTGCTCACTGTACGAGTTAAATCTTGAATCACTTTTGTCCGATGAAGCAAACAGCCGGTTTACCTCCCGCTAAATTTTAAACTAAATATTTTTTAAATATTATGTTATAGGAATTAGAAAAATAATTTTATTTAAATAAAAGAATGAAATGAAATTCATTAGTCACATGGTCTGTGATTAGTAGTAGTTGTAATATAGTTATATAAAAATGCCTATAAACACAATTGTAAAATACTTAAATAAATTAGAGGTGATTTAGGGAATAATTCAGAAAACTATCATTTGATGAACTCTTATTAATTGAATAAGAACATTTAAAAATAAATAAGTTATTTATATATAATATAAATATATAAGTATCAATAAATATAATCCTTATTGTATCTTGTATATTTTGAATTTGTTATAAAGTCACTGTCAGACTAACTATTTTCTTCTTAACAGGTTCTCACATTTTCCCACAAAATTTATAAGATAAAAAATAATATTTAATGTTAAAATCTTTAATTTTTCTTTATGAAAAATATATAATATATAAGATAAATTTGAGAATTTCTAGAAAAGTATGAACAGTTTCTTTAAATTTTAAAAAAATTGTATTTTATTGTTATAATTATCTAACAAGATTTATACAGAAACGATATTACCTTAAATCATTGTTTCATTTAATCCTTTTGTTTATTATTTAAATAATGAAAGGTAAATTAGACTTAGACAATTGTTTCTTTATTCTACCTGATAATAAAATTTAAAAAAGAAAATAATTTGTTTTTATTTGATAGTTTTTCAAAATAGAATTAAAAGTAATTGTGAATGATTTTTATAAAAACAATTATTTAATCTATAAGGATATCGTAATATAAAAAAATGAAGATTAAAATATTTATTTTAAAATATATAAAAATAAATTAAACTTATAAGCAATTTAGGTTAATTCTCCACAAGAACTTATTATAATTTTCTCAGTTGGTGTTCCAGATTTGGTGCCATATTTCTAAAAGAAATTAATAAATTAATTAATAGAAATATTACGGATTTAAGATTAATTTAAAATATGTTAATATTTGCCTCCATTTTTTTAACAATATCCATTCCACTTATGACATTCCCAAAAACAACATGCTTGCCATCCAACCTAAAGAAAGAGATAATTATCAAATCTTATAAATCAATATAACAATTTATAGAATTACCAATTCGTTTCGCCTGTACAAATAAAAAATTGTGAACCATTAGTATTTGGCCCTGAATTTGCCATAGAAAGAATTCCAGGCGACGTATGTTTTAATTCAAAATTTTCATCTTGAAATTTCTTTCCATAAATCGATTTTCCTCCTGTGCCATTATGATTTGTAAAATCTCCTCCTTGACACATCTATTTTTTGTTAAAAAATATAATGGGACCATATTATTAAAGATGAATTATTCAAAATTCAATCATTTTTATTATTTTTTTTTTTATTGCCGAATAAAATTTAGCCGAAGATAATTTAGTTTTATTTTTCATTGACTATTCATTTTAATTAAATCTCAAAATTAATATTAAAATTTAAATTATATGAAAAATTTATATTATTTTATGATTTTTTTTAAGAAGGATACAAATCCAGGAATAATTCTATGAAATGATGATCCTTGATAACCAAACCCTTTTTCATTGGTACATAGAGCTCGAAAGTTTTCAGCCGTTTTAGGAACAATATCTGCTCTTAGGAGCATAGTTATTCTTCCAGCATTTTGTTTACCAATTTTGATATCAAAATAAACTTGAGGATTTTTTGAAGTCTTCTTTTGACCTTCTTCTACCTTCTGCAAAAATTAAGAAGTCATAACCATAAAAAATCAGCAAAAAAATATGATATATCATATTAATTACGATTTCATTAGTTTCATTATTATCCATATTTGGTGTTTCCTCATTTTCTTTATCTTTTTCGAGTGTTTCACCGGCATGCTCTTGAAGCCAAGCATCCTCAGCCCAGACAGGTCTTGTAGAGCCTTCTTTTATTCGTTGTGGTTTTGCTAAATTTACACGAATTGTCCTTCCAAACAACTCTGAATCATTCTGTAAAAAAATAAAACAATCAAAATATAATAAAAAAAATAGTAAAAAATATAAAAGGTACAAAATAATTAAACAAAAATTAATAATTTTTTTTTTTTGTAATAATTAAAAAAAGATATATAAATATGATTTTCGATTTAGATTCGTCCTAAAAGGAGAATTTTTAACAAATTATAACAATAAATTAATAAATAAATTTGTTTGTTTATATATATAAATATATATAACTTTATATAAAACTTCTCAAATAGAACAATTACCATATTATCAATTGCAGCTGCTGCATCTTCAGCAAGTTCAAATTCTATAAATGCAAATCCTCTATGTTTCTCAGATTCATAATCAAGAGGAATTTGGATATCGACAACATCTCCAAAAGGTATAAATGCAGCATTCAAGACTTTTTCATCTACATCCTCAGCTAGTCCGCCTGAAATGAGAATTTAACATTAATTTTATGTATATAATTTATACAAACTATATGAAATAATTTCAATTAATAATTTAAACACATTGAAAACTTACCTACATAAATAGTTCTTTTTGGATTCGTAGACATTTGTAATAATATAATAGAAATTATTAACCAAAAATATTTACATATAATTTTATATTATAATATTATATTCATAATCTTTAATTATTTATATTTGTCAAAACTTAAACCTGACTTAAACTATTCTACTTTTAAATATTTTCTTAAATTTTGACAAAACACTGTTACCATAATTATTATTTAATTTTATAATAAAAATGATAATTAGATTTATTGATTAAAATTTATACTTATTAATATATAAAATAAAACATGAATTTTTCCAAAGAAAACTGTTAAATATATAAATATATGTTTTAATATTGAATATGTTGTCGTCCTTCAATAATTAGTGACGATAACTTCCTTCTTAAATCTCAAATCTATATCCTCATTTTCATATTTATTAATTTTTAAAAAAATAATCTTTTAGGTAATATTACAAATATAAAATATAAATATAAATGTTTAATATTTAATATATATAATTTACTTTTTATATACATTTACTAGCATCATTTAAATTTTTCTATAGTTTTTTTTTTTAAATTATATAATCATTTATATTTCTTTGATATTTTTTTACAGAATGATTACTACAAGATTATTTCAAGAATTAAGAAAGCAATTGCCTGGAATTATAAGACGTAATATTGGAATTAGTGCACCAATTTTACAAAAGGCTAGTGATCCAATTCAACAACTCTTTCTTGATAAAGTTAAAGAGTATGCTCAAAAATCCAAGTAAGAATTGGGTTTATTAATATTAATAACAAATTATAAATTAATATTAAATTTATTGATTATTAAATCATAAATTTTTTCTTGATATGTTATGGTTAAATCAAAAATCAATTCAAATTTTTGACATTAAGATCATTTTTCAAATACATATCATAAATTAAATAATCTTGAAATTTATATTTATATATTTCTATTTATTCAATTTATTTATACTTAAAAACATTGTTTTATATCTTTCAAGTTTATTTTGCCAATCCACTAAATTTGAAAGATTCCACGAATTCTAAATGAAATTTTAGGCTATTGAAAAATATTGATTTTCAAATGATAATATATATATTTCTAAATAAACAATA